>JANHGO010000043.1:27949069-28009771 GCA_024606505.1 Aquila spilogaster | reverse complement strand
GCTGAGGCCAGCTTTCTGTAGCTGCCTGATGACCTGAAGGGTATGTAGGAGTTTGGGCAGGCTTTCTTTGTCTGAGTTGGTTTTACCTTGTATTTTTGGATGAAAAGATAAACTATGGAAGATGCAAAGGTTAAAAGGAGAACCTAGCAGCAGCTGGATTTAATGTCTCTGGTCTGAAAATAAAATACATTTAGATTGAAAAAACATCGCACTGAGGTTTTTCAAAATTAAGAGAAATTACTAGTTTAGGCATCCATTTCCATAGCACTGACATGCCAAGAGCACAGTGTGCTGGGCATGTGTTCCCTTTCATACCAGCCTGTGTCATGTTAATCCTTTCATCAGTGCAATTACTAGTTGTGGCCAGAATGTGTGATGGTGGTGCAGCATTTTTCTTCCAGCTGTCCTGAAGAGCTGATTAACTCACACACTTGCCACACTTAAAGGAAATGGGGCATGCAGAAATAGTGGAAAGATGCCTTATTAATTGCTGTAACCATGACATAAATACTTCATTGAGAAATAATTATCCTGGTATTTAGAATAAGGTAGTCAAAATGTCCAGGTAACTCAGAATGTTGGGTTGACTTCTGCATTCACATCAGTAAATAAACTCGTGATGACCATTTGCTAGTCATAGCTCTATTGATCACTGTAAAAGAAAACGAAAACTGATGCTCCCAAATGTAAGTGCTCAGAGCAGCCACAAGAAAAACCCGTCAACAAGCTTTAGGATAGCTGTTACCAGTGGAATCTCAGAAATGCTTGGAAACTTAAGACTTACTGAATAGTAGTGACTGATATCTTAGAATTTTCAACATGTATTACTTTATACCTTGTTGCCCTTAGGACCTTGCATAATGGTATGACATTAATTTAAATCTGTTTCTGCAAACTATGGTTGGTTCCCTATGTCACATTGTAACACAAAGAAGTTACTCGGGATAGTAAAGGATCTGCTCTTGTGCAGATTGTATATAAATCTAATTTTCTTTAGCATCCAGTTCTGAAATGAATAAATATATTTGATACTATGTTTGTATTTTTCTGTATTACAGTTTACTAGTAAAAATTTGGCAAAGGTATGGATATTAAAAATAGTTATCACCCAGGCCAGGCCATATCTTTAAAGCTGCTGCTTATCTTAAATCTGCAATGTCTGCTTTGCCAGACGAGTGCTGTGTGATGTGCTGTGGCTTACTGTGACCATGCGATGCAGAACAGGTGCACTGGAATGGAGAACCTGGCTCTGTGACCTTCACTCATGAGAAGCTCACTATGCTTTTTTTTTACCTGGTATCTGCACAAGAGCAGCACCAAATATAAAATAAAAGAAATTTTTACTTACGTAGTGTTCTGCCTTCCACAGGAGTGAGTGCTGTTTTTCTTTTCCCCTTTCTTTCTTTTTAGCTTCTCCAAGAACCTTTGTTCTCCTCTACAGAAAGAGGAGAAGGGGAGCAGCTTTGTAGCAGGAATAGAGAGAAGAAACTCCTGCCTGAAGACGAGCACGATGGTGGGCAATCAGAGCAATTTGGCTAGCCAGAGTGCTTGCTTTCTGCTTCTTCACATGTTGAAGCTGGACTGCAGCAGTGTTAGCAGAGTGACTATTTATGTATGCAAATACTGCTCAAGTTAGTAATGATTTCTGGGATCAGTAACCACTGGAGTTGGTAGTAACCAATTCTTTCCTTCTGAGAAGGATGTATAATCTTATATTACCAGTATTATGTGATTAGAGCATGGAAATTCATCTTTGACAAGCATGGCAATGCTTGTAAATATTGCTTGTATGAGTGTTTGTACGTGTATTTGTTTAGCATTATTATTACATAGGCTTTTTTTCAACAGCTCATAGTGAATTACTGAGTTTTGGCAGCAATAATCATATTTACTTGGCATATCTATCTTTAAAAAAAAGTTCTGCTGTGTTCAGAGTTTTTTGACTCGTCATCTCTCAGTGTTGTTGTATTTGTAGCTGCTTTTTATAAACATTCTCTAAATGTAGAGAACAATAGCAAAAGGGTTGGCTTGTTTTTTTCTGAACTCAGGATAGAGTAATAGTAGTAAAATGATTTATGTGCCCTTCTTCTAAGCCATTTACAGGTGTTAATCTTTACCATATTGCTTGTTAATCCAGCTGCCGACAAGCTGAGAGATTGTGTGGCAGGGATGAAGTCAGTCGCTTCCACCTCCTCCCTTGTATTGCCCTGTTTCTGCTAACTCTTCTGTTTCCCTCTCTAAACAAAAGGAGATCATTTCAAAGTGATTGATGATCATCTCCTTTTTTCTTTCATTAACTACTAACTACCTTAGAAAGCAGGCTTGCTGCTGTAACACCTGACAACAGATGGTCAAATGAAATAAAATAGATAAGGAGAGCTGGAGTCCATCAGACCAATTTATACAGTGGATTGTAGAGAGGAGCAAATTGGATGCTTCAAGAAGTAATACTGGGCAATCAGAGAGTGGTGGTTTTAGTTATTTAGTAATTGATAAGCCAATGGCCTTAACTCTTGTTTGAGGATACTGAATTGTTATCAAGGATGTATCTGAAGCTCCTGGACACTGTCATCAAGATTCCCATAAAATACATTCATTAATCTGCAAAACCTAAAGTGTCCTTATATTGATTGCCTGCTCTCTAACATCCAATCAAGAAATTTTCACCAATTCATCTCTTATGTGTGCAGCTTTGTTTATGTACCATCCTCCCAAGAAGGACTGCATTACATTGGTGAGTGTCTACACCTACTTGTTTGCATGTAAGGTGAGACTTTGAAACAGTGGGGTTCATCAGTCTGGGGGATACTCTCATCTCCCGACAGTAATCTCTTTTGTATAACCAACAAAAAGAAATATGCTCCTCTGTAGAGAACATCAGCAGCAACATGGGCACCTCCAGCTGTGGTCTGTGAAAGGGGCTAGCTGTCCCCATGCAGTGTGGAGGGGACATAGAGGAACCAGTCTCCTTACTTGAGCACCTAAAAATGCCTCCCCTAAAGTTCATAATTAGTGAAGTGAGCTTTCATTAGATATAAATAGGCATGTTGTCCTAGTCTTTGGGGTTTCCAGAATAAAACTTCCGTTTTACAAGGATGTATCAGGAGCAGGCTGAACTCCTCGATTGTTTGTCTTTCCTAAATGTGGTTTGAGCTTTAAAACTCCAGAATTCTTTGAAAGAAAATTTCCAGGCTAAAATCTATTTCAGATCATCTAGAAAGGAGAAACTTGTAGAGCTGTTGTTCCTGTCCAACAAAATCTTACTTATTGTAAGGGAGAGTTTAGTGCTGTCAAACTTCAGTGTCTGCTTTCTTTCAGCTGGTTAATTAATCTCTTTCTGCTCCTTCACCTTCATGACGGAAACTTTCCTGGAAATATCTTTGTAGGGAGCCAAATTACAAGGCAAAGTGGACCACTTTTGATGTATTTAAGAAATGTTTTCCTTCAGGCTTTCCATGGAGAGTGCTCTAGGGCCCTGTGTGTGCCATCCTGCCATCTGAACCTTGTTAATGATTCCACCAGTCTTTCTGATCAATGAGTGCATTCTTTATGCACCTCGTTATCTCCCTCCTGGATGTAATGGCGATTGGGAAGGGGGAGGGGTGTTAGATAAGCCTTCCCAGAGTGTTACTAGAAAGATGAGAATAAATGTACTCAGAAAATGAGTAGTTTCATTTTCTCACAGTAACTCAAAATTCATACTAAATAAATGGTCTGTGCCTTTAGAATGATTTTAATGGTAACACATGGCCTAATCAAGACCATCAATAACTAGGATTTTTTCCAAGATATTTTAAAGTGGAGGATTGCTAGGAACAGTCTTGGCAGAAGTCACGCTGTGCCTGCCTAGGCTGTGGAAGAGCTTCATGAGCTATTCATCGCTGCCCCGTGCCCAGGGACCATGCTTTTGGGATCAGGAGTCCCATCTGCCTCTGTCAGGGCACTGGCTAAACTGCAAAGAGCATAAAAGCTTCCCTTCACTTTTTTTTCTTTCCTTGGTGATGCGGAGCAGTTGAAAGCTGAGTGAATGTCTGAATGTGTCAGAGGGTGCATCCCCAAGCCTGGCGAGGCAGCTGGGCACAGAGGGCTGATTCACGGCAGCGCCAGCCCTGGCTCCAATTTGTTGAAGTCCCTGGTGCTGATATGGAGGGAGGACAGAGTATTTTCTGTGAGGCAGGAGGGGCTGGCTCAGGCTCCTTCCATTCTCCAGCTGCACTAATGCACTGTTAATGCACTAATACAGATAGTCTAGCCCCATGGCAGAAAAAGGGGGGGAAAATCCACATTTAAATCACTTACAGGCACATCTTGTAGCTTTTTGCAAGTGCCCTGAATCTTTCTCCCAAAACTCTCCTGGCTCTGTCCAAAATGGCACATCAGCTTTCCAGCCAGGCTTCCTCCTGTCCCATCCCCGGTGTGGGGGGAAGGTGAGCAACAGGGGCTTAGACATGTGGAGTGTCTGTCCACAACTGGAGAGCTGGAAGGAGCTCACATAAATCTTGGGATGTGATGGTAGGAGAAGACTTGAACTAAATGCTGTGTTACTGAAAGTAAAACATTTTCAGGTGGAAACAACTGAAGTGATACCCTCTTTCTTTGGCTTAACTTGCATGTTTTCTAGAGTAGATCTGTCTCTCTGTTATC
Organism: Aquila spilogaster; assembly: GCA_024606505.1. Lineage (NCBI taxonomy): Eukaryota > Metazoa > Chordata > Aves > Accipitriformes > Accipitridae > Aquila > Aquila spilogaster. Next base: position 28,005,127 of record JANHGO010000043.1, on the reverse strand, counting down.
TTCTGCTGTCTCTAGGTGTTTATTCTTTTGCTCGTGATTTCCTGATCCTGCAAAAGCTTCAGCACATCTCCAGTGTCAGGTACTGGGAGTAGTTTCTGCCTCCAGTCAGGCATGTGTGCCAGGGCTTTCGGGGTTAGGGCTGTAGGCTTCCCCTGCCTGTAGGCAGGGCTGTTTCATCTTGCACCTTTGTTCGCCATGCAGCTGACTCATGTTTCCAGGTGCAATTGTAGTGTCTATAATGAGAAAATTGTCTTTGCAGTGAATTTTCTTATGCTATCTGGCTGCTTATCCAGATTATTTAGAAAGGAATGTACTTGAACATCTAAATTGCATGTTGTTTGTGCACAGATTGGGGGATTTTTCTGAGTGTGACAAATTACAACCTTGATACTACTCAGTCAATTATTTGGTGGGGTTTTTTTACACAGTAGGGTGGTTGTGCACACAAATTGGGTACACGGTGGTGTACCTAACTCTTAAGTTCAGAACATTATTGAAATGTTAAATGAGAATCTATTTCCAAGGGCATTCTTTGTAATTGGAAATTGAGCCAGCCTTTGATGCAGGAAAGGACTAGGGCTAGCAGGAGGTCCTTTAACATCATCGTCAGGTTGACTCTTTCTGATGAACTTAATCCTTCTCCTGTTTGAATCTTCCTATCGGTTACCAGCTAACTTGGCTTCCGCATGGTGAACTGAAGGCATTTGTGATGAAAAGCCACAAATACCCATTTGGATACTCCACTTAGGATGATGCTGTGCAGCTTCAGCGCAGATTGATTGTTTTTTTTCCCCGTAGCTGTTTTGCTACAGGGAAGAGAGATGCTTTCTGGTGACGGTTTCCTGATGGGAAGCTCTTGGATTGCAATTGAATTACAGAGGGGAGTTGGTGGGAGTGCTTCAGTGAGCTCCAGCCACTGGGGGCCTGGTAGTGATCTTTGAAAATGAGTAAGGTCTGTGGGGCTGACGGTCCACCCAGCATGGGCCTGGTACAGGGTCCATCCCTTCTCTCACCTGTTCTCCCAAATCCAGCCACTGACAAATTGAAAATGTTATGGATTATTTCTTGCTCCCCAGTGTTTGTCATATTGCAGGAGCATGTGGAAAAATTCATCAAAGGGTGTTTGTATTCCTCTGTTGCATTGTCCTTGGCTTAAATCTGTGTCTCACTGCTGCAGGTGTCTCTTGCAGCAAGTCAGCATGTAGATGACTTGGTTTTCTTATCATTACTCAGTGATGGGGAACTGCAGAAAGTGTTAAGATATAGGTCATTTATCACCTGTTGAAGGGAAGTTAAAGTCACTTAATGCTTTGGTATTCCTTTCTGATGCATTTCAAATTTTTTCTTTTAAGTCTGAAGAAATTGTTGACTTCAAATACCTTCCAGTTTGGACGCTTCCTTTTGCCTGGTTTTGGAAAGTTGTGGTAACTTGGTTCCTACTGATGTGACTGGATTCTCTCGGCTTCATGGGTCTAATAGGCACTAAGGTACTTGACAGATTTCTCTTCTCCCACTTAGGAGAATTGAAATCCCATAAAGAAGTCAATCTCATTCAGGCCTTCTCTTCAGGGAATTGTTTATTAATTCAAGCACGCCAATTCAGGCAAAATTCTCAAGTAAAACAAAGCAAAGCTCTTGCCTTGCCCAGCCAAAGCCACAAGCACCTTTTTCTTTGCTTCTCTCTGTCCCAGGTGCAGGAGCCACCACTCCCCTTTGCTTGGCCTTCCCCAGTTTGGCTCAGCTCTCATTTCAGAAAATGCTTGATTCTTTATTTAAGATGTGGTATTTTAACAAGGCTACTTGGACATATGCTTCAGACATATACATGTAAACCAAAGCTTGTTGCACTCACACTGGCTTTGCCAGTGGAAACTTTGATCCTTTCTTTTAGACTATCTTGCGGTAGCTGTAGTGATTTTCTTTACTTTCAAATCACAGACTCTCATCCTCCTCACCATTTAGATATGGTGTTTACTGTGTTTCTGGAAAAGTTATGAGATAGTGTAAGATAAAATGTCCACTGACAGGGAATTATTTGGATGGCTTTCACATTTAGGAGGGGGAAAGAACACCTACTAATCTGCTGTCTTAAAAAGAAATGGGAAGATGATCAAATAATTATTATTTTGAAAGTTTGTTATTTTTATAAATTTGTCCTGCAAAGCCTTGCCTTCAATTTTATAACGGAGCACAAACCATTCACACTGACTTTCCATAATGCAAGTGCAAACTGGATTTATCACTCTAAATTGTACTGATATTGGAAGTACAATATAAATTCATACTTCTCTGTGTAGACATATACGTGATCATAATATCATTGTAGATGAGGTTTTCTTGAACTCCAGTGGCCATTATTGTCAGGGCTTTTTGACAAATGTAATTTTAAAAGTATTTCTAGAAGTTTTGTTCTTGTATTTTTGTTTCTGTTTTGTTTTGACAGTTGATAAACATCACAGAAGAAGATCCAGTAAAAAGACAGATGCTTACTTAGTGGGTACACAGTTTGAATGACAAACCAAGATCAACAGATCATTATTTTTCACAGCAAGCAGAGTAGAGCTGAGAGAAATGGCTTATTTTAGTGCCAACCTGTGCTGATAGTAGCTCTTGCGTTCCAGAATGCTGCACAACAGGAGAAGCTCTCTCTTGCACTATTTTGAGGTTTTGCTCTGTTTGACTGCAATTACGTTTTTTATGTTTAGGCCACTACCAGTTTGCTCAGAGTACTGCCATTATAAAAAGGAGGCCGATAACCTCATCTGCTCTAATTCAAATCAGAAATAATCAGTTGTTGCATGTTGTCAAATATTTATTTTAGTTTTCTGCGTTTCTACCAACCTTTGGGCTTTATTCCCAGCTTCACTGAGTTGATGCTTAGAGCAGGTCAGTTAAGCATAGGCACCATGGTCTTTTCACTCTCTTTTTGACAACCTTTATTGTTGAACTAGCTTAACTGTAGACTAAATCTTGATGCAAGTCAAAGTACTCTGCTGCAGTTGCACATCATCTGATGTCTTCAGAAATCCCCCTATGTCCTCAGCTTCTTAAGGAAAAAAGTAGCTGATTCAGGACAAACTCAGTGCTTGTGGAGAGCAGCTTTGGGGACTTTTCGCAACATTCCAGTGGTTCAAGGGTGTATCAGGTGTTTTCTATTTACCGCCTTGTTATATATATGGATACAATGGTAGTGTAGTTCAAAATTCTTTGTGATTATTAAATGGATTAAATTAGTAGCATGTGGAAATGCCAGATGATATTTATTTTACATTTCTGTGTTCAACTTCTGAGGTTTGAGTGGTAATTAGCTAGAGGGAAGTACTTGTTTCTGTTTCACATTAATCATGTTCATCATCATAAAGTATGTTCATATGAGTGTTTTTCACATCTCTTACTCTGATTTTCTCTTCACTTTTACTGAGTTGTACAGCTGATGAAATGCACGCACTGTCTCAATTTTAAAACCAGTTTTTGACTTAATTCTTCCAGATAGGAGCTGAAGAGTTTGTCCTGCTGCTACTGAGCAGCTGGTAAGGTGAAAGCACTTTGAAAGCACAGTCACAACCTTCCAGTAACTCATGGCTCAAAGAGCTTGGTTCTGCCTGTAAATATTTGTACTTCAGGAACTACTTTATTGCTCTCTTGGATAGCAAATGGCTTGCCTGTAAATTTTTTTACCCAGTAAGGGCTGTTTTACCTGACCGCACTTGTGTTCTGCTCATAAATACTCCAGCCACTTGGGATTGCTTGAGTTTGGGACATTCTAATAAAACGAGACTGTACTGTGGGACTTCATAAACTCAGCACATTTTTCTGGAGCTGCTGCACTTCTACACAGCTGCTGTTGATCTGCCCAACACCTTTTCTGTCCATGTCCTTGGAAGTTTTCTCTGTAAATGGCGTGACCATGTAACAAAACGTTAGTATCGTCCATGTTGCTGGAGCCAACCTGGACTGTACAGACCATTGGGAATGCACCACCATGCATTCTCAAATCCTATGAACAGAGCAGTTGTACTGCCCAGACAGTAATTGCTGAAGTCGTTTACTTATGGTAAGCAAAAGGATTGAGACTGATGTGTTATTTAAGAGAAAATGCACAGAGGCCTGGTTTTCAAATATAAACGATAACTTATATTGGCAGGTGAGGGATTTGGGCCCGCAGATTGCCATGTTGGTCTCTCAGATGATAATTTGATCAGTTAAATGGCAAGACAAACCTGAATGTTAGAGTGTGAAGACTCTGTGTCTGGCAAACAGTGTTCCTGATGCCTGCAGAATAAGGCATCTCTCACCTAAGTGGCTGCGGGCTGGTGGAGGCTGCATCCATGTGAATCCAATTGGTGCTACAAAAGGTCACAATTCTTCCTCAATCTCTTCTTGCTTTTATTCTTTGCAAATAAATGACATTTAATTTAAACATCCTTAATATTTGGAATTAACCAGTAATTGCATTAGCTAGTTAGGTGTGAATGTTTAGCATCAATCCCTCCTAAAGTGAATGAGCAGTCACTCACCCTTTGTCTTCTGACCTTATGCCATCGGTCCTAGAAGAGAATTTATTCAAATAAATGGCTTTGAGGCAGAAGAATGCATTTGGTGTGGTCTTGATACTGTAAGTGGCCAGGAGCATGCAAGAGGATGGCCAACCAAGATGATCTCCAATCACTGCTGTAGAATCACTGCAGTCATTTTCAGAAAGGTCAGTTAAAACCCAGGAAAATGAATGAAAAAATTAATTTCTTATTGTAGTTTAGATGACATTATTGAAGATGTTTTGAAGAAGACATAAATCTGGTACTGATACTTAAACCTTTGAAGTGGCTGGTTGGGTTACATCAATATAAATCAATGGCCAGCTGGATAAATCATAAACATCAGAAGCCTCAGAACTGGGAGGTGAAACTTCTGAGCAGCTCATGAACTGGGTGTGCTTACATCAGATCATCTCCAAAGTTAGAGACACGAGGTTACAGGCCAGCATGCTGTGCTGTGACTAGAGCAGATGCATTGTTCTCTTTCAGTATAAAAAAAGTGACCCCCTGCTGTTGCCCTTCCTCCTTCGCTGAGATCAGCCATCCCTAGGTTGAGCACTGAGCCTCCTCACTTTGCTTCTAAATCTGCTATTTTTCTCTGTGGTAGCATCTCTGAGCAAAACTGCATTTGCTGAAGGTAAGGAATAAACCAGTGTGTTCTCAGTGTCTTAGATACCATGATTTCAGGCAATTACAGGAGAAGGGTGTAAGGAAGGCTGTTTTCCTGGTACATGTGAGAGGAGAGTAACTCTCGTCTGGTTGGACCTGTTTGTGAACCTCCAGAGGGAATTTTCATGATAGATTGACAGCCTGTGAAACCATGACAGTAGTATCAAATCATCCTTGCAACCTTCGTACATCTTTCCCAGTACCTGCTGCTCGGATTTCAGCATGGATATAGCAAGCAGTGTTTCCGTAGGTTGCTAGGGTTGGAAATGACTTTCTACAAGTAATCACAGTTCAAAAATTGCATGATGTTTTGAGAGAGCACAGAATTTTTTTTAATAATGAATATTTGTAGGACAATACAGTATTCCAAAAGAGAAGTTTTGTCACACCTGGAATACTATAAAGATGATGAAGAAAACCGGTCCTGGCTTTTGGAAGAAATTTTTTTTTATTAAATATTGTAGGTTTCAAGATCAGAGGGGAGTCCTACTGCAAAAATGAAGAGATGACTTCAGAATGGTGTAGTAGGAAGATATTTTCTAGTCTTTTGATTATGGTGCTGATCTGAATAGAAACAGCTGAATCTATTTTGACGTGATGATTGGAAACAAAGCTAACACAGTTTCCAGAAATGTCAATCATACTCAATGAAAATTTATTTCCCTCTGTCATAAAATTGTACCACCTACTGAAATGAAAACCTTTTTTTCCTTTGGTTTGCTGGTATGTCAGATAGAAGCACCCGTTTAGCTAAATTTCAAGCAATCTTTGTCTCTTTCAGTATTCAGTTTGAATTTCTGTAGTATTAAGATGCAGTGACAGTTTCACAGTAAATCCTCATTATAAATATGCATGCTAAAGAGTCTCAGCATGCACAGCTAGAGTCATTACTCGCGTAGCATATTTGTTTTCTATTTTTTTAAGCTACTCTGATTCAAATGTAACTCTGTTCTTCTTGCTGTTTAACTTGATTTCAAACAGTTTGAACAATATAGCCGAAGGCGCCTGTTGTAACGCAGAGTTGAAACCATGTCTGGAATTTGTTAGAAGAAAACCCAGCTTTAAAGGACAGGTGCCTGTCCTTTAAAGGCAAAAAGTACAGTACTTCTAAAAAGTTTGCTGTAATCTCAGGGTAAGTAAGAGATGAGTAGTTTTGAAGCAAGCTAGCAGGCCTGGTGTAGGGTTCACCTCTGGCAAGATGATGTCCTGTTGATGTTCCTCAGCCTTCAAACTCCTGTGGCACTTCTGGGCCACTGTAAGTGACACTGATGCGGGAAACACGGATAGAGGTGTATTTACATGTAGCCAGATTCTGGTCAAAACCATGGATCAAAAATAATTGGGTTTTGAGATGGGCTTCTGTTGAGGAGACGCAATTCTGGTGAAAAGACGCAAAATAAAGAGGGTTGGATCTGGTACTGTGCACCAAAGAGAGGGTCATGCTGAGAAGTGAGGTTTATGGGAAAACAACACTGATGGCAGGAGAAGGGCAGACTTGAATTCTGTCTGCCATAGTATTGCTGAGGAGGTGAGGATGATCTTTAAAGGGTTTCCCAAGATTAGCAGCTAAGAAAAGAGTTTTTATAAGAAATGGCACCTCCTGCTGTTCCTTACAGATGATGGAAAAAGTTCTTCATGTGTGAATAGCACCATGTACAAATCCATGATAAGAAATGCTCTGGTTTTGCTCCCACCAAGCTGTACACGACCTACTTCAATATTTTGCTTTACTAGATTCGTGCTGGTGATGGACACCGTAAAATGCATTTTCCTCATTCCCCAGCAAGAGATTTCTTTTGTTCAGTAGCTTGTGTTTTTCTTTCACTTTTATTGAAGCTTCTCTTTAAGTGTTTTGAATTTATTTGTTCCTTAGCATGGTCTCTTCCCAAGACAAGACATAGGACTGGTAGGGACCAGCCAGATTACTCAATCCATTTTCCTATAACCAGTGAGGGAAGAGAGAAATGAAAAGAAATCATTCTCCAAGTTTTCCCCATCTTGTGCTGTGAGGGGAGATCTGTTTTTGTGTGCAGGAGGGTGGTCATCAACATTTTCAGTACTGAGGACTGGAGTAACAATAATAGCAAGCACTGTTTTTCTGCTGATTAATTTCCTCATATAGTGCTTATTTTAAAAAAAAAAAAAAAGTTCTTTTTCCAGACAGAATCAAACTATAAACACAGTAGCTGTACTTCTGCACAGGTCAGGTGGATGTCAGATAAGATGGCAATGAAATAACAAAGTGCTTTCAAAGAAATGAGTGCAGCTCCCAGTGAGACACAGCACAGCGAGGAGGAGAAATTGGTTGGGGAGCATCTAGAAAAATCTGAACATACAAAGAATTGAATGCAGTAATGATCCTGAAGAATTGCTTATCAGCTTGGTGAGTTCTGGTGTTTTGTTCAGACAAGTTGTAAATTGGAGATGGAAATTGGGACATTAGGGAAAAGTAAATTGGCAATTCCTGTGACTGTCAGAATAATAATGGTACAGGTGCCCAAATCTGTCTCTGAAGTACTCGGAATAGACTCTCTCCAGGTCCTGTCTTAGCTCATAAAAAGGCTTGGAGGGGTTCTCTGCTTGGTGTTGGGCAAGGGAAATGCAGTTGGGATTTTTAAAGGCACATGTAGAAGAATCCCACTTTGTAATTTCTGATGGCCCTTTATGGCTTTGAAATTTTTTGTCCCAAATCAATAATTGCAAGAAAATAAGTCTGATAGCATGAGCCAGATCCTGAATAGCTCCAAGTCAGCATGGTTCCGTTGAATTCAAGGACTGCCACAGCTTTTCTGCCATTCTTGGGTGTAGAGGAACATTGACAAGTTGCCTTAGTCCTCCACAGTATTTCAAGGGTTAATTCTTTTTGAAGTACTGTAGTGTTTAATGTTTGCTGACATTTAACTGAAACAAAGCCTATGAAATGAAAAATAAGGTAACAGGAGATTTCCTAATTTAGAATGTCTCTAGGTTGGGGAGAACTTAATTTCTATATTGGAAATTGCAACTTTGACCCTAGAGCTGAGTTAAGCTTTGCTTCTTATTCATATTAGAATGAATCAGTTTCTAATTCTGTGGATTTTAAGTCCAATTACTTTTCCGGTGAAGGGTTTTTTTTGTTTTGTTTCGGGGGAGGTGTTTGGTTTTGTTTTGTTCTTTTAAAAGAATAAGGAATTATGGGGGAATATTCCACTATAATTTTTTCATGACTTGTTCTGCTTCCCTAATGTTACTTTAAATACAGTTGCTGTGCATTTGTAAATAAACACGTTTTCTCCTGCAAGATGTTCCCATTACTGCTCATATGTCTCAATATAAATTTTGATGCGTGCTGCACTCAAGTTGAAAAGCATCACAAATATTTCTTTCTCCCAACAATTACCAAAGGTTACTCAAAGAGCAAAGGCATTATTTAATTTAATGTCTGAGAACCATTCAAGAGAAAGTGCACTTGTTGCTTTTAAAATTGTTTGATGCTGCCTTTGCCTCCAGCTGAAGAAAAAAGGATTTTGTTTTCCTCACAGAAGGGTACTCTCGTCAGCTGTTACCACTTTATTGTTGACATTGTACCTTTGTATTACTCTGAGTTCAAGGATCATAAACTTCATCAGTCTGATTACTCACCAATTAATCTCAAATGGATTTCACTGTCTAATCTTGTTACTTGTATTTGTCGTACGCTGCAGTATACCTCTTGTAAGACTTCCAGCAACCTTGGTACTGGCGATGTAAGCCCTTGATTTGGAGGGAGCTATGCATGGCATTTTTAAATGTCAAAAATGACACACAGTTGTTTCAGCCTGGACTGTGTTTGTGGCTGTCCCAGTTACAGACTAGTCCTAGTCTAGGTGGTGGCTTGTCTGAGTTGCTACTTGTTGCTTATACACATGTTATGGGGCAATAACATTCTGTGCTATCAGTCGCTAACTTCTGTTGGTACCAAAAAAAAGGAAGCAGGGGGGATGGGAAAGCAACCTTGTACTCTAATTAATAAGCTCATGAAATTCTGAAGCATGCCATATTGCCTCAGTGGAAGATCCAGGTAACAGCTGTAGGATTGGAAATATTTATTATTGTAAAGGATGAGATTATTTTAAATACAACTTCAGAACTAATAAGTGAACAACTAGTATTAGAGTTCAGCAGAAATTGGCCTCATTTACAAGGTTCTCTGGGTACTTAATGCGAACTACTCTGAGCAGTTCACTACAATTGGAAATCAAGGAGAATTATCCTTTCTGCTTTCTTTAATGAAAAATACATTAACTTGTGTTTCCATCTTCATTTAAGTTCTGCTTGCTAGAGCAGATCTGTAGCTAAGCCATTGGTCAATTTTTCTCCAATTAATATCCTTAATTACATTGTAATTTCATCCTTGACAGTCAGAAGCCTGTCATTAGAGTTGAATTCTCTTTAACAACCAGTATGTCAGGATTATTTTTTTTTCTTCACGTGCCACAAGATATTTATGAGGCAGGGGAGGGGGAACCCCAAAACCACCTTTAAAAATTTTAATGACTTTTCTGTATAGGTATTTAAGCATTGTGTGGTGGCCGCACGGGCTGCCGTGCCTGCGCAGTGCTGCAGTTGGCGAGTCAGGTACGAATGAGTCCCTCTTGTTCGATACTTCGCTAAGTCCAGCTGCTTGTTGCAGTTATCTGAGGGTAGATGGGAATACTGTACAATCATTATTTTCCTTAGAACAAAACTCCTTTGAGTGTGTTAAATCAAAGCTTTCTGTAGCTGGTTGCCTGCCAGTCTTGTACGCCAGCAAATATTTTGGATCAAGTTATTCCATCGCTGAGTTTGGGTTTGGCACCCTCCTGCATTCTAACTGTGTGCTCCTCCTTGTCCCCTCAGACCCTGACCGCACCTCTCCATGCTGACAACCACGGAATTCCCAGCGTCAACTGGCCCTTTTGCCAGGTTGTCCGAGAGATGAACAGAGCCAAGTTAAACTCAATGGTCAGAAACGGGCTGTTCCATCTTTGGATCTGAGGAAGGTTGGTTGTGCTCCGCGTGGGTCTGTATTTCCAGCTGCACCAGCGAGCCGGTGAAGGGTCCGGGGGCTGAGAGTCTTAAGCTTTCCCCAAACTACTTCCCACTTGTGACTTGGAGTCTGATCCTGAGCCTGCTGGCTGCGGTGGCTAAACGTCCTCTGGGAAGGCTCGTGAGTGGTGAGATCTCAGCTTTTTGAATAATTTAAAAGGCAGCTCATCTATTTGTTTAGAGCCCCCTTATACTAGGTTCAGAGTTGCTTGTCTCCATGCTACAGTAGCGTTTGGGCGGCTTAATGAATTATTCATGTTACTTCATGTAGGGTCTTGATTTTCTTTTGAAGGTTATCAATACAAATAGCACTGCCAATTGATACTGCTTAGCTTAGGAGCTGTGATGAGGCAAGAGCCTAAAATACATCTAGAAGTTACAAAATTACATTTTCACACACTATTGTCATAAAAATATATTCAGAATTAGGTTAAAAAAGAGAAAGGTGAGATTGCGTTATACTGCATAGCAACACATGGTTTCAGAAAGAATTCCTGGAATTATATTATGCAAGTGCGTCACTACTGTGAGCAGCTATGTTTCAGCAATACATTTGTTCTTGTTGCTGAAGCCATCATGCCCTTAGTAAAAAACAAATAGAGCAAAAAATGCCGCATGAGTTTTCCCCCCAAATACGTCATGCTATGTAACCGTTTGGAATTTTATTTGATATTCAGTGGAAGCTAAAGGGTTTAAGGACACTGCTCAGTTTAGCTGGCAGGAGGTGTTTAAGCTCGATAGCCGGGTGTTAAGTCCTGACAGTGGAGGCAATGTGCTGACCATCAGTCGATCAGCTGCGCATGAAGGAGGACTTCCATTGGAGACAGCCGGGTGCATAAGTGTGCTTTGAGAAACAGGGAGCCTTGTGAGAAATCAGCCTGCTTAGTATGTCTGCTCCTGCATGTCAGCCTAATAGAATAAGAAAAGGTGGCAGAAAAATAATTGCATTCTCTTTACTAATGAAAGAGCACTTCAAGTCACCGATAGTTTTACTGGCTTAATTACTTTGCAATGGCAACATTCAGTGCCTTTGATTCGAGTTTTGTAATAGCAGTTACATGGACTTACTAGTTCCTGGGTGAACCAGGCAATTTTTTATGCAATTACATTTGGAATGTATTTAAGCGCATAAGGAAAAGTACAGCAAAAACAGGGAGGTGAAGTAATTAGTGAGCAGAATGGGTGTGCTGGGGGCGAGATCCCAAAGCAGGCTAGAGCTGGGTGTTCAGTTCCTGCTTGTTCCTCTTGTGGTTTCAGTCCCATTTTTGCTTCAGCACCTTGAGGTCTTCTGAAAATATACCTATTTATTTAGCATTAAATTTTACGTAGAAATAAAATCCCACCTGGGTGAATGGAAGAAAATGGAAAAAAAAAAATTAGCAACGTTTTAAAACTTTGTTATTTCAACCCCCTTCTATATAGTTTGTAAAATGTGGTCATGAAACTCCTGTTCTTGCTTCTTTGCTGAATTCTCTGAATTCAAAGCTAAAAACCAAGGCGTATGTTCAGCTTAACAAATCGTTTTGCCTTTGCTAGTTTTATAGTTGTCTGTAGAAAAATTAATTTAAAATGAAGATCAACAATTTAAAAAGGCTGTATAGTCTTAGTGGTCAGAAGTTTGTGGCAGTGGGCTCAGGGGTGCTGCCTCTGCTTGTCCTTCAGACATTGTCTCTGCCACTGGAGAAGAGCGTCAAGAGAAGGATGTCTTCTCTCCTTGTGGTGCGGCAGACGGTGGCAGTGGAGAAACCTGCTCCTAAGATGGGGAGGGGTGGTTGCCCTCCAGCCCTCCTGCGCTGGGGCGGCCTTGTGTTCGTCCACTTGCGTGAATCCCACCCCAGTGCAGTTTACGACAGCCGTATCGCATGGCCTGTCACACGTACCGCACGGTTCAGGAGAGACACAGCTCTCCTCTGGAGAAATTTCACTTCTCTGGCAGCTTACCACTGTGGAAGGAGCGTCTGCCAGGCTCCACGTTAATGTGGTTTAATCGTTAATGTGGTTTAATAACACTCTTTCTGAGTTTGGCTCAATCCTACTTGTAATACGAAAGGCATTTCACACATTTGAAGCCATATAAATCTCTGTGTGTACATAACACAGCTGAAGCTATCAGGTAGGTGATAACGTATGCTCTGCCTTCAGAGCTGCAGAGCATTAGCTGACATCTTTTTAACTTGATAGTAAAGTGAATTTGGATTAACCACTAATTCTGAAGTGACTGAAATATTCTCTTTCTGGTGTCAGCACTTGTACTCTTCTTGGAGTAAAACATTTACTCCAAGCAATAAGATGCCATGACAGACAGCACAACAAGGAAGGTGCAAGAATCTGAGCAATAATGCTGCAGTAAAGCTGTCTTCATGGCTGATTTTTATTGTTGTAGCTATTAGGGCATATTACTAGCCAGGTACATTATCTAAGTTGCATTAATTATGTATGTATATATGACTGTGTATAGATTAGTACAGTATGTGTTCTGTGTAAATGTTTTTCTGTGTTCTGCTATTTGCAAACATGAACAATTTTTAGATTGAGCAGGGAATAAAATATATAACCCAGAGAGAAGGACACACAATGCAGTGCAAATATTGGGGCCAGCAAATTTATAATAAGGATCTATAGGGTAGACAAAGATTGATGAATGAATTAAGCATCTCACACTTTTGCATGCAAAGTGAACAGAATGTCCTAAGAGTCTCTTTCAAAGGTGATAAAAGCATTGTGTTTTATGGAGGAAGGTTAGTGTTTTCATGTTGCTAGATTTATCCTCGAGTGGTTTGCATTGTTTAGAGGGGTAACAGCCGTGCTGCATTGTATGTAAATACATGACATCAGAATTAATTATCATGTTACACTTAAAAGTTTGGAAAAAAGGCCAAATTCAAAATTCCCTTAGATTAGTACTTGTTTGTTGAGTCAGGCTGTACATTTTTCCCTGATCATTCCAAAGGCTTTGGTCAGTACAAAAGTAATCAATGTTTTCAAGTAACATATTGGTAAGGGCAAAATAGTCATAAATAGTTGTTGGAACAGGAATTATATTGACACTAGACTTTTAAAATTCGAATGCATCTTTTCTGACAATATAAAAAGACCACTGCTTTTCAGATGAGGTACTCGTTGACCCAAAATCCCAGTGTACTCGTTGACCCAAAATCTCAGTGGAGTGTAGAATTCTGATTTTAAACTTAAATTATTGGGTTTTTTTCCCCTTTCAGAGCTGCAAGACAGCATGGTGCAGAGCAGCTAGACATGTTCCACAACTAGAGCCTTCCACAGGGTAAGTCTTGTCTGTCTGCAAAGAATTGAAATGGTTTGCCTTGTCTTGATGCACCAAGACCCTATGTGTCCCGTAATCATTGCTGAGAGCATGTAGTGGTGCTGACAGCTGAGGGTGCCGAGGTGGCGTTTCTTGGTGCTCTGGGGTAAATCTCTGTCCTGCACACCAGCAAAACCAGCTGGGATGATCTGTGCCAGGGTAAAGCCTGATACTTTTTTATTATTATAAGATTACGGATTGTGTAGTGTGTCTTACTAGGCTATACCTTTCTGTCTTCTCTGGCTTGTAATTACATACTCACACTGAAACTGCTTTCCCATAAAGTGGGAGGGCTTTTATTCAGCTGCATTTTGTTAAATTGTATATAGAACCCAGATGCAACCATGGTCTGTGCATTTTCAGTTGTTTCTTTTTTCTTTCTGTGAGTCTTGAGGCCTGTTTGAGAGATCTGTGGTGTGGGGTGGTATCACGCCAATAATGAAATGGTGGGTTCAAAATGAAAGGCAGTCATTCCAAAACATTTTTATTTTTAGATCCTCCTTTTCTTAGTCTTGGATGCTGTTTCCCTCTGCCCTCCTTCAGCGTGATTGCTTGCCAAGCCGTGTGAGGCAACTTAAAACTGACATCCAACCACAGCTTGAAATGTGCCTTGAAATGTGTTTTAATTAGATATGAGCCATAATAATTTAATTACAGTTCCACCCACTAAATTGTCTGTTTTGAATTGTAGCAGCCACATTGTGTACAGAAACAAAAATGTTTGGAGTAGATACCTCACTGATTTCTATCAAGGGCATTCAAGCTTGGAATAAAGTACCAGAGTACTGTGACTGTTTAACCTCTAGCTTGCTAATTACCCACATTACTTGTGAAATCTGCCAGATTTATCTAGATGTAAGTCAGCTCTGGCTTAACTGCTTGCTCCTGGGGGATGAGATGCCTGGTGCATCTTGCACTGACTGGGGAAGCACCCGAGTGCGGGATCACGCGTGTACTGCTGGTGAGGAGCATGCGGCCAGCAATAGATGACTGGAGTTTGAGAAATATCTCATTGCTTTGTGGACAGACCTTTCAAATAATTATTTCCCATAAATTTGAATTAAATATGCATCACACATTTAAGATGGAATTCCATCCTTCAGTGCAGACGCATAGAGGCTGTTGTGCGAGAGGAGTCACTGCTGGGGTGTCTAGGTTGCTATTCAGTCCTCTGGTAAGGACTATGAGTTATTGCTGTTTAAATTTGCAATTGACAGAAAGACTGATAGAGTAATTATTACATCTCGTCCACACTTAATGTGTAGAGTAGGCTAAATCATATGGTAACCTGGGATCATTCAGTGATGTGTGTTGTAATACAGCAGGAGGGAGATCAAGGAGTGAAGGCCATAACTGAAGAGGAGAGACTAATGGAAGAACCAGCAGCTGCAGAGGTAGGAGGAGACAAGTTGGTTAATGGAAACTTCTTGTGCAATTCTGTTGCAAAACACCACTTGCGACCCTCTGATTGATTGAATCAATCAGTCAATCATTCTGTCTGTCTATCATGGATACAAACAGTGGTGGTTAGGGTTAGTGTGAGAGCAGTGGAATTGCCTTGCGGGAAAATACTTGCAAATATGCCAAAGCGACAGCATGAACATACCGAAAATATGCGGTTCTGGTCAAACGGGTAATAATTCATTTCATTCATTCTGAATTATCTGAAATAAGTCTTTAAGTATGTTCTTGAAGGGCTTTTTGTGTTTTAATTAGAATGTCTGAAGAAATACTGCTGTAGAAAATACTGTGGTTGATAGCACAAATTTTCTTTAGTTATTGTGGCTCCTATCCATCTTCTCGTCAGTGTTATGGTGTCACGTTTCCTTTCACTTTGCTAATGTACAGATTAAAGGTAATCTTTAGATTTGGAACATTTTATATCTTCATATTCACAGATGAATAATTTTCAGTTTAGGGATTTCTACTTATGTCTAAATCCTTGAGATGTTTGATGGATATTTTTTCCAAAATCGTTGGACACTTATCCTGATGAAATCCTGTTAACGGAATTTCTTAGTGGTTAGCAGTTAAAGATGGAAAGCTGTAAAATCTAAATTAATTCTGCTCTTGTTGTCAGTGGTATAAATTCACACTTAAATCAGCAAAATGACATTATGAAACTTGAGGGATGGGAGCGTACCTCCATGTGGGCAAGTTCTAGAAGGCAGCTGGTGTGTTGTGACTTAAGCCAGGGTATGAATGAAAACTTAGTTGTATGTTCAAAAACTTAAAAGCAAAACATTGTTGAAATGAAACTTCTCCACAAAAGAGGGGCTGTGGGACTTGGAGAGAGAGCCCATCGGTGGGAAATCAGGGAGGCTCATGTTGCTGCAGTTGGGATGGCCCTTTGCTCTGTGATAACAGCTGATACCAGTTCTGGATCATTACCCTCCTGTGGAAGATTTCTCATGCACATGGGGATAAAAGGCTGTATTCTTCTGTCTTTGGCTTTGCTGGAGACAGCTCTAAAGCAAGATGTTTTCCATTGTTTCAAATGGTAGTTACAAAGAAACAATTTGGCATTTTTATCATTATTTTTATGAACAATTCTTATTAAAAGCTCATTGCAAGTCAGCAGGCACCATTGTGATTGAAGGCCTAATGTTTTAAGAATTAACGTGGCCATCACCTGTTGCAGGATTGGACCGAACTGCTCATATCAGCTGCCTCTGAAGAAGGCTGAGAGATAATACTTGTCAGGTGCTTCTCTGTTTCCTTGGCTACAAGATAATTTAAATGCCGTCTATTTTATTGGCATTAATGAAAATCATCTGGGATACACATCTTTGCATGATATGCAGTGATTTCATTTGAATCATAGGTTGCGTTAAAACATTAGCTGTAGGGCTGTAGTATCTTGGGTATCAATCTAATCACTGCTCCAAAAGGGTGAAAATGGTTTAGGAAGACAGAAATATTAATGATGTGTATTTCTCTCTATTAAATATCCTCAAATGGCATATTTTATTGTTTGAGTCTTTCCTTCCATGACACTAATATGGCACCAAGAAATTTTTTTCCCCGAAAACTCAAGTATGTGTTTCTTAGCAAACACCTATAATTAGGTCAGAATTTTATAAAAAGCTTTCTATTTGCATAGAATAGCATTAATTTTGCATTCATCTATCAAATGAAACACAGAGAAGGAACAAATAATTTATTCATGCAAAACCAACCCACATGAATCATTTATTTACCTCTTCTGGTAATTTCACAAGCTCACTTTTTATGCATCAAGCTGCAAATTAATCAAAATTTTCTAGGAGTTGATTTTGTCCAGAAAGAAGTAATAATGATATAAATAGCTTCCCCTGTACGGAAAATCATCAAGTGAACTTGGGCAAAAAGTCCAGCCAGGGTTGGGGTTTTTTGGGTTTTTTTTTTTTTTATTACATAACTATCTGAAAGAACAGCTATAAGAGACAGTTTTCACTGTCTTTAACCTTCAGAAAATATTAACAGAAGAAGAATTTTGTGTTCAACCCTATCAAGTTAATCCATGAATTCAGAGCAACTCCCTTGAGTTCATTAAGAGTTTTCATCAGTGTAAATAAAACTAAACCTGGTGTAAGGGCTTTAATCTGCAAATGCATGTAGAATTAAATGAGAAATGTACTGCCTTTCCTGAACTGTGCTCCATTTCCAGCATCAAAATTTCATGGAACAAGTTCGGCTCCTGCTGAGCCCAGTGACAAATGACCCACTGAGTTCTACAAGTGCAGTATTTGGCACCGTTTAAAATATACTCTTACGGGTCAGGATGGTTCTGAATTAGATGCTGTTTACTGAAGCACCTTTGGAGTTCAGGACTGCTTTTTGTATTCTGTTACTGTTATTGATGTTTTGGTTAGAGCTGAAAGCAGCTGTGGCAGAGTAGAGAACAAGTGCTGCTTGACACTAGACTGTATGATAACCTACATACTCCCTGGCTACACTGATTCTAATGTTTAGATAAGTACCAAGTTTTGACCAGTGTTTTACAGAATTTTACATAGTGTCTAATGTCATGTTGATCTGTGAAGTATTTAAAAAATGCAGCATTAAACAAAAAGGTGGTATACAGCTGACACACTGTATTAAGGAAAGGTATGGTCATTGATTCCAACATATGCTTAAAGAGAAAAGTATTCTTTGGAAATATGTTTGGTATAGTGGCAGCTCTTCAAAATTAGCTAAAACCAACTTTGTAACCATTGCAATTTCCAAAATCATTAAGAGTGTCAGAAGAGCAAGTAATGATTAGAGTTTCAGGCTTTAAAGGATCATTAATGACTGCTATACCAGCCATCTTCTCGTTTACTGTTTTTTTCCTATGTGGCTAGATGGGCAGTTTGATTAAGTTGATATGTCAATAAGAAACATTACTTTTCCTAATTCAATAAAGGTTGTTTTGCATGTCAGTAATTAGTTGGCTTTGTACTTATGTGTTACCTAAAGTTTCATCACAACATTGCCCTTGCGTGAGAGCGGGAAGTCTGCTGCAGAGGTTCCAGGGTGCCAGCCTGGCCTCTTCTCTGAAACAGTCCCTGCCTGAAAGTCTGCGTTTGAAATATATGCCACGATGAGGAGAACTTAACCATGAATAGGGCACTGTGAAATTCAGGAGATTTGGTCTTCTATCTGCTAGTTGTTTTGTAAAGTATTTGCTATGAATTAAAGAACGTAAGTAATTAATTCATGACCTGGGCTTAAAACTTGGCGACTTTGAGTTCAGCCTGAGCTTTGCCAGTCTTCCTGCATGAGTAGGGCAGTTCATGTGGCCTGAGAATCAGATCACCATTTGTGAAAGCAGGTTCGGTACTTCTCAGCCTATGCTCCTCTCTTTAAAACATAAAAAGAGCTGCTCTTCTAGTGAGGAAGAATTCATCTTGGTGAGAGCCTCCATGTCTGCCAATAACAAATTCAAAACCTGACTGGACGCGGTACTGAGCAGCCTTCTGCAGCTGCCCCTGCTTTGACCAGGAGGGTTGGACTAGATGATCTCCAGAGGTCATCCTCCCTCCCCATCTCAGTGATTCAATGATGCTGTCAAATAGTAAAGTGGAAGTGCCCAGTGAAACGACAGAAAGATGCTAGGCTATGTTGTAATTGAGAATTACTCAAGGCTATCATTTTACCCTGTGCTAAAAGCTTCACAATTGCAGGAAGATTATCTTAACAAAGATGAAAAGTAATTATTGTGCTGCCATTTTTTGCCACTATAGTCAAGGGCCTGTCAGGATTTCCATTACAACAAACATGGTTATAAAGGCTAATCTAACATGGCAGGTATTTGCTTGGAATTAAAATCTGGTAGAGCAGTACAAAGCTGTTGTGTTCTGTATTCTGGTTAACTTTTTTATTTTATTCTAGTGAATGGATTAGCTCTTGAGCCTTTCATTGATATTCTTATATGAACTCAGTTCAGGCCACTTAAGCAAAATGCAACCCAGAACGATAGAAATTACGGAAGTTAGTGTTTGATGGATGCTTCATAGCTCTGTTAGAAATAAGTTCTCTTAAAATGGCGTGTATTTATGTCACAAGAGTCCCTGGTGTAATTGCAATTACCATACTCTGTTGTCAGCGGTCTAGCAGACAAGCCGCATGCTAAATATGCATGGTGATGAAGTACTTTCTTGTTCACTGAGGAGGACATTCCTGCTACTGTGTAACTACAGTGTGGTGCAGAGTTTCCTTCTCCAGTCTGTCAGTTTAAATGTCTCAATATTTATGAAGTGTTAAAAAAACCCTAACCATTCAAAGTTTATCTTGAAGAAGATAGCTTTTCATCAAAAAAGTATTCTATCCATAGTGTCCCACCTGATTTTTATGTGTTTATTAAGGGTTCAGCGCGGCTGACCAATTCATTGTTTGTTTAATCCCTTGGTCTTTCGTGAAGGTACTATACCAGATGTACAGGACGACAACCTACACTGGGCAGAAGTATGGATGGTGCGTGTGCCACATGCATGCGGGAGGGAAAAGGCTGGGGAGACACTCGACACTCTCAAATCAGGAGAGCCCAAACTACCTTTTACAGCTCTTACATATTTTTTTAAATGTCACGTCCATTGGCCAGACGTGCTCTTTCGTCTCCTTTGTAAAGTGTTATTTTTTAAGAACAAGTTAGATTTCAGCCCCTGTTGAATCTGGTTCTTTTCCAAGTGTGCACAAAATTTAAAAATCTCTTGATGGATTGATACTTGCGAGTCCTAAGGTTTAAAGATTTTACACTAATACAAAGATTATGGTGTTTATTAAAGATAATATTGTACAATCCAGGGTTTTTTTACATGCAGACTTACTTTCCTCACCACTGTTGGTTGGCACCAGAGGTTTGTGCCGTGAACTGGAATTTTGGTTCTGGAGGATGATGAAGGTTTGTGGAACTGGCAGCATTGCTTCTACTGTGTTGCAGTGTTTTAGGGTTCAGTATAAAGTATTTTTGTTCAGCGCTTTGGCACACAGAGCAGTAAAGAAGAACTATTTTGTATATTCTACAGTTCATTAAGCTTTTCTCATCTCTTTTTAGAGTTAGGACTGAGAACAGCTTCAATAACAACATTTTCAACACTTCCCACTGCTGTTGGGTTTGAGGTGCTAAGCAAAGAGCCTTGGAGTGTGAAAGCATCTCCTGGCCAGCTGGGAGCTGCAAAATGAGCGGAAGAGAGATAGAAGGAGTTGGTTGGATCACATCTCCGTCAGCCTGGAGGAAGGGTACTCCGGGGCGTTTTGGGGAGGGAGCAGTTGCTGTTTCTTCTAGAGCGGTGGAACAGCTCCCCGGGCAGGGGACAGGACCCCAGGGTCGCAGACCAAAGGTTAGAGAAGGGGATTCCCGTCTTGGCTTGATATCTTACCTTGCTGTGGGGCCTGTGGCAAATTACTTCACTGCTTTCTGGTGTGGTTCCACAAGTGAAAAATTGCTGTTGTATCCTTTTGGTGGGATGTGGAGAAACTTGCAGTGTTTTCAGGGCTTTTTGCATTCTGAAATGAGGTGAGTGGGTCGGCGTACAATTCCCTCCTGACATGACAGCTTCAGAATTCTGGTAAACGTAGATGTTTTCCCCCAGAAACCTGTGGTCTTTTGGGAACAGCTACTCCTTACTTGTGTTGGAGCAATACGGTTCTGGTCAGCAGGTTCAGCAGAGTGTGGGACATGGTGTGCTCGTTGCTGCCAGGCCCACTGGGGACAATGTCCTCTCCGAAGGACTTGGCTTCTGGTAGGTAGGGGATGATGGGAGAAATCCTGAACTTTCTTTAACATTCTCCACTAGGTTAATGGCAAAATCTTTTCCTTGCTCTGGTGTCCCAACTATTAAACCCTTGTACATGGGTAACGCAAACAGTCTGATATTCTTTATGATGGTTAATTTGATTGGTAACAAAAGCACTTCGAAGTTTATTGGATCTTCACAAGGCCTAGTTTCAAGGGTAATTAAACATCTCATTATATGTGGTAATGTTAATTGCATTTTTAATTTTATTTGTACACTGACATTTGCTCTGGCTAAAAATAGTCTTTATAAATGGGACTGAAAGGAGGAACTAGAGATAGATGTGTACAAGCTTGTGAATTATAGTTAAGGGAAGAGTGTGGAGATACCTGTCTCAGAAACGAAGCTGGCTACAGTGCTGGGCCTTTTTGTTAAGTTCAAAGTGTTGGTTGTTCAAAAAAAAAGGGGGGTGGGCATTTTAAAATGTATTTAAACTGATCCAAGCCACATTATGGTTTTTTAGATTTAAATATGGCTAACATCTTGTTTGCATAGAGGAGCTCAAAAACAGTAAATACGCCATATTTAAATCCATCGATATGCCTTAAACTGACATCAGCAGGCTCTTCCTCCTCCTCTGGAAAGGTGGTGTTGTGTTGTTGAAGCTTTGAAGCTTTAGGTTTTACAAACATGACTAAAATCTTGTAGATCTTACAGGTGAGACAATGATTTCTGTTCCCATCTATATACTTCTGTAGAATTAAAAAAAAAAAGCTGAATTACTGATGCTTGGTAGACTTGAATTTAAAAGGAAGAATTTTTTTAAGTGTATTTAAAAGCCAGAAGGACAACGTGAAACAGAAGATGCAAGCTTGAAAATAATTTATTTGCTTTCTGAATAATTAAAAAGTCAGTGTGAAGTACATGATAATGCATGTCAGTCCTCAGCTTGTTGGCTATGCTAATTTATTCAGTGTATTATAGTTGGCAATTAATGTTCTTTGCCTAACAATATGCCAATTAAATATTCTTGCATTTTATTAGTCGTTTCCCTTAGTCAGTTTTCCTTGAAGATAAATATTACAGTGCAGTTTTCAAAAGTACACAGGTAATCCATGTGAGGTTCGTGTATGAATAGTAGTTGTTTGTTCCCTGGGATGGCTGGTGGAAACAGCTTCTGAAAGGTGAATACTGATAATTCACCAGGGAAATTGCATACGGCCCACTACAACACCCAGCGTGTTCATTTGCAAACATTTAAATTGCATGCCTGTGCAGACACTGGTGCTTATCCTTTGCATGAATGTTTACACAGTTGCTGGATGCCTTCGATTCATGGTCTTGTGTGTGGTTTTGCCAGTGAGTCTCGGTGAGTCTGTTCTTGCTTTTGGAGAAGTTATCCCATCTTTTAACATATCCAGATACGGGATATTTTCAGATGACACAGATAATTCTTCTAGCATGTTTTGTAGATCAGCATTAAGCTCTTGCTGGTACCTAGGGGCATATTAAAGCCTGTGATAGGTGGGAAAATCTTTTCTCCAAAGTCACCAACAATGAATTGGAAAATGAGAGCTGAAGCGGATTTCTTAATAAGGCAGCCTGTTGAAGTAATAGTAAGGTGGTTTTAATGACAGCTTTTCTGCCTTGACTTGCAAAATGATTTATCAATTGCCAGAAATATTCCTGAAGATGTTTCCATTAGATTGAGAATGTGGCTTGAAGTTGTATCAGCATACATACTCTCAACCTCTCTCAAAAGAAAATAGCACAATTTCTGACTCCTGTCGTCATCGGTGACCTTTGATCATTGCAGTAGCAGTGCAAGAGTTACGTGTGGTTTTGCTTTGGAATAGTTCAACCTTTTGCATATATCAGGCACTCAGTTTAATAGCTTTATCTCAGCAACATCTTGAAAGTATAATGAAAAATGACTTTTCTCTTGTTGCTGTTTGATAGCTTTGAAGCTTGCATTTTGAAGCTGTGTTGAATGTAATAGACTTTTCACTGGATAAACTTTAAGACAGGTTGTTCTTTCTCTAGGAAACGGAATTGTACTGCTTTGTGTTAGTGCTGAGAGGTCCTAGCAGTCAACATCCCCCTCTTCTTAAGTGATGGAGTGAAAGTGGTTTTATGAGAGCATGGGAATAATCTTAATTGACATAAATCATTTAAGGTACTGTCAACAGAATATTACTCCTAATCTGCTTTTTCTGTTTTGTTTAGGGATTTCTATTTCTTTTTAAGGATTAATGCAAATCACACATAATTACAGATTTTGTAGGGGGAGGCTAGTCCTTTTGATACATTAAGCAGTGTCAGATTTACTCTTCCACGTAATCCTGAGGCTCCCATCTATGAACTGTGTGAAGCAGACTTAGGGAACATGTTCAAAATGAGTTTCAAAGTTCTTGCTCAACCAATTTCTAAAACACGGTGTATTTCAGTCGTAACTGCGAGCGTGGTTCTCAATGGTAAGACTCACTAATCTTCTTAAATAACCTAATACTTAATATGACTGTGTTAAAGAAAACTAGAAAAGTGATCAGCAATTAAAGAAGCCGAAATAAATAAAATGAGCTTTGTCCATAGAAGTCAATTAAAATGTCACTAGGAGAATGAAAAGTGCCACACTGGAAGATTTATTACCTCAGCAAATCTGGTATTAGAAACATGAGCAATTGGTCTGCTATCAAACATGTCCAAAATGACAGTTAAAATGATTGAAATGCAGATGAATTAAATAAGTTTTAGCCTACTAATTAACTGTAACTTAACACAAAATCTAAATAATGGAGCTTGTCAAGAAAGTGACAGTGTCACCAGTAGAACCAGGCAGCTCTTGCCGGTTTTGTGATGTCATGACAGATTTCTGAGGTACCTGTACTAAAAATGGGGCTTTGTAGATGTTCAGTAATTTACAGTCTTGTGTACAGGATAAACTACACCCTTGAATAGCTCCTGGGTATGTCCATCTCTAACACTCATATTTACAGCTGTAACTTTGAAGGTGATGTGGACTTTAAAAAAAAAAAATTAAAAAATAATTTTTTTCAATTCTGAAAACTACATTGATATTAAATAGCAATTAAAAATCTTTGTATGTATGCAGAGAAACATCATGAAGACATTTAAAGAACAAAAAACGTCATCAAAAAGAGGGTAGTGTACTTTGTATCAACAAGCTTGTTCAGTTAAGGAATGAGATCTCTTGGCTTTGTGCCAAGGCATACAGCATCATTTATTGCAGTAATTGAACCCCAAACCCAAAATGCTAATTGTGTATCTTGGGCCTTGTGATTTATGGTAACACTACTGCTTTTTAGCATGTTCTTTTTCTAATGGGAAACATGCTGTCTGGTAACAAGGTCCTTTCACAGTTTGTTCCTTAAACCAACTAAAGAAGGAGGGAGCACATCATACACATTCCTTACGAGATGTTCCTTATCCCTCTTATGGAAATTGGGAATATATGTAAGTAAATAAATATGTATGTATGTCTGATAGCATAGCATTTAAGGCTTTGATCTTGCAGCTAATTTATGGGGAAACAGTGGAACGATGTGTAACTAAAGGACTGATTGTTTTAATTGCTCTGCAGCAGTGACGCCTTGAGCTAGAGCCAGATGAATTCTGTCTCCCTCCAGTGTGTAAGAACTGTAGCAGTCAAAGCGAGCTGCTTCCTTGCTGTTAGTGCAGCAAATTCTGCTTTTATTTCAAGGTTGCAAACACATAAGTATGTTACTTACTAGGGGTCTTAAGTTATATCCGAATGCGTGAACTGTGCCTTACACCTGCATGTATTACCTAACTGTTCAGACTTTGGTCATCAAATTTATTGCACATGATACCTAAAAAACTAATGTACAACTGCTTTGTATTGTTAGCTAGAGAAAAAGTAGTCGTGTTCAGGGAGGAGTTTTGAGGAATGGAGAAATGATGATGCTTTGGTACAAATTTGTCGAGCCACAATTGGTAGCATGTTAGTGTGAGGATAAAATTTAGGAAAGAAAATCTAAGTGCTCTGTAAAACAAGTTAAGACTAATTTCTTACTCTGAATTGGAATAACATACTTAATACTATATAAATATTTCTAACTAAATGAAAGATTTTATAGAGCATTAAAAATTTATAGCACATCAACTGCCTTAAAAATGCATTTCCTTTCTTTTTACTGCTGTGCATTTTAGTCAGCTTGTCATTGACTGTGACTGGTTTATTATGGCCCTCTTATTTCTGAGCCGTCATTACAAATGCCCTTAAGTTTAAGCGAATGCATTTGTGGTGGTTGCTGTGTGATAACTGTTTTACTCTGTAAATAGACTATAAATTATGTATGGAGAATTTATGAATTAATCTGTAGTATATATCTCATACTCATAAATATTGTACAGTACCTTGCAGTCTCTTTATAACTTGCTGGTGGAGATCTTTAAGTGCAAGGTTTTTCATGCTGTTCTCTTGTATCAGAAATAAGTAGTTTTGATATTCTGCAGTACTATTTTTGTTCATCTTTCAGTACTGTACTTTGCTATGTGCAGAGCAAAATTGTCCAATGTGTATAATGGAGCAAGGGACGTGCCTTGCTTCACCTTTCTGTTTTGGAAAGGAGATAAATCATGAGTTTCATACCTGTGGAGCTGTTTTTTCTTTCACCTGGGTCCTCTGAATAATACACATTTTCCCCAGGCAGCTAATTATGGGGTGAGATTAATATGGTAGCAGATTGTAACCACAACTGAAGATCTCGGTAACTAGCTATTAAAACACTCTACATGTCTGTTTAGTGCAGTGTGAAAACCTTCTGTTCACTGAAAATAAGACTTAGATGCAATGGTATACATGAAGGAGTATTACAGGTAGGTTGGTGATACTTGTAAAAAACCCACTAGCCAGTATTTAGCTAGCCTCTGCATCAATTACGTTTCTCTTCAGTTAATTGGGCTAAGATAGTTGTAGACTGTAACCTTCTAGGAAGCAATTTAGGAGAAATTAGTGATCTCCAGAATAAATTTCCATGCAACATTCAGTGCAATATCTGCTGTGATAACGCCTTGTATAAGTTACAGGTCTGCTGTAGTTTATAATCGTTGCTGAGGTCCAAGTTGGTAGCTGGGCTGGAAACTGTTATTCAAATGCCCTGAAAGAAAACAGCAAGAAAATACTTCCCCCGTGACGTTTTCAGGTTTGTGCGATGTGATGCTGGTCCTGCCGTCTGTTCCATTCCAGAGCCAAGGCTTGGCTCGGGAAGTGGTACTTGCAGTGATTTGATGATTGGTACCTCGCGCTCAGCACTTCCCACTGCACCAGGTTGAGGCTCAGATAGCTGGGGAAATAGGTGCGACGCCTTCCTTCACACAGATGAGACACTGAAGCGGAAAAATTGAAAGAGCTTTGTGAAAATTAGTGGAAGATCCAAGAATAGAATTTTAGTTTTTTGATACCTAGCCCTGTGCTTTGGCCAAAAGGTGAAGGTTCCACTCAGAATATTGCAATTCACGAGCTCCACTACCGAGTTCTTTTAGTAGGACTTCCTTATCATACACCTTTAGTAAGACTGTTTTAATTAGAGGAAAGTATTGAATAAATATGCTCATAGGAATACACTCTAGTCAAAACTGAAGGAAAATGTTGGAATAATCCACTTCCTTGTCATTTGTGATGTTCAGTCCCTTTATGAATCATTTTGGTGACGCAGCTTGGAAGTACCTCGTTAGTCCCTTTCTGTTCTCGTCCTTCTCCATCTGACAGACATGGATATTTGTCCCCACGCCCCATATGTTCTGGATCACAGATCACCACAGCATTGCACATTGCATTCCATACTTGTATAGGACTACAACCGCTGATGATGGTAATAGTGATCTCGGATGCTATAGCGGGGAGTACCATGACATTGCCCATAAATAAGCCCAGTTCTCCAAATGAGACTGGTAGTTGTCCTGTGTTCTTTCTGCTCCAAAGGTTGATTCTGTGAAAGCAGCAGTGAACAGTACATGGTTTATTATAGAATTGTGCGTTAATGGTGATGCTTTGTGGTGATTTTATTTTCTGGTGAATTGTTGTTAGAAAAGTGGTGGGTAGACCTCAATTCACTTTCTTTGCTGCAAATACAGTAACTCTCTAGGTAGCTTCTGTGACTTCATGCTCATGTCTGAAAGTAAAATCCAAATTATATTTACAGTTATGGAAAGGAAATTATTTATTCGGTATGAAAGTATTGCATATTGAGGTATGTCAGAAAAAATAATTCGGGGAATGTGGAAATGGCAAACATTTGAAATAAAGCTAGAAGGAACACAAGATAGTCTCTGACTTTTGCGGGTGGGCACACTTTGTTAAGGCTGCTTCAGCTGATCTGCCAAGATGGAAAGTAGGACCAAAGGTATGTGGCTCTGCAAGAACATTTTACTTTGTTGGTATTTTCTCTTATTCATCTCAGTACTGGTACAAAAAATGAGCGATTTGGTGATATTCCCATGACGGATAGTTAGAGCTCATCGGATGTGTTTCTCACACTCCATCTCTTCCCTGACAACCTGTGTTTTCCTATCCATTTCTTTTGTTGGCTGTGTAGCCTCCAGCTCTGTGGGGCTTTCCTAATTCTTCATACTCCAGAGTTTGTCATCAGTCTGACAATTCTTAGTTAGAAGATATTTCATTTATCCCATGTAGCAAAAATGCCGTACGCTCTGCAGAGACACTGCAGTGCCAGTTAGTCCGTGGCGTGGGAGCAGGGGTTGTGCAGAGCTCTGCAGGGGGGCTGCTGGGGAGCTGTGCCTGCAGGAGACCCGACGGGTCACCCAGCATCCCGCAAGTGCAGGAGCTCTCCTGTGTGTCAGTACAAGAAATAGGAGGGCATGAGGCATGCATTTTTGGGGGAGCTGTATCGGCGAGAACTGTAATATGGATGTCGCTGTACTCTTCCCATCATCACAGTAACGTGCAAAATCCCTCCAGGGATGCATATGGGAGAAAGTGTATTGATGCATGCTAGGTTACATATTCATGAGTATCATACACTTGACTTTCTCAGAAGGTTGTTGAAAATGGAGCAAGGCAAGTATTAGTAATACCACTGATTTTTTTGTTTGTTTGTTTTGGTTTTTGTTTTTTGTTATTCTCAGCCCCTAGCACTGGTAACTAAGCCTCTTGGAGGGGTGTGGTTTGGTGATGGTGTTAGCAATGACTGTGTATGCAAGTCCATATACTTCCAGTAGAGAATTTCTGGAACATATAGAATGGTGGGGTTTTCTTCTGGTAGATGGTATAATCTTTTGAATTTGGGACTTCTTTAAAGCAAGCTCCTCATTCTGCGGTAATGCCTTGAATAGAGTGATTGTTCTTCATACTGTTCTTCATACTCGTTTCAATTCCAGCTGTAAAATTGATCTTTAAGTAGTGCTTTTCTCAGTGTGGTGAATTAACCATTAGTGCATAATGGAGGAAAATGGTTCTTGAAATACAGGGATCTTTTTTTTTTTTTTAATGGCCATTAAGCAAGAAAAGAAAGTGCAAAAGGCAATTTTTGTGCCTTGGGGATGGATCTTCAGTTCTGTTCAAGAAGATGGCTTTTGCTATGTCCTAAGCCTATTGTCAAGAGACCCTGTTATTCTGGCTGTGCAAATGAAAGGTGATGTGCCTTTGAAATTCACACTAGGACTCGAGTAAACTTTCATATAAACTTAACTGAGGCAAATTTGTCTATTTTGCTTTCAGCTTACTAAACAAATCCTTTGGTTGTTTGCAGAAAGCAGTAATTTTGCTTCCAGCGTGTCTATTTACTAAGAAATAATAAACACTTCTGGGTAGGTTTATCTTGCCATACAATTCTCCAGGTGCCAATTTTTTTCATATAATTGGGATCTTCTGATATCAGTACTTAATTTCTAAAATCTTTCTGTTTATGCATCCTGAAAAATAAATGCCTATCTACGAGTTCTGCAATGGACAGATTTAATCACCAGTGAAAAGTGGTGAGAAATGGCAAATTGTTGCTTGTTTTAACCAGACTCAGGAGGAGGGGCTGGGTGCATCAAGGACAGATTTTCCCTGTAAGTCATTAAATCTGTTGGTGCACAAGAGATGAACGTACCCGTACCAGACCCCAAGGAGTGCCATTAGAAGGCAATGCAGAGCAGTTGGTCTTCATACTGCAGAACAAATGGGAACAGCAGAGAATGACAGAGAGGACTGAGGGTCTGTTTCCAGCTCTGTGCCTACAAGACTTTTGGGGGAAGGATGGATGGATAAATGCATAACCTCAAGCTAAAACACGGTTTTCCATTAATTCCTTCAATTGAGCTTTAAACTACATTTCCAACCTACAAGATAAAATCCATTTCAGCTTTTTTAAAAACTTTAAATAAATAAAGATTGAACGTCTCCTTAGAGACCCATGGAGAATAAAAATCAGCAGTTCATTTTCAAATAATGTGTTAGCTTCTAGTTTTAAAATTCTTACTGATTCTAATTGAACTATAGCTATTTTCCAGAGTACAAGTCAAAACAGAGCCATCAACTCCATGTATTGATATTAGAGAGAGGTTAAAATGGTAGAGTAGAAGATAGAGATTAGATAGAGAGCATGAACCTACATTTCTGTCTTGAGGCTAAGAATTTTCAGAAATTCTTCCACTGTTAGAAAAAGCTGGGGGATTAAAAGGGTCCATACATACTGCATGAGAATTTATCCACTGGGATTAGCACACATAACTTTGGACATCAGCCAGTATCGTGTATTTGGAATCAGCCTGTTACTGGTCTATGAGAAAAATGACTACTCAACCCTGAAACAACGTTTGTTGAATCTCGAAGCATGTTGAGTAAAGAAAGCAAAAAAAAAAAAAATTCTTAGTCTAGTATTGATGAAATACTGCATTTTTATTCTGTTTTTTTCCCTGAAACTTACAATAATGGTGCACAGCCATGCCATATACAAAATAGCATTTCTAGCAAAAAGGTGTGTTGGGCTGTGCTCAGAGACCACTGTAGTATGTTATCAGAGCCACCTTGACCATGCAGAACACTTCTACATAATAAGCATTTTAGCTCTGCTGTTTCCATCGTGATTTTGTTGGCATCTTCAGAAGACAATCTTAGAGGAAAAACCTTTCAACAAGCTGCAGTCCAGAAAGAGAATAAATAGCTTGCTCTCATTACATGCTTGCTCTTTCAGTCTCCCTATTGCCCTGCAGCTGGAGAAAGCTTGAAGGTTAGAATTAAAAAACAGGTGCATGTTGAGTGACTATGACTTGGGAAAATAGCAAATAGGATGTTCTCAGGGTCTTTCCTGACCCTAGACTGAGGCAAAATAAGCAATAAAACACAATTAAATCATGTATTGATTTGTGTATCAGAGAGGAGTTTTGTCTTGAGCTACAAGCATGACTTCAGACTCATTTCTCTTGTAATTCAACACAGGCTAAGAGAGACAGATGTTTTTATAAATCTGTGGCATTCTGGTTTTAATGCAATCATACTTTTAAGATGTTATTTGATTAAATGGCACTTTGACTTTTAATAATAATAATGCCATGAATAATTTAAAAACAGAGTATTTCTCATTTTCAGGGAATATGAAGGAGAGGTTATTCATATCCTAGGCTTTTGTTAAAACGGAGTGAATTACTGTGTGGATGACAAATTCCAGACAGCCTGGAAGGCTGAAGGTCTGTCTGTATTTATAGAACAAATGCATCCACACAGAGGGGTTTGAGCTTCCCCACAAGGTCCCATCAGTGTCCGTAGGGGTGTCGCGGAGGAAAGCGAGTCAGTCTCTGATGTGTCTGCTGAGAGGCAGCGGGAGCCCCTCGCCGTGCCAGGGTGCTCTGGTGCCTTTGAGATCAGGGTGCTTACCAAATGGGCTGAGCCCATCCTTTTAATTTCACAGATAACAAGAGAGATGAAACTGCAAATTTTCAGTTAGTCCTAATGCAAAGCAATATGGTGCTTAAACTATTTCCCTGTCCAATTAACCACCTCTTAGATCATCCATCACCAAGTGCTTGCTTTTAATAGCAGCAGTAGTTGATCAACTGCCAAACAACTTGGGAAGAAAATGAACTCCTGGAGCTGCAAGAACTATTTCTGGAGGTGAAACCTAATGCCAAACTCGGTGCCAATTCCAGTGATGAAATCAAAAGACTTCTGCTGGCCTCGATGCACTTTGTGTCAGGCTACAGTATCTGGAGATGTTACAGCAAGGAATACCACCAGTGGATGATTCCTGGCCACGTTCCTGTGTGTGATTAGTACTGGTGGTGGCTGCAAAACTGGAAACCCAGCCTGCAGTGGAACAGTGCTTGACTCTTCTGTGGATGGTAGTTAATGGCCAGTCTTACACTCTTTGGCCTGGGGTAATGTAATGTAGTGTTGAGTCCACAGGGTCCTGACTCCTGCAGAAACGCAGCTGCACTGAAGCTGGATGTGGTGTTGGAAATGCATCCACCTAATCTGTGCTTTCCAGAGACAGGTAAGATTGTAAGAGAGCTGGACATAAAGTAACTCTTTTTCTTCTGTTAAAGCTTTTGAAAAAAGGTTCTCTTATTGTGGAGAGATTTATACTGTATTGCTGAGAAAGAGGCAGTGCTAATTTAATCGTGTTTTCCCAATTACACAGAAATTTAAACTGCATGATCTTTCCTTGCTGCAAGACTGTTGTGAAGCTGGTGTTGGTCTGGTGACTGTCTCTGAGTGACGGTCACCTTTTCTGAAGGCAGCAATGCATCACTGATGCAATTCAAGTCACTGCAACAGAAGATGAATTAACCTGTTCAATATCAGAGCGCAAATAACAATTTGGAGAAAGGTAGGGTGCTTGAATGAGGGCCTGGGGCTGGGAGGTAAAAGTCTTTTCCTAATTAGAGGATCTAGAGGAATACAGTTTTCCTAACTTTAAAGTTGTTTTGTCCCATAGCATCTTGCCATGCATACTAGGGAGGAATACAAGGCAAGGCGTGGAGAATGATGGGCTTTCTATTGGCTGCAGATGAAATATTTCAAAGTTGACGGACTGTTTGGCAACACGAATGCTTTCCTCTGGGTGTGTTTCTTATCCATAGCACATTCATTTAGTGAAGCCTACATATCACCTTCTCTTTTTGAACTTGAGAGTTCAATTTGGGCAAATTCGGCCCAATCCGTCTTCGGCGTCAGAAGATGAATTCCCAGCTGATAAAGTTGTGCAGAATGAAACCATGGTTCCCTTGGCCTAAATCCAACCAGTAACACAGCCAGGTGTGGCGGATGGCTATCCGTGAACGCAAGGCCCCAGTGGAGAGCGGACCGATGGACCAGGCTTCTCCGCAGCGTGACGCGCCCCGGGGCGTCTGCCGGCGACGGTCCTCCCCGGCGGCTCCACGACCCGCCGTCGGTGCCGGGCCGGGCCAGCGCATCTCTGCCGTGCCGTGCCGGCGGGGAAGGAGCGCGTCTGTCCCGCGCCTCGCCGCAGCGCAGACCCCGGCCGCCCAGATGCTGTATTTGGCTCTGCCGTTCCGTAACACGCACAGCCCTCTGCTTGGCAACACGAAAAGCAGAGTATCGGTAATGAGCGCGTATTTTTTAGCCTGCATTTAGACCTCTTTTGCTTTGAAGGACACCAGTGTAATGAGGTTTAATGTGTTTACCCTGTGATGGGAGGGTTTGTTTTGTAGTCTTTAAAATGAGACTCTTTGAGGTATGCTTTTAATCCAACATCGCTCTACTCTGGGGAGAAAAATCTAACATGATTTTACCACCAGACTTCTCGCTATTTAGCATACTATTTTCTGCAGCTCAGAGACTAAAAGCTGAAGGTGGCAGACAGAGAGATTGAAGCATATGGTATACCAAATAAAATACTATTTAAGGTTAGTCTGAAACAGATAGGACAGGCAGTTGTCCTGGGATTCTAGCAATTCTCTGTATTGGAAATTCTATAAAAAACCTTTCCTTTTAGAGGAATGTAAAATAAAAGTTGATGACACAGGAATTTCTTTGTGCGTATTTTTATATATAATTTACACATGCAAATGACTTTTATTGAATATAAAATATGGATCGGTAGGATATTTGCATGTCTTACCCAGCGTTGGCCAAGAAGTGCTGGTGATCTGCACTAGTGCAGAAAAGGTATATGGATGGAATGGGAACACTTGAATTTAAAATATTTTTTCTTCTTGAAAACTTTAGTCAGTTTATAATACTACATTAAATTCTATCCATACCTACACTTCTAATAATTCTTAACGAAACTTGATAATAGAAGATTTCTCCACTATAGCATTGTTGAAAGTATTAAAAAAAAAGACATTTTTCCTTCTTACGTTATGATGTAAAAGTAACTCCTGTGTAGTCTACTAGCTTGCTCCTTACTAAGTTTTGTCAGGATATTTTTGCTGCAGATGCTACTGGTTTGGGCTTCTGTGACCACTGCTTCAGTCTCTTACATTTCTTAAAAAATAAAGAAGTAATTAATAGTTAAATCGAGTAGTGTCATTGAGATAAGTAACATGCAAATCACATCATCTGTCTCTGAACGGAGCTGCAGTCTGTGTACTGATGCTGTTGCTACAAATGCCACATCCCCAAGTGTTTAGCTTACCATATGTGGTGGTAAATTATTCCACTTGCACAACTGCAGGTGCCTCCAGGGAGTAAAGACGATAGGATGAGCTGCTGCTCATACTGATAATACTGAAATTATGAAAAATATTAAATGCATATGATAAAATCTTGGTGCCTATTCTTTGAGATAAAAGCAGCTAGTATAATGATGAGGCTATTCTTTTTCTTCACAACCGATTTTTATTGTCAAAAAGGAAATGCAATAATAAAACTTAGATTCCACTCGTATTTATTTAGAAATGTTACATTGTTGTACTCTTTTCTTCTAACATTTTCTGTCTGCTTATTCAAGAGCTCTTTTCCTCTGTGAGCTGGAGTAACCTACTTATATTTCTCAGCTTCATTAACTATGTTTCACTTAGGATCTTATCTAAAAAAATTACTCCCTTGTTTTATATTTCAGCTTCTTCCGTGCTTTCTTTGTATTAACTGTAACTTATTATAATCTAAAATATTTGCAGATTGCTTTGTGTGAAAGATGCCATTCAAAATAACCGTATTCCTTCTAGCGTGCTTCATCTGCTCTTTTATGAGGATGATGCTGAAGTTAAATTCAAGGTCAGGTTGGATGGGGCTTTGGGCAACCCTGATCTAGTGAAAGATGTCCCTGCCCATGGCAGGGGTTTGGACTAGATCATCTTTAAAAGTCCCTTTGAACCCCAGTGTTTCTGTGATTTGGTGATTTAATGGCTGGTTTGGGGTGTGTTTCCTTCCAGCGGCATAGGAGCCCAGCTCCAGTAATACAGGCCATTTGCTCCTCTCTGCACCCAGATATTCACACATTGGCTCTTTCTAGAAGAACTGATTTTGCTTCATCTCATTGGCTTAACCCATTGCAAAAAAAGTCTGATCTCTGAATAGTCATAATTAACTGGAAACCTTATAATCTTCGATCAAGATCTCAATCTATTTTAATTTGCAAATATATTTTTGATGCAAAAGTTCTTTTTTGCCCCCTTTTTGATTAAATGTACCTCTTTTCACTTTTTTGCTGGTCTGCTATATGTTGGAGGAAGATTAAGCCTGCAGTCTCCATCCTGACATTTAACCTTTACTTATCTCATGCTAATTCTGTCAGCTTTAACAAAATTATCTTATTTTCCCCCATGCTGATAGGCAGGGGAGGCACTTCAAATTATTAAAAAAAAAAAAGAGGGGGGGCGGGGAGAAAAAACTGATGACCTTCAATTAACTTTATTCTGCTAAATTTTACATTGAAATGATTCATGTATGCCACAGCATTTCACTTGCTATAGTTGTGGAAATGGCTGCTGTTAAATGTATTTCCACATCATCAAAGCAACTTGAATAGATAAAGTAGAACTGAGATTCTAGGTGAGTCCCGAGGATATTCTCATGAAAGTATGTCTTGTATTTCCTGGTTCATTTTCTATATTTCTGTAAATGCATTGAGAGTTTTGTTATAAATATACAATATTATTAATGGAAATGTTGCTGTTCAACCCAGCAGAGGAATGGTAAATGAGTGAATGTTGTGTATAAGGTTAGAGAGGGATGGAATAGCAACAAAGAGTAGAAAAATGGAACTGATTCATTTTACCAATGGAATCGGTTGCTCCGCTGAGATGAGAAGAGAGCACCAGGGAATTCAATGCAGGGCTCGTCCACCGTGCAGGATTGACTGGTAATATTGTGCACCATTAACTTGAACAAAGGAACAACTTTTGTAAAAACATTGCTTTTTGTTAATTAAGCTGCTTTGCACCCTAGGAGTGGTGAATCGTTAGCTGCTTATATTCCCCAAAGGACACAGAGCTGTTTGTGATCTCTGGAGATGCTGGAGATAAAGGGCTGTTTATTTTCCAGGCCTAGATTCATCCAATTGTTTCAAGTAAAAGTAAAAAGATTAAAAAATTGTGAACAGGCTCTGAAGTCAAATTGAAAAATGAAGCAGTTGTGTTGTCTGTAGTATCCTTCTCTCATAATGAATAGGATTAAATTTACACAGACCCTTCTCTAGGCTTTCATTTTAATGATGGCCAGATGCTCCAAGTGTTACAAGCTTTGTTATGACCAGCAGAGTCTAAAAACTTGCCATATGTATTGCTGGGTATTATGTACCTAGTTCTGATGATTGACTTTCAGCCGTTTCTGTAGCTCATTTGCTTGTAGCTCAAGTCAGCCTTCAGCATGTTGTAGACAATGCAGAAAACTTCAGAGCAAAAACCATTATAGTTGTAAACATTTAAATGCGTAGTTTCACAGTTCGCTGATCTCAGGCAACCAGCTGCTTGTTTTCATCTGCCTTTTTCTTTTGTTCTGTATTTGCTCTGTATTGGGAGTGACTTCTGTATTGATTGCATCCAATGGGGTAGAATTTTTACTTTAAATTCTAACTAAAAGTTTAAGATGACTTCACTATTTTTTTAATGGGATTCTTGTCAATTATACTGAGTTATTTATAGAACAGTTCAGACTAAAAAGAATTTCCTGTGGGGATTTCTAGTGTTTTCAGCAGATTTCCATTCTGCTGTTTCATTAAGTCACAGATCCAGCAGACAAACAAAAGGTTGTTGCTTCTTCCTTAGGAAGCCACGTGTTTAAAGAAGCCTTGCGTTCATTTACTATGGCCTGTTTTACTGAGGCCCAAACCCGGCGAGTCAGTGAGTGAATACCAAGTTCTGTATCTTCTTTTTCCTATAGGCCTTTAATTGCTAAAAATCAACTGATTAGAGCATAATTCTCACTTGACCTGAAAACAGATGTCTGGAAGTCCAGGCCTCCTTCCCGAATAGCCTGATCCTGTAAGGTAGTGAGCTAAAGAGATGGTCATGAAATCTGTAATAAAAAATACCTGGGTTGTGCCACATCTTCCGCGCCTGCTCATCTCGGAGGCTGAATGTGGCGCAGTCTCGCCGCGCTGTCCCCGTCCGTGGAGCCGGCCCACTGGTGTCACACCCAGTGTCCTGCAGGGCAGCCTTTGGGGGGGAGCGGACCAGGGGCAGGGACATAGCTGGTGGTTTCGTTTGGGGGTTACCTGAGCCTGTGCCCGCAATGCCAGGGACAGGTGACGGCCAGCGCTTGTGTTTGGGCATCGTACGGACGGCGTGCAGGAGGTCTGGGCGTCCGCGTGCTGCCGCCTTGCGCGTGTATCGTGTGTTTGTGCACTGAGGCTATTAATTGTTTTCTCCTTTGGCCAGAACCACCCGATTCGTCATGGATAGGACATGCAAATCCTTAATATACGAGAAGGTGTATTTGTTTGTGTTACTACAATAGTGCATGCTTTTTTGTCAATCCACTAATGGTGCTGCGAAGGGCGCATTTACAGATAAAAGAAAGGAAATGGGGTTTCTCCAGTCAGCTTTCGGTTAGGGAGTTTGGGGGATTACGCAATGTTGGGGGCTGTGCAAGGCCGTATTCCTTTTATACATCTCTTCTTTCAGGCTCTTTTGAGCTCAGTACCACTTATATATAACAGAGAGTGGCCAACTGCCCACACAGCGGCAAGAGAGATGTGGAATTCAGGAGCACGTGCGAGGTTTTGTTGGGAGCTTGGCAGTTCTCCAGAGCAGCGGGAGTGAGTCTTTTTCCCCTTTACATTTGTTGGTAACTAAAAGAGCTTTGGCAGGAAAAGCCAAGCAACAGTAGTTCCAAATCGCCAACTGGTTAACTGTTATTTTATTGATCAGATAAAAATTTCCAACAAGTATGCAAAAAAAGCTTACAGAAAACAGAATGAAGACAAAAATCCAACTTACTTGCTTCTGCATCTGTGTAAAGCAATTGAATTTTAAGTGGAATTTGTCACTCTCTTAGCAAATATCTGGAGCATTCGTTTTTTTATGAAAAGGAGATAAACACCAACCTGTTTCAGATGGAAAAAGGAAAGTTCAAAAGATGCTGCGCCTATATGTGTCTTGGGAACTGCAGCGTTCTGAGCAAGCGAAGTGAGTAACCTTGGCTTCAGGACAACGGAGTGGGCAAGGGACAGGGAACGCCGAGGGCTGGTGCTGCAGCAGCGGGCAGGGGAGGAGGACGGGAGCCTGGCAGCAAGTATGGAGAGAGGCAGCAGTGGGTTTGGCAGCCTGCCTGGATGGGCCAGAGATGGGGAGATAGTCCCGACAGCTGCTCAGAAAGTCAGCTCCTGCTCTCGCTAAAACTGCTGCAATTAAACCACGCTCCACAGCGTTGCCATGAAAGCGCTCTGAGCGCTGAAGTTTTGCTGTTCGGGACTCCCATTCTGAATTGACTATTTTGGTAATTAAAACCAGCTCCAACATGGATATATTTATGAGTTGATACCTCTGCATTAGCATTGCAGTCTGGAGCAAGAGCGTGCTTCTGGAATGAATCTCAGTCCTCGCTGCCGCTCTGGTGGGTTTGCAGGAGCGTCAGGAGCACGTGGACCAAGCTCCTTTCGGATGGAGCTGAACAAGATCTATGCTCCAGGAGCACAGCTCGTGGTGTAACCACTTACGGCCATTCAGTCTGCAGGTCAAAGGTAGCACTGGTTTGAAGGAAAATCCCTTTGAAATGTGTGTGTTATGGATGGCAGGACCTCAGCACCAACCGTACCGCTCTACAAATCTCCTGGTCTGCACTGCTGGCTACTATAGACAAAAGCCAGTGATGTGCACGGGTGAACTGACCATTTTTCTCTCCAGAGCGTCAAGGCTTTGCAAGGGCAGAGCCTGAAGGCAGATGCAGTTTAAATGATCAGGAGCAGTTGAATTCAAAGCCGGCTCTGCCAGCATCGTTTGGGGCTGGGGCAGGGAGGGTTGTGCTGAGGCTGTGGCTCTGCCTCTCGTCTGCTCTCCCCAAAAGGCTGCCTTGCAGGAGAGGAGCTGTGCTGGGATCCCATTGCATGCTGTTATGACTTTTATATTGAGCAGTAAATAGAAACAGAGCTTGATATTGAGCACCAAGGAAATGATCTTCAAAGAACTTTCTTGACTAATGTCCTATTTGTCTGTCAATATCCCTCTGCAACCTCCTCCTTTTTGCTGAGATTCCCAATTACTTGGGCTGTGCCTTGAAATCTTTTTCATAAGTTATAGTCACACACAAAAACAAGTTAAGAAAAATATCCTCAGCATTCATTTGTTGTCACTGTAAGCTAAGAACAGAGCAATGCAACAATCGGACCAAATCAAAAAATTTGTCTCTGTTTTGGATTCAAGTTAATCAAACCAGTACGAAGAACATAAATCTTCATAACACTAGCAAAGATCCTCAGGAGGTGGCTGTCAATTTGATAGTAAACCACAGCCAAGTAATGTTACCATGTGGCACAAAACTTATATAAAAATAGCTGATTGCTAGAGCTTGTTTTCACCAATCCTTTCACATTTACTATCATCAGGATTAAAAATAAACTTGAATATTTTATGACTGATATCATCGCTGTAAACAAGACGAGTTGTTATCTTTCTATTTTGGAAAAAGGACATAAGGTAGTAGCTGTTTTCTGGAATCCTCATCTTGATACAGGAGTGCTACTTCAATATTTTTCAATATGAAACCCATTTAGGTATGAGTATAGACTGCTATACATTGTGCAGGCCTCCTTTATTTTTATATTTAAATATTTTGAAAATAAATTTAATTTGGAAGTGTTGAGTCTATTTAATCAATACTCTTTCAGGTAGCTGAAGTTGTATATGTGTAAAATGTGTGTAATTTTAAGTTCTTCAATCAAATTTACGCTGTTTATTTTTTCCCCACTAAGTAAATCTACAAATAATATTGCTTCCTGTTATTAAGTTTTAAAAAAGCCCGAAGACCATAGTAATTGGTTGAAAGGTAGCAGGAAATTAATTAGGCTGCCATAGACCACTTTCCCCCTGTCATTTGTATTGGTAATATGAACAACTGAGGATCATGTGCCTTCATTTCATAACGCTCTTTCATGTATGTTACTGAATTCATACGTTTCTTGGCTGCAGTACTCTGTGCAGAATAATAAGGATATGCAAATAGAGTGATGAAAGCAAACAGATGAAGTAAACAATAGCATCATGGTGCAAGGTCTTGTCTCTGAGGTGTAAGATAATGTGGAAGGATCTGAAATACAAAAGAATTTGCAGGCTGAAGGAGAGAGAAAGCATCAGCCCATGCTAATGTACAGACTTAGAGCATGGGAACAAAAAGCTTGTGCGGATGTATTTGTAATCTGAAGATGAAAGGAGATGGGACACAGGCTCACCTGGGGAGGTGGAAGGTGGGCAAAAAAATAGCCTGTAGAGAAAGTGGTGGTGAATATGGACCAGAGCTCACAGGACCCCAGCTGGCTCTTCTGTAGTCCCTGCGGACAGTATACCCGAGCTGAGTGTTTAAGAGTGATTTAAGGACAATGATACGGGTCTGCAGATGGTGATGGAAAGCAGCATGAGAGAGAAAGCACAAAGGTACCTCTGATAAAGGAATTGAAAGTGTTTCTTTTCTGCAGGAGTTTTGAGATTTGATTTTTCCCCCTTATTCTGGGTTCCAGCAGACTCTCAAAAACAGGAGTCCCAGCAGACTTGCTGGCATCTCTTAAAAACCAAAGCACAAGTCTTATACAGTGCTATAGTACTAAGTATTTGAGTTAATGGTGGCTTGACATCTGACAAGCTTCCCGCTCAGCCTATCTGAATGATAGTTTTTGGGCATATCATTATAGCTACCTTTTAATGATTTTCGTGAAGATGTAGGCTTAATTTATCTCATACTGGGCTTTTCTGAACTATTACTCTTCATGCAACTTCTGTAAATTACTAATGATATTTTCTTTAGCACAGGAATGTCAATGAGCTAATAATTCAAAACAATGTGACTAGGAATAGGTTTTTTTTGCAAAATATGTATTCTGCAGGGCTACAAGAAATACCATGTCTCAGTTTGATTGGCTCCATAGAACTGATGAACAGTCAGAATTTTTTATTAATTTGGATGTTAAATGTTGCAGGAATCTGACAGAGAAGTGAAGCTGTACATCATCACAATCAAAATGTGGGTGTATGTATTGGGTTTCCTAGAGATTTTGCTAAAAATGTGGCTAGGCTGTCTCTTCAAAACAAACAAGTGAAATCTTAGATGCTTGAGCATTTAGATATTATTTTTCCCTTTCCAATACTGTAGGCTGTAAAGTACGTGTTGTTGCAGCTGTTCCTGTAGGTTATGAACTGTAAAACCTTTGTTTTCCTTGCACAACAAGCGAGACATGGGAAGATTTCCCTCTTGTTGCGGGTTAATGAAAGCATCAAGCTTCAAGCTGCGACACAGCTACGCACGTGTGCTTCACGTTTGTGAGCCCATCCAGGTGGGAAGGGCAGTGGCCATCGGCGCAGGCTGGCTCCGCAAAACCCGCGCCCGTGCGCTCGGCTGCGTTCGTCACCGTGCCGGGGGTCTGACGCAGAGACTGCGTCCCGGGGGCTTTGGGATGACGTGGTGAGCCGTGCAGTGGCTCGTTGCAGAGGGTTCGGGGAGTAAAATGAAGCAAAAGCCTGAAACTCGTTGAGGATGAAGAAATTCGGGTAGGCTCTGCCTGCTCCATGTGTCATGGAGGGCAGGGGCCGTTCGGCCCCACGCGTGAGCCGGGACGGCGTGTGCCAGGCTGGGAGCAGGTCCCAGCTTCGGTGTAAGGCTTGGATTCATGCTGGGCAGAACTTCTGCCGTTAACAGCTGCAGTGATTGCTCTCCTTTCCCCTTGTGTTTCTCTGTTTTTCATTGTTTCCCATCTTGGCTATGACTTGGGGAGAAATTTTTGGCAGGTCAGATGAGCCCTGTCGTGGCTCCGGCAAGGGCACAGCTCAGGCTGCCCCCGGTAACAGCTCAGTGCCAGGTATTAGGGTCGCACCTCAAAGCGGCCAAACCTTGTCAGGAGAGGCTTCGGAATACTCCTGCTTGAACAGTGGTTTAGTTGTGTCAAGGTCTTTTATTGTTTTTCCAGCTCTTGATATAATCCTGTAGTGGATTAAGCCCTTTCAGGAGTGGTATGTAATATTTAGTATTTATGAATATTTCTAAGAGCCCCCAGTTCCAAAGGGCTGGTTTTCTTAGGCAGATGATCTTCTGCTGGGATAGGTCTGGATAATTTCTGCAATGTTATTGCTGACTTTAAAACGTCTGGAAAAAATTGAGGCCAACATATGCTGGGATTTGCACTTTTTTCCTGCTTAGATTATTGCTTCACTAGACTTAAGAAAATAATATCTATAAATCCTTTTCTTTCATGAAAAGCGATGTACAGAATAGCTCTGGTACAGATGGGGAATGAAGGAGGAGGTGAAATACTGAAGTCCTGATAGATTTTGCCATTGTATTTATCTTTTTTTAAAAATAATTTCACAAAAATCCCATTTTTCTAGGATTAATCATCGCTTGTCTTCAAATGGGGCTTGAAAGGGAGATAATCCTGTTCTAGTCCCAAGACAATAATACTGTGGACCCTAAAATGGAAAATGTAATGGGACTGTCAAAAATATACTCTTACTGATTGACTTGCATGGACAGGACACGCTTGCTTAGTCTGAAAAAGAATTTGTCTTGTCACTGAAAGTTTGTTTTCTTTGTGGTAGGTCATGCTTCTGGTAAGTTTTTATTACAGAGATTACATTACTTTAGGCGAAAGTGTCCGAGTGACTTGCCAGCACCTTTCCAGTGACTTCTGAAAACTGGGATCTTGAATTGGCTTTGAAAAAGGAATCTGAACAATTACTTAGATAGCGAAAAACTTCCTTTAGAAAATGTTGGCAAATAACTGTTCTCATCCTCTCCCTTGTTCCTGTAGCTTTTTATGAAGGCAAAAGCTGAAATGGAAATTATACCCCTCGTCTTAAGTAAGGCTTCACTGCCTCAGCTGTGGCATTTCTCTGCTCACTCAAATCTTGTCTGAGCTTGCAGAGTTTTTCCAGCATGTTTGTACAGAGGGGCCTGGTCAGACTCATTAAATGCAAAATAACCTTTAGAGGCAACCTTTATTGGGCATCCAAAAACTGTACAATTACTCAGTTGGAGGCTAAATTTTCCAAATGATCACAGTCCATGCTAGTCAGTTTTATTCACAATTACTGCCAAAAAAATCTATTTATAGGATGGTTGCTCCCAATCAAGGAGGAGATGAAACGTCAGAGAATGTAAAGAGTGGAGGAGAACAGTTAAGATACACCGATAATTAATGCCTGAAGGGAAGCAATTCACTTTGCATGGTATTCTCATTCAGTCAACTGCATTTCAACAAATTTAACAGATATGTGTACTATATACTGATTGCAACTACAAAGCAGAAGCAAATGTCATTTTGCGGTTACTTTTTTTTAAAGCAAGATTGTACAAAGATTGTCCCACATAAGTTCAGGCTGTTACTACAATATATGTCTTGTGAAAATACCATGAAAGGTTTGGTATCATACAGACTGCGCAACTAGTTAGCATAAGCTTTAAGGTATTATTAACTGTAAAAAAGAGAATATACCACTAGGTTTCTATAGATAAAAGCACACAAAATAAGGAAATGCGATTGCTGATACACCAAAAACACTTGGCGATGCTGAACACTCTGTATTTTATTTTATGCACAACTTAGGATGTAAGCCACAGTATACTGAGACATATTTAATTGGAGAAAAATGGAAAAATAGTACTGGTGATGGCATCTCTGTGTTTATGCTTTCTGCCCTTCTGTGGTTTTGCCTTAGCAGCAGTAAGTTTCCCGACTCTATCTGTTTATTTATAAGAAATGGGGAAGGTCTGTGCCATTTGCTCACACT
This sequence comes from Aquila spilogaster, assembly GCA_024606505.1. NCBI lineage: Eukaryota > Metazoa > Chordata > Aves > Accipitriformes > Accipitridae > Aquila > Aquila spilogaster. Next base: position 27,962,039 of record JANHGO010000043.1, on the reverse strand, counting down.
TCTCTTATCCCAGTTAGATTCACTCTCTTTTATTTGAAGCTAATTAGTAATCTGAATTCCTTGAAGTCTGGAGATAGTTTTGCAGAACCTTGGTTTGCAGGATACCACCTCATCTGTTCGTATTGTCCTGAAAACATTTTTCCCATACCAACCGCCACCCCCAAGATTAACTAAAAATACATATTTGAGCTAAGCAAGTACTATCTCCCATTTATATTCAATACAAAGTTTCATTTAGATGTTCAAACATGATTCAGGGGAGATTGAAAATGCGTCAGCTTGACTGCAGAGAGCAGCAGGATTTTATTGTATTGTCCCAAGAGCAGCTCAGTGAAAGAGCTGTCAATTGCACCCTGTTTTGCTTGCTGGTTTTCTTTCTCTGCATTAAAAGAAAAACCCCAAGCCCTGCCAAACCATAGTCATTCTTGTCTCCAGAAGCAAATTGTTCCCGTGTCTGCTGCAGTAGATGCATTACATTAAGCCCTTACGCTTTCTCCTGCCAGCTGCTGTCAGGGAGGGCTGCGGAGAGTCACCAGTCCTGCTCGTAAAAAAATGTTAGTCCTCCCATTTGTCCTGCCTGAATGAATACGGGGTGGGACTTTCATAACCCATTGAAAAGACGGGAGAATTTTTTTTCAGCACTTACCAGTGGCCTGTGATACCTTGGGCTCCCGAAACGAGGGCTGGGTGCTGGCGTGACACCCGCGGGGACCGCTGCGGCCGTCTCCCAGCGCAGAGTGGGTGCTGGCGCAGCCGTGGGGTGCCGGGGCTGCGGTGCGTGCACTGGCGCATCGGCGCGTCCGTGGGCATTACACGAGCTTCGTGGGAGCAGCAGTATATACAGGCATTAGATCGACACGGGGAGAAAGTACGTATTTCTCTGTTAGTCAGACTTCGCTGACGGGCGGGCAGTCTGCGGGCTGGCGCTCCGGCAGCTCTGTTCTTCGGAGGTTGCAGACCCCGGCCAGCAGCGGCCTCTGACCTGATGCAGTTTTACACGCAGTTTGCCTTTGGCTTAGCGTCACCGTATATGACTTAGATCGGGCCTATATCTTTGCAGGATTGAGGCCGTGACAGCGAGGGCCTCCGCAGTACCTCAGCTTGGTGGGAGCGAAGAGGCAGTGGTACCCCGCGGACCGGGTGGGCAGAGTCCTGCTGGCAACCAGGGCATCTGCCCCCCCATCCGCGGAGCCCTCCCCGTCCGCGGGGTGACCGCTGCTCACAGCGCCCACACGCCGCCTTGTGCGGCTCTCCGGATTCCCGTCTTCTGTCACAAAATAAACTTTACGTTTGCACATTAAATGGCAGTTACAACTGGGGACACCTGAAATTGTAATGCTTAGCATAGGTTGTTTGTGTCCTGTATTGTACCTTCGTTTTTTATGGAAGAGATGAAAGCTTTTATCTCAACTTCTGTGGAGCAGTAGTAATAACCTGCTGTAAGCCCGGCTGACCCGAGTGCCACTGTTAGCTCAGGAAAATGAGATAAAGGGTATAAATCCACCCCCCTGAGTTTTTACAGCAAGTGTTGTTTTGGTTGCCTCCCTGACTTTTCTCCTCCTGCATGTTGGCATACATGCAGCAACTGTGTTTTTCTAATTAATGCCTAACATCTTTTATTTTTTTATCTAATTGATACAGTTTTGATAACTGTGGAGGCTTATGGAAATTCTTATTTAGTTTAAAACAACATCCTTTCGGAGCAAGGCAATGTGACTTCTGGTGCAGGTATGTCACCTTAAAATTCTGCACATTCATAATCACAGAATTGCTAAGTGTCTGGGTGGTTGTAGTAAATGCAAGTGGTTTTGTTCATGCTGTAACCAGTTCCCAAAAATAGTTCTGCTGGTTTGTGTGGTACCATGTCAGACAAACAGCAATTCAAATAATTTTTTACAATGTTAGGATGCAATCACCTGTGATATAAAAACAAACAACAAAAAAGTCAAGAGTATTCAATAGTACTTTGTAATAACTTGACTAAAACCAACAGAAGGACAAGAGCTTCTTATTTCATTATGAAGCCTTTATTATCCTTTTTTTGAAATTCCTGTAGTGTGTACTCATAAGCTGTGGGTTTTATAGGTCAGCATGGCTTGTCCCTCAGCTGCATAAGGATAATTAATTGCTCTCTGAAACACAAAGTCTGTTCTTTCAACACTGTGAAGTACAATCACTGTGTAAAGTTCCTGCAGATGCTGAGTAGTGCTGTTGGCACTCAGACGGTGTTAGAGCTGGCGTTCCCTGCCTTTCTCATTCCATGATTTCTTTACATCCTATTTGCTTATAGTGCCTATTGTATGGGCTTCCTCAGTTGGTTAGACTTTACACCTGGGAACACAGAAATGCAGTGGATCACTGTGCTGTCCTTTCACCTTTATACACTAGGGTTTACATTTTCTCACTCACAGCTAACTGTAAATTTTATTATCCATCGAGTATATCTGCCTTGAATCCCATCAATGGGCACAAGGTGCCGGCGACCAGCCTCAGACCACAGCAGGCAGCAGCTTCTGCCTTACTGGAGCTCAGCTGTGCAACTGGAGCGTCAGTATGTGGCATCGCCTATGCAGCCCTCGCCAACACCATGGGAGAAAGCATAAAGAAAATCAGGGTGGTTTATCATTAAAAAGCAAGAAGTGTTTTGTTGAATTTGTTCCTGACAGGGTGGCTGTTCTAGTGCGGTGATGGTTCTAATGACAGCAGATGCTTTTTCACTGAGACTCTTCCCAGGAGGAGATGCCAGGGGATAGATAATTGGACATACTGGAACCACTTAGAAACTTTTATATCGTTTTATATTTATTGAAAAGATAATGACTGTTTCTGTCTTGAAGTGACCTAAAAACTGTAGAAAGGCAATATGCAAAAGCACGTAAAAGTTGGGTCCTGTCCGCCTCCTGTGTGAGCTGATAGACGTTTGTCAGAGGTTTCAGTATAAATTTAGTATAAACTTAAATGTACTCCTAGTTGCATACTAATTTTGTGTATTAATGTCTGTGCCAGCCTAGATTGCCTGCAGAATGAAAGCTTGTTCTTTATATTCTGAACAGGAGCATTGCATTTCACCAAAAATGGAATTTTAAAAAAATACATTTAAAAAGAAAGTTGAGATCTGGAATGGCTCAAGAGCGAGCTGGAGCCTCGGTCACTGGCAAGACCCGCTGTCCCTGGGCACGTGGACCTCTTGTACAGGACAGTATTGAATTTCCTGACTGTCACTAGACTGCATTGAACATTCAGTCACCCCCTTTCTCCCAGCTGTGTTAATTTTAGACTTGTCTTCTTTCTGGTTGTAGTTATTGAATTAGGAGTTTTTTGCCATCTGGCACATTTTTAATTCACTTTCTTGTAGTGATAATATTTTTAGCAGCTGAAAGCAGAATGATTTTCTTTTGTCAATGAGAAGTGAAAGGTAAGAAGAAGAACATGCTGCAGAAGACGGGGATGCGGTGGAAGAGATCTGAGGAGATGTGAGTGGATCTGCTCCAACACGTTTGGTACAATTACTTGCTTTGCTTTGTCTGCAGATCTGTGGACAAATGCCGTTTCAGGCAGCGACTGGTTTGCTGGCATTAACCTAGCCTCTAGTGAATATTTTTTCTGTGTCTCTAAAATGACATTTTCTTGGAAATGGCAAGGGCTGATTTGTGCATGGCTGTGGCTGAGATAGGGACAGCTTTGCAAATCAAAATTCAGGCTCATTAGGCATAGGGTGCCCTTGAATTTCGCCTGTTATTTTGGTAGCCAGTCACCGTAGCGCTTGTGCCTGATGGCAGGTTGAGTTATTGTCTGACTTCTATAAATGCAAGAAATCCACCAGATTGCAAATCTGTCTGTGAAATTTTCCTTGAAGATCCATCACGATCAAAATGTACTGGCTTCGTAACTCAGTCAGTTGAAAAATCTTACCGTCAGGGGGTGTGTATAAATCCCAATTTAGGCTTTGTTTCCAGAACTGTGCAGCTCTGCCAATTCCTTTGTGTAAATGTGGGATTCCTAATACTGGTGTCCAGTGGGAATTTTTGTACATTTTTTATTTATCTCTAGGGGTTTTTTTTACTTATATCTTTATGGGGATGAAAGCGTTTTAAATTTATGGTGTAGTTAAATCTCTTGTAAGCGGTATAATGAAACTTTATAACTCCCTTCAGCTGGGGGGCGTACTGGTCATTTGTCTCCAGGAGATGTTAATTGCTGATGTGATTTTCAGTTAAGTATGATCCTGTCTATTATGTGTCTCAGTTCCAGTGTAGGCTCATTTTTGTTCCCTATTTTCCTGTGTAATTGTAGTGGATTTTTTTCATAAAAAGTCATTTTGTACCTAGGGCACTGAAGCTTAATGATATTTATACTTTCTAGCTCTTTTTTTAAAATGCCAACACAATATATAATGTTTAGTTCTTTTTGTGATTTTTAGATGTTACTTAATAGAAAACCTCATAAAAACATTGCACAGAAAGCTTGTATAGAACCAGCAACATGTTTTTGAATTTCTGTGTGTGTGATAATGTATATACGCACAGATATATATGTATATGAAGAGTTGTTTCTCTTCTCAGATCATGGATTTTCTTACACATTGATCATTAAACATTTGAAGATACCATTACATCTGCTTTTCTCCTGGTACATGTGTCTCCTTTGGTGACTGCTTTGTCTTTGCCTAAGCTATCTATTAAATTAGACTTTAGTGATTTATATTATGATTATATATTCTGTAGCGCTATATTCTATGTGTAGTATAAGTATATAGTGCTATATATAGTGTGTGTATATAGTGCTAAGCTATATATATTATATATAAAAAATACACACAGTATACCATCTATATTACTATATTCTGCAGTGTGTATACCATAAACTTTAGTAATGTCCTGTCACTCTGCACACATATACAAATAGTAGTGCACTGAGTAGGAAATCTGCCTGAGTCTTTTCAAAACCTCATAGCTCTCAGACTGCGGATGATATCGATCACATGAAATAAAATGAGGTAATGGACTGAAGACGACGACCAGGAGTGTATCACAGGGTGTGGAGAGACCTTCCTTCTGCTGAAAGTAGAGACCTTTGTAGCTGATAAAAAAGGCTGTGACAAATGTAGGTTTCTTTCCTCTGGAGAGACATTTAAAAGGAAAGAAATTTTATGGAAGATGTGTGGATAACGTCAGTGGATGTCTTTACAAAATGTTAGGGAGCCCCTGTAAATAGTTCTGTCAGAGCTCCACAGAAAAATGTGGCGCTCAGCATTTCTAAAACACTTTATAGATTATAGCAACAAATGACTTTGCCATGGCAGAACTGGCTCGTGATCCATCCAGCGTCCTGTCTTTCCTGGTGGTCAGTCCTGATGCAGCAGCTGCTTCAGTAACGTATGGCTTTGGGCAGCCATTTAGAGGTCAGGAAATGGCACAAGCAATTGGGAGTGACTGGTGGCAGTAAGTCGGGCTCCCCCTGCTTCTCTGATGTCCTTATTATTTCTTCCTCCTCCTCCATATCTGTATGCTTTAATATACAGAAGGGATATTGTTAGAAATTAATTCAACAAATTTTTTGTAATTATTTTGTTAATAATTTTTTTTGTAACTTTGAATTCAACTTTGTCTTGGGATGTTGGTTTCCAGTTTTGTTTCCGTCTTGTTTGACTGTGCCATTATTTCCTTCTTCAGCTCTGTCTAAAAGGGGAGCGAGCTCTTCAGGGCATGAACCACGCCATGCTTAGCATATGGCAAATACAGGGCTGTGTCTCTTCGCTTAAGTTTCAGTCATTATGTGAATAAAAAAGACAGATGAATAAGTCTACAAATGTGAAGGAATGAATGCTTATTAATTTCTGTATACCAGCTGGTGGCTAATGCTGTCATTCTCATTTCTGCAAGTGCTGTTTAATAAGCAAACATGCTAACTTTCTCCATTTTTCTCTTCCATTCTGTCATAGTGTAAGTGGCACATACAAGAGAGGAGAGGAAGAAAAATATGCAAAGTCAAACCAGTGTTATTGTACTGAGAGCACTTTTCCTCCTACCTCACGACAGGAATACGTATATGTGATTTATTGCTATTTTGCATGGAAGAACACCATCTTCCTGTGTAGAATTGCAATTAAAGCAGAAAGAATCTCATCAGTCATCCAGCCATGTTTCCATGACATGTACAACTTGCAAGTCAAACACTGAAATCTTTATTTAAGCAAAATTGTCCTTTGTCACAGTGCAAATTGTGTATGAGTAAGGAGTTAATTGCACAGTTGCTAATTCTAATGAGGTGCCATATTAGGGTAGAAGCTGTCACAGTAGGACTGGCATCAGCGTGATTTTACATTTTGATGGGTGTTTGTTTAATTTGTAGCAGACATGTTGGTATTCTGCACATACGGGTGTGCAGTCCACTCCACCATGAGTTTGTTACAGTGAATTTATATTAATAAAAGTCTGAACAGTGGAAAAACTTACGAAAATTGAAATTACAAATGAAATTTGTTACTCATGGACATTAAAAAAAACACATGACGGGAGCTGCTTCGCCAAGGACACCAGCATTCATCCATCACATGTACTTTCTCATTCAGGTTTTATGTCTTTCAAAAGTTTCTTCAAGCCTTGCTTAGTTGCACTTATTTGAAGCTAATACAGGAAGGAGTGGCTGAAATTCATGCCTGCTGCTGTGTGGGAAGACAGATGGAAAGGTCCTAGCCCTTCTGGCCCTGACTTCTATCGATATATATTAACCTGTTCTTCAGTTTGCTGTTAAAGTCCAGAATAAATGATACCTCTTCCTCCCTTATGTTCTTACTCTTAGTACTGAAGTATACTTAGCACGACCCCACTTGAATGTCTTTGGCCTGAATGCATTCCTTTTCCTTAGCCTGCCTTTCTAATCGTATTCTCTACTCCTTTGCTTGTTCTGATTTCTTTTCTTTACAAGGAAGAGGTTCAAATTGGCTTATGTATTTTTTGCTTGGGGGATCAAAACTGCGGAGGACTCCAGGTACATATGCAGGGATAGATATGGGTTGCTGAAATTTAACATCCTCCTGAGCGCTCATGCTGGCTTTTTTCTATTCATTGTCACCCGCAGTTCTTTTTCTGCTTTTGTCTCTGAAGTTCCTTGTATCAAATACACAGCATTTTGTAGCAGACTCTCCCAAGCACTCTAGTATTTTCAAGATATATCTGGGTGTCTGGGTATTATACCATATAGAACATTATGTTTTGTTTTATATTAAAAAATACTGATATGTGAGTAGGATTTGAAAAGCTTTTAGATGTCTTAATTCTGTTGGCTATGAATGCAAGGGGACAGGAATTAGGCCAGTGGTTTGTTCTTGAGTCCACTCTTGTGAGACACCCCATAATCCTCACGTGTGATAAATTCCAGGATCACAGGATCAGTAAACACAGTTTTGATAACTCCTGAGCTTTTTGTTGTTTCATTTGTCTTCATAGCCCTTACTGTGACATGCCAAGCCACCGGTGCAAGTGCTCTTCATTACGTACCTTCATCACAGAAATGTGTCTTCCTTCCCTTGTATTCTGTATAGACGGGTGTCTACAGGCAAGTGTCCAGACTCAAGCCAGTATCCATCTTTAATTTTCCTTTTGATCCCATCTCTAATAAATGTGGCATGTACTGAATCTTCGAAGAATTATGCTGTTTAGAGATGTAGTTTCTGCTCATTCAGAATTTAGCTACAGGAAGCGCTGTTGTCTCATCAATAGTCAGATTATTCTTGAATGGTGAATGGTTCAGGCAGAAATACCCTCCTGTTTATATATTCATTGGTAGATAAACAAGGAGATTGTTTTCCTTGTGTATTGACCAATTTGGGTAGCATTACTAAACCCCGGGTCAGTATTAATTGGTTTTGCTGCAGAGCATGTCACGTTGTATAAACCTTGCCATGAAGAGACGATGTTTTCTCCCAAAACTCTGTCTGCATAGATGCGGCAAGTCCTCCGTAGAGAACAACTGAAATCAGCTTTGTCTTTTTGTTTGTGTGCCAACTGCTTATCTGGAGAGATTAAAGAAAAGAAAGAGGTGAGCGCTGGGGAAGCAAAACCGTTGAAGAACACAATCTGACTAATTTAACAAAAAGTTCAAGATGTGATTCGATTGCAGTATATGACTGTCTGCATAGGAGAGAGTATTGCATACTAAAGGGCTCTTTAGGGGAGAAAAGTATAAATTGGTATACAGAGTGGCTGCAGTTAAAGCCACTATAATTGAACCAAGGCACAAGTTTTAATGGTGAGATGATTAATATCTGAAACAAATTACCAAGGAATTGGGAAATTGTCCATTTCTTGATAGCTTCTGGATACTTTCAACGACATGGTTCAAACAAAAATGAGTTGGAGCTATTGGCACAGGGGAGATGAGTAGAAGGTTGAGTGTGGTGCTAGCGTATGTCAGGTTAGCAGGCCTCCTCCCAGATGACACGCTCTTCGTTCAGCAAGCGTTGCCCAAACAGCCAAGTGTGTCTTGCCCGGCATCCTCACAGCCTGGGCTGGGGGCTGGGGGTCGCTGCCGAAGGCACCTGCAGAGAGGCAGGGAAGAAGACCCTGAAGTGCTTGTCACGCACCCTGGTGTTTTATACTTGAGGTATAAGATGGAGGAAAAGGGCGCACCAGAGCCTGCTTTGGGATTTCAAGCACAAGGGAGCAGTGATGCAATCGCTTTACATCCACAGGGACAGGGATAAAGCCCATTGTCCAAGATGCTTAAACAAAAGCATTGTCATTTTTCCATGTCACTGTGTAATTGACTCTTTCCTATATTGAATCAATCTAGAAATTGTCGCTAATTTTTCATAAGAACATGCAACTTTGCTCCCTAATAGCAGCTTGACTCCTCTCTTTTCATCCACACTGAGCCTATTTGCATTGCATGCTTGGAAGACTCTATTTCTACTAAATGGAGAGGTAGTCGTCGGTATGAAACAGCCGTGGTTCTTCACCGGCAGAACTTTAGATCATTAATAATACAAGCTCATGCCCCCCATCTATCAATCAGTTAGCTTTTCAAATAAAATGGTAAGAAATCTGATTAGCTCAATGTAGTTGAAGTAAATCAGGGACACGTACGCACTTGCTGAAGATTGAGAGGCTGGAGGTTTTCCAGACTTCCATCTTCTGGATGAATTGTTGAGGATTTATTTGCCCTTCTATTTCTTGACAGCTATTGCTTTCATTCATGGCAGAGGTTAGAACAATCGCACAGAACTATTTGAAAAATATTAAGATTAATGATTGTATGTGTAAACTATTTTTCCCCACTCAGAACGTTAAGGGATAAGAAAATGAAGAAGCTCTTCTCTTTGAGGAAGTGAGACCTCGGAGGTCTTGCCTGTCTCTCTTCAAAAGAAGAATGGAGATGGTTTCCAAAAGAACTGAGGGTCTGAATCAACTTGTGCTGTGAGAATTGTAAATGATCATGTTTTAGGAGCATCAGAAGGACAAGCAGCTCACATGCTTGCCTCTGGGGTCATGGAAAAGTACGTGCAGCAGAAGAAAGTAAAGAAACACTTTGGCTTAAAGGTGTTGGAGAATATTAGGGCTCTTTAGATGAGGAGACCTGAAAAAATATTAACTCTTTCATACCATTTATTCAGTGGCCTCTGCCACCGAATGCTGGTAGTTTCTATGCAGACTTCACTATATAGATAAGAAAACCTATTATTAAATACTAGAGTAGTCCTGTTTTGCATATGATTTGAATTATTAAATAGCTTTTTGATGATTTGCTGGAGGCAAAATAGTCAAAGTATGTATTTTATCTGTGATGATCATTTGACCTGTGCTATTAGGCTTGTGTTTGCTTACTGGATAAATGTGAGTGTAGAATCCAGTGAAAGATTTGTGAAGCTGCTCTGTTTTCAGTGTGTCAGAGGAGAAGAAGGCTCCTTGCCTTTATTGACATAAGGTCATGTTCTTTATGCCGGGATAACTAGAGTGTTTGTCTTGCTGTGGATCTTTAGTAGAGACAAGGTACCAGTCATTTTTACCACAACAGAAAGAGGAAGGATGGAGCTGTGCCTTTAGCCTGATGCTCAGCAATGCCGAGCTTACTTTGAAATAGAATTACGTGCTCTCTTTTACAGGGAATCAGAGTCAACATGCAGTAGCTGTCCAGTAGTCAAAACATATTTTGATCAAACACAGGGAATGGGGCAATGGACAGTATTAGGGAATGATGTAAAAAATTTGTTCACACAGCCGTTGTCTGAGACTTATATTCAGAATGCTTTGATAGAATTTCTTTGCTCAGAGTATGAATTTTTATTGTAATTACATTAACAAAATAGACTATCGGCATGAATGAGTTATGGATAATGTTTTCATTTAGCTTTTTGTTTCTACTTGATAGCCAGAGATCAGCTTAGATCGTGACAGAGCAAAAAATAGGCAGCGGTTCATCCCAGGAAAAACAATAATGTTTTGTTAAAATTTTGAAAAGGGGAGAAAGAAACAACAGAGGAGAACAGGAAAGGACTAGAAAGAAATAATGTGCACTTGTACATGGTTTGTAATGTCTTCTTTTGGTACGTTTTCTGCTGCTTTTTTCCTAGTCTCTGTCTATCAAGGCACTCTCCTATATAAATTCTCAAAGACAGTTCAAGAAGGCTGTGGAAATGAACTATTACCTATAGAAGTAGTACAGTCCTTATTGACTTCAAGAAGATAAGGATCCAAGACCTTGTGTAAGTTCAATTCCTACAATTACGTGAAGGAGAATGAATCACTGGTGAAAGCAAACTAACTGAAAACTCTTTTGAGATGGGATTTTCAAATTGTTCCACAGGAAATTAGGTGTCCAGACTCCATTAAAATATAACTGAAGCTGGAGCATAACTCTCCCAGTCTTTTCTGATAAACTTAGTTCAGAAAAAGTTCATTGCGGTTAATAACCTTGAACGCTCATAGTTCCACTATCAGCTTCAGCTGTGACATGAAAGAACTTGGAAGCCACGGAAACCACTTCTCTAACATTAGTCCCATGTGATGTGTGACAGCAAAGCTTCACGCTAGGGGAGGATGGGGAGCGGTACAATAACTGCTAACGACATCATTTTCCACAAAACCAATTTTAATCTGCTGTTTAGGGACTTGCAAATAGCCTTAAATAGCTCTTGCCATTGAAGAAGCTCATTGGAAGTGCTGTTCAGCAATGCACTTAAACATCTGCACCTTCATTTAATTGTTCTCCAAGATATGTTTAGGTCAGTCTTGAAAAGTTGCTGCGTCTAATGTTTCTGCTCCTGCCTTCAGTAGTAGAGGAGGAGTAGGGGGAGGAACAGCTGTGTACTCTCCCGGGCTTCACTCAGACTAAGCGTTGTTCAGTAATAGTACAAATACGAGGCTGTGCAGATGCTCATACTGTGATTTTCCTCCTTTCTTGTGTATTTTGATCAGCAGAATATTAGGCTATGGTTTATTCTGCAGTTTATATAGATTAAGACACAGTCTCCTGGAACGTAGTGCTGGAGTTCAACTCTGTTTCCTACAAAAACTGGCAGAAGTTTGCTAAACTGATGATATGAGTCAAACCAGTGAGATGATATTGTCAGTAATACATTTATTAATGCCTTTTTCTACAGAGCCATGTCAAAACAACCATGTTTTTGTTTCAGCAAAGGAGAGAGAAGTGGTAGAATTGATGATGATCTGCTGTATGTATGTAATCCATTCTGGGGCGAAAGAAAGAGGTATGGCAGAGTGGAAGTAGAAATGTACTCCCACTTGCTTTTTGTTTTTCCTGCCAGTGACTGCGTGGTGGAAGGCATCTCTGTTGCCACTTCTGTACATTTTTTTAGGTTCTGCTTACTTTCATCAGAATGGATTCTTGCCTACACACGCAGAGATACCCTCATAAATGCTAAGGGGCTTTATAAAGTAGTTACAACCTAATGTTACATCTGTGTGTCACAAATGGCTATGATATACCAAGCTATTGCTGTAGATACTGTTTTGGTTTAGGACCAGCTCCTTGAACAGAAGTTCATTCTTTCCCTTAACAAACCTACTGGGAATATCTAGAGTATCTTTCTAGAAATTGGGCAAGATCTCTTCTAGAGACATTTTCTTCCTAGAAATCAGGAGCATTTTGTTGTTCCATTTATGGAACGTTAAATGTTATGTCCGTGTTTTGTGACCTTAATCTTCAGCTTATTCCCAGTCTTGATAGCTTATTATGGTGCAGGAGCTACATCCTTCTGGCTAGCTCATCAACAGGGTAATGGTAGCAGTCCCACCCCCATTTAAACAAGAGGAATATTTCTGTTGCTGTGGATCATCCTAGAGAGGGAGAATGCCTAGCGTACAGGAGGGAGGACGGAGAAGGGGAAGCTGTGAATGGTGGTCTGAGAAGACTTGGACGAAAAGCAATGGGCTGGGTAAGGAGACTGGACCTGGCTGCTGGGTGTGGTGGACTGTGACTTGGAGTGTGTTAGGAGAGAAGACCAGGAAAGGCTCGGAAAGGACAGGAGTGGACTCTGGCCGGAGTGGGAGAGTATGTAAAAGTGGGCCCTAAAGCATACTTGTGAAGTCCAGAATGTAGCATTGCTGCCTGTTGCTGGTTTTCTGCTATTTTTGTCTGTGAAACCTGCTGACCAGTACCCCATCTCTCTTCAGTGCTTGACTGGTGTTAGCAGGTACTGCATCAGCTTTAATACAAGCGTGGATGTCTCAGTCCTGCTGTGATTCTTGTCAGTACTGCTACGGATGGAAAGTCTGTTTTGCAATTTTCTATAAGCCATTGCTTGTATATTATATATAAACTATGTAGTACGCAGAAATCAAACAAAAAAAGGAGAATTACTAAATTATCAAAGTTGCACTGGAACAAAATGCTAGTGGCAATCTGTGTAAGCATCGTTTCTCCACTGTTCACTCATCATAGAATCATAGAATGGTTTGGGTTGGAAGGGACCTTAAAGATCATCTAGTTCCAACCCCCCTGCCATGGGCAG
>JANHGO010000043.1:27916290-27948969 GCA_024606505.1 Aquila spilogaster | reverse complement strand
CTCAGGTCAGCCTGCAGCGCGTTGTAGGCAGTGCTGGGAACTTCATAGCAAAAGCCATTACAGCTGTGAGCATTCAGCTGCTTGCTTTCACAGTTCACTGGTCTCAGGCAACAGCTGCTCCTTTTCATCTGCCTCTTGCTTTTGTTCTGCATTTGTTCTGTATTGGGAGTGACTTTTGCATCGATTGTGTCAGATCAGGTGGGTTTTTTCCCCTTAAATTCTATCTAAAAGTTTAAGATGACTTTGCTGTTCTTTATTCTGATTCTTGTCGATTGCAGTGAATTATTTATAAAACAGTTCAGCCTTAAAATAAATTTCCTGTGGGAATTTCCACTCTTCTCAGCAGACTGCAGTTTCATCAGGCCACAAACCCAGTGGACAGAGATGAGGCAGCTGCTGTGTGCTCAGCAAGACCTTGCTTTCGCTCAGTGCTGCCTGAATGTGGTGAGCCAATGAGCACCGAGGTCCTGCTACCCCAGCACCGCAGAAATGATCTTCAGAGAACGTTCTGGGCTGCTGTCATAGAACCATAGACTCATTTGGGTTGGAAAAGACCTCTAAGGTCCCCCAATCCACCCCCCCTTGCCCTCTGCCTGCGTCCCTCAGCTACATCTCCCCATTCTTGGAACACCCCCAGGGATGGTGATCCCACCACCCCCTGTGCAGATGTGCCAATGCCTGAGCGCTCTTTGGAGAAGGAATTGTTCCTAATACCCAACCTGACCCTCCCCTGGCGCAGCTTGAGGCCATTACCTATCATCCTATTTATCTGTCAGTGTCCCTCTGCAACCTCTTCCTTTTTGCAGAGAGTCCCATTTGGGCTGAGCCTTGAAACCTTTGTCATAAGTTACAGTCAAAGACACAAACAAGAAGAACTTCCTCAGCATTTGTTTATTGTCACTGCAAACAAAGAACAGATCAATGTGACAAAGGAATCAGGTCAGAAGGGCTGGCTTGGTTTTTGGTTTGATGCAAAGAACATAAACCTTCACGAGCACTGGCGAAGAGCCTGAGAAGATGACTGACAGTTTGGTAGTAGAGCACAGCTAGATAACGTTACCATATGGCACGAGGCTCATTTAAGAGCTTGTCACTAATTATTTCACTGTTACTACTATCAGGATTAAAAATAACGTGATTTATTTACGATGCCATCATTCTTCTCTTAAAAAAGACATTGTCACCTCTCCATTTTGGGCAAAGGATGGAAGCCAGTAGCTGCTTCCTGGAATGCTCATCTCAAAACAGGAGTGCTGCTTCAGCATTGCTCAATCCAAAACCCATTCAGCTGTGACTGCAGCCTGCTCTGTGTTGTGCAGGCGTGCTTTACTCTATTACTGAAGTATTATGGAAAGAAATGTAATTTGGAAGTGGCCGCCAATACTCTTTAAAGCAGCTGGAGTTGTATGCGTGTGAAATATGTGTAGTTTTGAGGGCTTCACTCGCAGTTGCTTCCTTGCTCGGAGTATTGGCAGAACTCTCCCTCGCACTCAGCTAACAATAGAGAGAGCATTTTGGATCCTGGATTTTGGAGCCTGTGAGGTCTAAATTTCCAAGACAAGCACCCAGATGTCTTCCTGCCTGTTATTGGTGCTGATAAGATGAACATCTGACATTGATATGCCTTCATTTCATAACTCCCTTTTGCATACGTTACTTAATTCAAACATTTCTTAGCTGCGGAGTAATGAAATGATAAGGCTATGCAAAGCAGAGTTAGGAAAGCTAACAGATTAAGTGAAGTGATAGCACCGGGGTGCGAGGTTGTGTCTCTGAGGTATAAGGTAAGGTGGAATGATCTGAAATATTAAAGAGGTTATGGACTCCTGGGAGCGATGTGAAGGCTGGGAGACCTGGGGGTGCTGGTAAGGGGCCTTCTGGAAAGGAAAATCAGCGTGTTCCTCTCTTGCAGGAGATGGGATTTGTGTGTCCTTCTCATTCTCAATTCCAGCAAACTCACAGAAGCAGCATTCCCAACAGACTTAAAGTGCTGCAGCATTCAGTGCTTGAGATGAGGGTGGCTTGATTTCTGCCCATCGCAGTGATAACTCAGGGGGATATCATTACAGGGACCCTTTAATGACTTCCTTGGAGGTGTAAGCTTAATTTATCTCATACTGGGCTTTTCTCAACTATTACTCTTTGTGCAGCTTCTATAAATTACTAATGACATTTTCTTTAGCACAGGAATGCCAATGAGCTAATTATTCTAAACAGTGTAATTAAGTTTAGCACTGTGGGCTATAGGAAGCACCACCAGTCAGTTGGGTCAGTCGGTGTGAGTGATTTATTGACATATTTATTACTGCTCGCGATTTATCGTGAGTTTGGATGTGAAGCCTTGCAGGAATCTGGCACAGAATTGAAACTGCACACTGTAATATCAGGATTTGAGCGTGTACGGGAGGTTTCATAGAGATGTTGCTGGAAGGATGGCTAGGGTGTATCTTCCAAGTATTTAAATGAAATCTTAGAGGCCTGAATAGTTCTGTTTCACTTTTCCCCTTCCCTTACTGTAGGCTTTAAAGACGCCTTGAGCTGCAGCTGTTTCCACATGTTAACAGCCATTAAAGGTTGGCTGTCCTTGTCCAACAGGTGAGGCGTGCAGACATGTCCTGGGTCTAGGAGAATGCATCCTGGTGGCTTTTCTGCACAGAGGGCCCTGGGATGGCAGAGGGCTCTTGGCAGAGCTTTCAGGGAGCAAAGTGAAGCAAACCCCTTACACTTGCTGAAGACCAAGGAATGCCTGCTCCCAATTCCCCAGTTCTTAGGGGCTGCTTTCCTTCAGCAGGTGGTCTTCTGCTGAGAGTGCTCTGGATGATTTGTGCAATGACTTCAAAATGCCAGGAAAAAATGGAGGCGCACATATGCTGGGATTTGCACTTCTTTTTCCTGCTTGGATGGTTGTTTCACTGGGCTAAGGAATGATAGTCCTTTTCTTTTGTGGGGAGTGATGAGTGTAACAGCTTTTGCACCGATGGAAAACAAAGGAGGAGGTGAAGAGTTGGAGCCCTGATAGCTGTTGCTCCTGTACTTATCTTTTTAACAAAAATCCTGTTTTTCCAGGATTAATCACCATTTGTCTTCAGATGGAGCATGAAAGGGAAATAATCCCATGCTATACCAAAGCAATAATGCTGTGGGCCCTAAAATGCAAAATGTAGTGGTACTTCAGAATCGTACTCCCAGTGATGGGTTTGTGTGAACTGATCTTCTCTGCAGAAGAACCTGTCTGCTGCTTGGAAGTGTGCTGGCTTTGCAGTGGGCTTCCAGCACTCTTCAGGTGCTCTTAGTTAGAGAGAATGTGTCGCTTCAGGCAAAGGGATCCAGAGGCACTGGCAGAGGCCTTTGGAAGTTGGGGTCTGGAATTTGGAAGATGTGAGCAGAAGATTTGAGTTACTTAGATATCGAAACATTTCTTTCAGAAAACGTTTGTAAATGCTGTTCTGATGGCCTCCCTTGTTCCTGCAGCTTTTTGTGAAGGCGATGAAAGGGAAATGTTGCCTCTAACAGAGGGCTCATTGCTGCCTGTCCCGCTGTCTGCACTGCTTTGCTCCCTCTGATCCCATGGAGCTCACAGGGCTTTCCCAGTGCATTCAGACAGTGCCTCCCACAGAGAAGCCTGTTCAGAATGGGACTGGAGCACTCTCCACTGCTCCTCATATTCCAGTCAGTCGCACCAGTGTTACCGTCTGGGCTCTCTTTTCAGTCTGGCTGAGCCTATATTAGTTCTTTAATCTGCCTTTCCTATTCCTCTTCTGTTTTCTTCCTGTCTCCCCTCACTTTTTCATTGCACTTTTTCCCATCTCATCTCCCCTGTCTCTTTGCTGTGTGCTGCTGGTGAGGGAAACAGGAAGCAGAGGAATCGCTCCAGGAGATCTGTGATTGTCGGAGCATCTTCTGGTGGAGTTTTTCAGCCCGTTCCAAAAGAAATGTATTTGTGGCTGTCCAGCTTCAGCCTTGAAGTTTATAGCTACGTGTTTGTGAAGTGAGCGGCTTTGGGAGCAGCTGCTGTTTCTCAGTTGTGCTTAAAAACAGAACAGAGTGATGGCAGAGGCTGCCATGAGTGCACAGATCGGTGTGTGTGATGGTTCAGGATGCTTTTCAATCTGGATATCATGGCCAGGATCCCTCCTTCTGGAGGTATAACCGATGGCTCCTGAATTTCTTGCAGCATTTTGTAAGAAACTGATTTGGTGGACAGCGGGTGGTACACAGTCTGTAGGTGCTGCTCCTGGTGTGAGTTGTTTGATTTGGTTGGGCTGTGCTTTACTTGGTAGCTGCCTGCCTTCTTCTCCTTAATAAATTAAAAATAGTCCCAGGATTGCTGCTTTTTATCCTGTTGTGGATGGAGGGCAGCAATATAACATACGTTGGTTGCATTTATTGCTACATCAAGATCTCCTTGTTATTTAAAAAGAGAGTTTGTATTTAAATTGAAACTTGTTCCGTTTGGACTTAGAATGCCTGTTGTGTACTTTGATCATCATTCAGATGAGTTTTGTATACAGGATGAGAAGCATCTTGTCGTGAGAACCTTAGCAAAATTGGTGCACGTGCTGAGCCGACCTTGGGTGGGTGTGACTGTTGGTGGCAAAGTGAACCAGGGACATATGGAATCATTCCTCTTGGAATCCCATGGGGCAGAAGTCACCCCGTCCCCATCGGGTCCATAGTACAGGAGCCGTACATTAACACATCTCTGCAAAGCTTCACCACTCCGCTGTAGATCTGTGTAATATTTTTTCTTACCTTAAGCCAACAAAGACTCATTACATGGAAAACAACCTTTAGGGGCACCAAGGAATTATATCAGGCATCCAAACACCATATAGTTATTCAGATTGAGGCTAAATTTTCCAGATGATTCTAATCTGCACTCATCAGTTCTATTCCCAATTACTGCCCCAAAATTCTATTCGTAGGTTGGTTGCTCCCAATTAAGGGATGAAACATCAGAGAATGTAAAGAGCGGAGGAAACAACGGCAAGATGCACTGATAATTAATGCCTGAAGGGAAAGCAATTCACTTTGTTTGGTGTTCTGCTTCAGTCAACTGTGTTTTGACAAACCTAACACGTGTACGATGCACTGACCACAAGAACAAAGCAGAGGCAGATGACAGAAGAAAACCCCACACCTCGAGCCATGGCAGTCCATGCCTCCAGCAGCAGATTGCTCCCACGCAGCAGCAGTTCCCCCTCCCGCAGAGCCATGAGAGTGAGGGGTCCCTCCAGCACTGAGCTGTTGCAGCAGCTGTGTGCTCACCTTTGTGTTCACACAACCGGCGGTGTTCCCTCCCTCTTTCCTACTTCTCTCCACTATGAAATGCAATTTCAGGTGTTCTGACGTAGCATCTTGCTTTTAGAACTGGAATAGCTGATGGCTTATTAGAAAGCACGGGCAGACCCTGCAGCTTCACCGGCAGTGGGAGCGCAGTGCTGGCAGCCTACAGATGGAGTGGGCAGTGCTGGGGGCTCTGGATTCTGATGTCCCCTCCCTGTCCGGCAGCACCGTGTCCTTGGCCTGGTGCAGTACAGCAGGTTTGTATCCTCTGTTGTGAAATAAGTGTTACATCTGTGCATTAAGTTGCAGTTACACTGAGGGACACCTGGAGCTGCACTGCTTAACGTCGGCTGTTTGTGTCCTATATTGCGCCTTCTTTCTTTATGGGAGAAATGAAAGCTTTTATCTCAACTTCTGTAGAGCAGTAATAATAACGTGCTGGAAGCCTGGCCATCCCGAACGTCACTGCTGGCTCAGGAAAACGAGCTGAAGGCATCAGTCCACCCCCTGAGCTCAGTGTGGTGAGTGTTGGTCTGATTTCCACTCTGCCATCCATCCTTACGCTGGCACATGCAAAGCCGTGTTTTTCTATTTGAAGTTTGGTGGCGGCCCCAAAGGTAATGAAGACCCTGTGCAGGGGGGGGCATCGCTGTGGGATGGTTTGGGGCAGGAACCTATGGAAACGTTCTGTCTGTGGAACTGCTGCAACTTCAGTTCTCCAGTTGCCACCTGTGGGGCCGCAGAGCGTCCTGCAGAGCGTCCCGATCTGCTCCTGTTGGCTTTGCAGCATGTGGGTGTTTTTTTCTCATAAGCCAGAAGTGCTTTGCTTTGATCACATGGTCGTTCTATCACGATGTATTCCCCAAATTAGAGTAAGAATGGTTGGGGTTTGGGCATGCCTAACGTCCTCGGTGTTTGTTTCTCTGATGGATGCAGCCCTGAGGGCTCCTGGAGGTCCCTGCCCAGTTCTGACCCACGTCCCTTCAAAGCAGAGTGATGTGGCTGCTGCCATGGGCGCCCTTCAGGCTCTGCAGGTTCTTCAGCACAGAACTGCTGAGTGCCAGGGGATGGCAGTGAGCTCACGTGGTTCTATTCATGCTGGTACCAGTTTCCAAACAATGTTCTGTGGGTTTGTGTGGTACTGTGTCAGAAAAACAGCAATCCACATGATTTTTTATAATGTCACGATGCAATCACCTTTAATGTAAAAAGAAACAGTCAAGAGCATTTATCTTTATGCTGTAGTACCTAGACTAAGCCATGATCTAACAGGGGGATAAGATTTTTCTTATTCATTATGATATCCCTTTGGAAGTCATTCCTATGGTGCGTGCTGCTAATCTGTGTGCTTTATAGGTCAGCATGGCTGTCCTGCAGCTGCACTGGGATCATGCACGGAAGGACAGAGCCCGTTCTGCTGCCCCATTGAACACAGCCCCACGGTGCTGCTGGGCTCTGGAGGCTCTGTGACATTAGCAGAGGAGTTTGCTGCCTCTCTTCTCTCAGGAAGAGGCACTCAGTGTGCGTGGGCAGCAGGAGGTCTGGGTGGATCTGCCGCAGCACATTCTGCTAATGGTATTTGCTTTTCTTTGTCTGGAGACCTGTAGGCAAATGCTTTCACAGGCAGGATGGTTGGCTGGCACTAACCTCGCCTCTGGAGAGTAGTTTTTGTCTTCCATCTCTAAAATGACATTTTCTTCTGAATGGCAAGGGCTGATCTGTGCATGATTGTGGCCGGAATAACAGACAGCTTTGCCAAACAAATTCAGTCTCCTCGGGCGAAGGTGCCCTTGGGTTACTTCTGTCGCTTGGCACCGCAGTGCCTGTGCCTGGATGCAAGGTGGGTCCTCCTCCCAGTGTTTGTAACTGCAGGAAACCCACCAATCTGCAGAGCTGCCTGTGACACCTTACAGATCTGTCCCTTTCCCAACGTGCTGCTCCGTGCCTCCTCCAGCTGACCACTGCTGCCATTGGGCGGGCGTCCCCAAACCAGCCAGGATGTGCAGCTCTCATAATCCCTTTGTGTGAGCACGGTGCTCCTGGCACCTCTGTACAGCAACTTTTTATTTATATTCAAGGGGCTTTTTTTGTTTGTTTGTTTTTTAACTTTATGCCTTCATAGGGATGAAGACGTTTGTAATTGATGATGCAGTTAAATGTTTTATAAATGGTACAGTGAAGCTTTATAACCTCCTTCAGCTCGGGGGTTTACCAATCATTTGTCTCCAGGAGATGTTAATTGCTAATTGCCGCTGTGATTTTCGGCTGAGCAGGATCCTGTCTATAATGTGTCTCCGTTCCCGTGTAAGCTCATTTTTTTCCTCTCTTTTCCTCTGTAATTATAATGGATTTTTTTTTCCATAAAAAGT
This sequence comes from Aquila spilogaster, assembly GCA_024606505.1. NCBI lineage: Eukaryota > Metazoa > Chordata > Aves > Accipitriformes > Accipitridae > Aquila > Aquila spilogaster. Next base: position 27,941,314 of record JANHGO010000043.1, on the reverse strand, counting down.
CATTTTGTACCTAGGGCACTGAAGCTTAATGATATTTATGCGTTCCAGCTGCTTTCTTGAAATGCCAGCTCAATAGATGGTGTTTTGTTCTTTCCATGATTTTTATATGTTACTTTGTACAAAATCTGATAAAAATGTTGCACGGGAAGAGCAGTATTTTGCTGAGTTTTTAATGTCTGATACTTAGTGTATATGCACACAGACTTAAGCGCATATAGGGAGAGCTGTCTGCTTCTTGGTCTGCATGTATTTTACACTTGGAACATTAAACGTGCAGATAGCATTATGCCTGTCTGTCTGTCTGTCAGGATGTCTGTCCCCTTTATGAGCTTTGCTTTGCCTGGCATGCAGATTGAATGAGGGTGTTGTCATATCCTGGCTGTATCTGCAGTTAATTTTATGTGATAGCTTTGTTAGTATATCTTTTGTGGCGTTGAACTGAGCTGTGCCTTGGATGGTGGTGCCCATGATTTCCCTTCCCAGCTCTGTCTGAAGGGTGAGAGCCCTCCAGGGGATGGGTCGTGTCTCCCATGTGTGCACCATGGCCATCACAGGGGTGCTTCCTCCCACAGCATTCAGTCATTATGTGAATAAACCAGAAGGATGGCTACAAACGTGTAGGAATGAGCACTTATTAATTTCTGTACGTCAGCTGCTGGCTAGCACTGTCATTTCTGTAAATGCCATTGGACAACTCAACGCTCAGACCTTCTCAACATCTTTTCCATCCTGTCATAGTGTAGGTGGCAAAGAGAAGAGAAAGAGCGATGCGTGGAGCCAAAGCATAATATACCAAGAGCACTGCTGCTCCCTCGCACAACAGGGAGACGTATACGTGATTTATTGCTATTTTGCGTGAATGAACACCGTATTCCTATGCAGAATTGCAATTAAAGCAGAAGGAATCTCATCAGTCATCCGGCCGTGCTTCCATGGCATGCACAACTTGCAAGTCAAACACTGAGATCTTCATTGAGGCAAAATTATTCTTTGTCAGAGCGCAAATTGTATATGAACAAGGAGTTAATTGCGCTGTTGCTTATTCTAATGAGGTGCTGCATTAGAGTGGAAGCTGTCGCTGTCAGACTGGTGGCAGCAGGATTTCCCATTTCGCTGGGGTTTGTTTAATTTGTAGCACATGTCATTGGCATTCTGCACGTGCAGGCCTGCCGCCCGTTCCACCATGGGTTTGTCACAGTGCATTTGTATTAATAAAAGTCTGAGCACTGGAAAACTGAGGAAAGTTCAAATTACAAATGAGATTTAGTGGACATCAAGAAAAAACACGGCTGGTGCTGCTTAGCCAAGGACTCCAGTGTTCTTCTGTGTAAATCTAATTCAGATTTTATGTCTTTCTGAAAATTGTAAAAGCCTTGCTTAGCTACACTTAAGCCTGATGCAAGAAACAGCAGCGGAAATGTGTGCCCTCCACTGTGCAGGAAGGCAGGCAGGGAGCTCCGAGCCCTCCAGCCTTCATTTCCATCACCACGTGGTAATCTGTTCTTCGATTTGCTGTTAATGTCTGGAATAAATGATGCCCATTCCTCCCTGATGTTGTTACTCTTTGTACTGAACTGTAGTTAACATGACCACTCTTGAATACCTATGGCCTAAACGCATTCCCCTTCCTCATCCTTTCTTTCTAATCACATTCTCTGCTCCTTTGCTTGTTTTGATTTCTTTAAGAGAAGGATGTTCGGGCTGGCTCGTGTGTTCTTTTGCTTGAGGGATCAAAAGTGCAGAGGATTCCAGATTCGTATGCAGGGATAGCTGTGAGGTGCTGAAGTGTAACACCCTCCTGAGAGCTGACTGTTGGTTTCTTTCTGTCCCAGCCACGTTCAGTCCATAGCAAATGGCTGTTCTAGGAGGTTCGGTGGGACGGGAAGCTTGGGTGCTTGCCGAGGGGTCACAGAAAGGTACGTGCAACAGGAGGAAGTAAAGGAAGTGTGGCTTCGAGGTGTTGGAAGATATTCTGTGTTTTTAGACAACATAGACCAGAAATATTATTAACTCTTTAATACCATCTGTTCAGTTCATATTTTCTATGCAGATTTCCAAATACATTGATTAAAAACAGTTAGTAAATGCTAATCTTGTTTTGCCTATGATTTATTAAATAGCTTATAAATTATCTACCATAGGTAAGATTTTCATTCAAAGCATGCCTTTTATCAGATGATCATCTGACATACTCTATTAGGCTTCTGTTTGCTTACCGCTAAGTGTAGGTGCAGAGCGAGGTGAAAGATTTGAGAAGATGCTCTGTTTACAATGTGTCAGAAGAGGAAAAGGTTCTTTGCCTTTATTGACTCAAGGTTACGTTCTTTATGCCAGGATAACTGCAGTATTTGTCTTACTGAGCATCTGTAATAGAGACAAGGCTCTGTGCTGCAGCAGAGGCAGGAAGGACGAGGCCGTGCCTTCAGCCTGACTTGCACAGCACTCACCTTACATGGGAGCAGAATTGCGTGCTGTCTTCTGCAGGGAACAGCGCTCAGTGTGCTCAGGCTCTCCTGTCATCCAAGCATGTTTTCATCTGACATAGGCAATGGGGCAATGAGCAGGATTAGAGAATGATACCAAATAATTTGTTCATACAGCCTTCGTCTGAGACTTTATTTAGAATGATTTTATAGAACTTCTTTGCTCATTTGGAGTATGACTTTTTTATCATAATTACATTAACAAGAAGGACTGTTGGCATGAGTAAGATATGGAGAGTATTTTCACGTAGCTTTCTGTTTATACTTGCTGGCCGAACATGAACCTATCGTTGGTTCATCCAAGAACAAATACAGTGTTGTTAAGATTTTGAAAATGCGCGAAAGAAACAGGAGAGGACTGGAAAGAAATAATGTGCACTTGCACATGGTTTGTAATATCTTTTTTTCATTAAGTTTTGTTTTGTTTGTCCCTAGTGCCTATCCATCAAGACAGTCTCCTGCATATATTCCCAGCGATGTTCCCATCACTTTCTTGAAACAAGCTGTTGCCTGCAGAAATGAGCAGTACAGTTCATAGTGACTTTAGGAGTGGGGGTTGGAACTGGATGATCTTTGAGGTCCCTTCCAACCAAAGCCACGCTATGATTCTAGGATAGGGATCTGAGACCTTGTGTAAGTTGAATGAATGTGATAAGATGGGGGAGAGTGAATCACTGGAGAACACACACTAACTACGAGATTTTTTGAGTAGGGATTTCTAGATTGTTCCAAAGGAAAGTCAGTGTCCAAATCCCCTTAAAATATAACTGGAGCTCTCCTGATCTTTTCTTAGAGACTTAGTTTAGAAAAAGGTCATTGCATTCAATAACCTTGAACGTTCTCAGGCCCTCTCAGCATCAGTCTTGACGTGAAAGAACTTGAAGGCACAGAAGCCACTCCTGCATCATTGGTCCCGTGCGATGTGTGACAGCAGAACTTTGTGCTACGGGAGGATGGGGAGCAGTACAGTAACTGCTAACGACATCATTTTCCACAAAACCAATTTTAGTTTGCCATTTAGAGACTTGCAAACAGCCTTAAATAGCTCTTGCAATTGAAGATGATCATTGGCAGTGCTATTTAGCAGCGCACTTAAACATCTGCACCTTCATTTCAGTGTTCCCCGAGATATGCTCAGGTTGGTGTTGGAAAGTTGCTGTGTTGGCCATTGTGCAGCTGCGCTCACAGCAGAGGGACACCCCCCGGGCTCAGTGCTGTGCGAGGGGAGGTGCGCTGCTGGTGCTGGGAGCTGCTCCCGGAGCAGCACAATGCTTGGGCTGTAGCCTGTGCTGGTTGTGAGTGCTTGGCTTGGTTTCCCACAACAGCTGGCAGAAGTTTGTTGAGTTGACGATATGAGCAAAACCACTGAGACGATATTGTCAGGGCTGAATTTATTCATACCCTTCCCTACAAAGCCTTTCATTATTACTATTATGGAGACCTGTTCAAATGGGATTTCAAGTATAAAAGGATAATTTCATGCCCCAAACCAAAAATAGCAGTTATGAGCACGTGTTTGTGTTGTGCAACGAGTTGACCTGCACTGTTAGGTTCTGCACAGTCCTTAAATGTGCTGTGTGGTCTTTGTGGCTTTCCACGTCAAAGGACCATCACTCAATCTGGACGTGGCTGACACTCCAGTGATTGCTCTTCTTCTTTCCCCTCCCTGATCTTTTTGACGTATAACTTCTTGCTTAGAATTAGGTCCAGCAGAATAGCTGCTGTTAAAAAAAATCTGCTTGGAATTTCTCCTCCAGGTGTGGTTGTGAGCAGGAATCCGGAACTGCAGCTGCTGAAGATGCAGACCTCGTTTAGATCTCTGAAAGTCAGTAACAACACACTGAGGATGATAGGATTTAAATCCCATTCTCACCATTCCCGTAACTGAAATGAGGATTATGGTTTCAAGTGATCTTTGTAAAAATAAGTAAATAGTCCATGTTACAGAATTCCACAGAAAATGTCTGAGAGCTGTCCAGGATTTCAGGCGAGTTAGCACTTCCTGAAGCTCTCCATTAGGATCTGCTTTACCTCATTCCAGAGCTGAGGAGTCACTGAAGTTAATGAGATGTAAGCTCGTAACGGTCGGTTCCTTAAGAAAGTTCTACTTAATGATCAGTTGTCTTTTCCGATGTGTTTATTTCTTGTATTTCAAAACCCACTATGATTCAGCATTCCTTTGATCTACGTGACATAAATATACAACAGTACAAATTTTTATGGTAAGTCACCTTTACTGGAAAGAAAAATGAGTCTGTTGTTGCTTTTATATCAGTAGGAAAAGGTAACAGAGGCTCATCATGTGCTCAAAAATAAGGAAAAAAATGTGAAGCAGAGAGACGTGGGAAGACATAGAGCTTTTTTGCTAAGGGGAAAGTTGTGTTCATTTTCAGTAACGTGGAGGCAGAGGGGCAGCACCGAAGCGCTGCGTGCTACAAGTTGAGCCGTGAGCTGCATCCTGCTGCCAGCCGGCTGCTGCTGTGCTCCTGAAGGGAAACGGCTGAGAGGAAAACAGGGTAAGAAGGTGACGGGAGGAGGGTTGGCAGGGAAAGCAGGGATCTGCAAAGTTAAATACAAATTCCAAGTCCTTTGGTGACCTCTCATGAGATCCTGAGGGCTGTATGGGGTTTGTCCGAGTGACAGAGGGCAGGAGGGGCCAGGGAGATGCTGCAGGGATGGGCTGGGGACAGGTGGACGAACGTTCTCCAGCGTAGGTATTTCTGTAGTTGGAAGCAGCAGAAAAAGAAAGGGTTGAAAGGATGGCAGTTCTGGGAAATGGGAAATATCCACTTCTGTGGGACACTGCAGAGATCTTATCTGGACTCGGGCTGCACGCAAGAGCATTTGCTCTCTCCGGCGCAGGCACTTGGGGTTGTTGTGAAGAAGTGCAGTGTTAGCACGTCCACCTCGCCCCTGGGTGCTGGGATGTCGGCGTGGTACGCTGAGAAGGCAGATCCTGCAGCAGGAATACACGTCTGTGGTATCTGTATGCCGTAGTCCATGTCCAATGTGAGCGTGGGTCCGTGGGTGAGCAGATCCCTTCTTGATACAAGAGGAAGATACAGTTTGAGTGAGGAAGTGCAAAGTGGATGTAGTACTGAATGCCGCACTCGAATGAGCGATTTGCTCTTCAGGGCACAGGGATAGTTTATTGTTGTGCAATCATGTGGAAGTAAGGCTGCAAACGTTTAGTTGGGTATGAGATTATCTACTCTTACACAGCATTTCTAAACGGTTAGCCAAGTGAAAGACAACCATGGCTCTTCCCATACTGCTTTGCAGCAGCCAGGCTCCATCTCTGGTTCTGAGCAATCTGGGGGTGTTTTTGTCTCCCAGTGAATGGTAGATGCAAATATATTTTGAAGGCAATTAGGCAAAGAGAATATTTTTATTTTTGCTTACAACAAACTGCAAGCACGGAACTGCTAGGACAAGGTTGAAGGTTATTTGCTAAGATTATATGCCACATGTCATTAATCTCTCACCCACTGTTTTTCTTTTTCTTTTATTAGCAGAATTTTAAATGTCCAGAACTGTACAGAGCTCTAAGGGGATAGATTACAAGGCTGAAAATACACGTCACTGGTGGCTGTATGTGCAGAATGTGCGGCACTAACATGGTGTTGTGGCTGTTGAGCCGTTTGCATCTCTCTGCCAGAGCCCCAGCAACATCAGCTCCCCTGAAACACTACAGATCAGCACATCCAGAAGTGTATGACTGTCATAAGGCCATTTTCTCTCGCTGTTTTTTAACAGCATTGCACTATAACGATAACAAATGACATAAAACTGCCAAATAGGTCTGCGGGGAAGAACAGGCACATAATTTCCCCAGTGGCAAGGAGCACATCAGACACTGCTTCCCTTCCCATACGCCGACGCGTTGGACAGGAGGCTCAGGTGAAAGCTTGTTGTTACCAAGTGTTTGTGGCACAGCTGCACGAGTGCTGCAGGAAGGTGGTGGAGGAAGGGGCCTGCTCTGCAGCATCTGGCACCTGCTCAATAATTACTTTCTCAAGACAATTTTACGATGTCGTGCGTGTTGGAAGCTGTAATTTTGCTGTCAACCTTGTCCTCACTGTGTCCTTTTCTTTGGAAAAAGTACAGTGAATCTTCAGTGCAAAAGAGATCTCAGTTTTAATTCGTCACCTCTGTTATAATGGTAGAGGCAGTTTTAAGGTCAGAATAGCATATAGACAAGATGGTAATTATTGCTCTTAAGCTTTTCTGGAGGAGAAGGCAAGAGGAGATTTTGCATTAACATAAATATGGGAGAAGGTGACACTCAGACGCTTCCAGCATGCTGCTTCTCTGTGATCAAAGGACTCTTGCCTAACCCCAACATGTAACTATCATGTGATTAAAAGCATGAGATCTCATGAACATATAAAAGATTGTGTATAGCAGAAGTACTCGATTTAAATGCATAATTAATAGCTTCAAGCAGCTTTACATCGAAATGCAGATCGACAAGGCATGTATCTGAGAGACAGACTGAGGATTTTGCACCAGAACACTCAGTAAAACTACGCTGACTTTTTCACTTCCAGACCGTTGGCTGAAGGGGAGAGAGACGCTGGAAGTTTTCTGTCTGCAGTTTCGGGTGAGCACTGAATTTTCCTTGTTTTGCTAAATTAGTGAGTTAAAAAAAAAACTTCAACCCCAAAATCCAGGCACATCCATTGTTGTAACAATTAACTTTTACTCACTAAGAACATTTGGCATGTAAAAACATTTAAAAGGTTGCACATCGATAAGTGGTCATAAAGCGTAGAAAACTCTGTGCTTGCTGATTAGGTATCCAGTGTCACTGCAACCACACGCTCCACCAGAACCCCCCCTGCTGTGACTGTGCGCAGTCCTGCTGAGAACTCCAGTGGATTCAGAAAAGACAACGTACAAAGCTTCTGTAGGTTCAACTGTCAATGATGCGTTTATGTTATACCCAGTGCACACACAAACACCAATGCTTGCTGCGGTCTTCCGCTTTAACATACTAATTCAGTGAAACACTCAGAGTACTAGTTGACTTCAAACCTGGTGAAACTGCAGTTCCGTATTGGACCATATTGGTTCCATACTGCAATATTATTTCTGTCTGGTTAGGTTTAGCTATCTTAATTTCTGCTTTTGAAGGAACATAAATCCTATTCACGTGTGTTTTTTTTAACACGTATGCCAGGATTTGGTTGTTTTCTTTCGGTTTGGGAGCACTGAGTTGGTTTTTGTCCTAACTGATCAGAATGACAGCTAAATGTCAGCTTCATTTGCGTCTTAGCTCAGAACATAAACAGAAAAGTATACAAAAAGGAAAAGTTTTTTTTAATATGCTGAATATTTTTTTTGCTGTGTACCTTATGCCAAACAGTTTTGATTCTGCATGTGACTTACAGTCGAAAAGCCAGCCCTAGTTTTCTAATTATTTTCAGTATTTTGCATCCAGTGCAGAGAAAACACTATTACAATAAATGCATAAAAAACAAGAACGACAACAAAAACCAACCCTGCAACTTAGTTGAAATGTAATCCCATCAAGAAAAAAACACAATATTTTTCTAAGACATTTTGGATATATTTTATGTCAAAACATGATCACCAGTCAAACTAGTGACACCTAAAACCAATACATTATTGTGACTTCTAAAATAAAAAATCCGAAGGAAACTGAAGTTATTATAGCTGTGCCTTCGTTAAACGCCATGTGGTGGTGGCTTAAGCGCAACGAAACTCTAGTGTTCTTCAAAAGTGTCTACTAAAGATAATAAAAAGAAGAGAACCATTAACATTTAGTCTGTTACGCTAAAAACCTGGGTGTACATATTTCTATTGCCTGTTAGCTTTACCTAAGCCTTTTCAGCTACTACAAAAAGAAAAAAGGTAACTCATTGTCCAAAGTCAAAAACATTCAAATCAGTTGATACAACATTACAGTACAGTCAACTAACATCCTTCAAGGTCTCCTCTCCTCAGTTTGAGTCCTCAGACCAGCGTTACAAAACTAGTTCAGTGCAGTTTCAAAACTGTATGTTAGCTTTGCAAGACACTGTACTCTACTGATGGCTTCGGAAGAATGGGGTTGTGCTACTTCTGAATCACAAGGTAACCCCAGCCTCTCATTAATTTTGTTCAGCACTGTAGTTAGAACAGCATTAAGTTTAGCACAATAACTAAAAAAAAAAAGGAGAAAGGGGGAAAAAAAGAAAGAAAGAAAGAAATGTGGAAGCTGGGTGAAGCTGCCATTTGTGTCAAACAATTGCGATACGCTATACTAAAAAATTCTGAAATATCCACCTGTCCTCACCACTCTGCCACAAACTAGCAAAGTCAAAAATACAAAAGTCTTCAACTTCTCATTTTTGCAGAATAAAGCAAAAAAGTCTTTGTGCTCCTTACTACCAGAAGCAAAATATCCTCTGAGTTACCACATGTAATAGCTTCTGGATGTGTCGACTTGGGTTGGCTTGGTCTCTGCAGAACCATCCTTGTCCTTATCACTGTCGCCTTCCCAGAGATTAATAAGTGGAGGGTAGAGCTCATTCAGGGGGATTGAGGAGGTCTTTTGCATATATTTTTTCAATGAATGGTGGTAGTTTTTTCTCTTAAATCTTTTTGCAATGTAAACAGAAATGGAGGCAAGGCTAATTACAGCAAACATCGATCCCATTACCGCTGCCAGAGCAGTGCTGGTTTCTTGGTCTGAAATATCTAGCGCAAAAGCTGCATTTTTTGTTGTAACGTTAACGCAGGACTTTTGTGTTTGTTGGTGGATGTTGGACACAGTTAGACACACTTCATAATCTGTAGAAGGCTGTAAATGCGTGAGGTTATATTCATGTACATCAACTGGGACCCTAGCGGTGTATGTAATGTGAGGGTTGTCAATCTTCATAGTAGCCGATGACCATTTTAAATTGGAAGTCATGACGTTGGAGTTAACTTTCCAAGAAACTAAAATGGAATGCGATTCAGCTTGCTTCACGAAGATTTTCAGAACCTGGGTGCCATCCAGAAGCGTTCCGTTCACCCGGATTGTGGCAACCCTCGTGTCAGCTCCTTCTATGTTCTGAGCAACACAGGTGTACCTCCCAGAGTCTTCAATCTGAATATTGGAGATTTCCAAGGTACCTTCGCTGCTCAGCTTGTATTTGTCAGAGAGGCTTTCAACAGTTACTTTATTTCCGAGGGGAGTGACCCAGTAAATTTCTGGCTCGGGTTCGGCCATGGCCCTACAGTCTAAAAACACTGTCATGCCAATGTCCAAGTTTAAGTGATTTGGAAAGGTCTCGTGAGATATCATTGGAAGACACTGCTCGTTTGAATCCTGTATTAGCACTTCTTTTACCTGTTGTCCCCTGTACTCTGGAGGCATGGCGCAGAACATGGACAGAGGTTCCATGAAGCGGATGTTAGTTTTGTTTGAGTTGATCCAGTGAATGACGCAGTCGCACCGGAGGGGGTTGCTGTGGATGCTGATCTCACGCAGGTTTGGGAGGGACTCTACTGTTTTTTGGTAGACAGCGTTCAAGGCGTTGTTGTTCAGCATCAGACTCTCCAGGGCAGGGACGTTGCGAAATGCCAAACGATGGATGTAAGACAGCTTGGGGTTGTTGGTGGCTTCCAGCTTTGTAAGTTCAGGCAGGTTGTCCAGCGCATACCTATCCACAGAAACAAGCTCTCCCATATTATTGATTCCAAGCTCTTTCAATCTGAGCATGTTTCTAAAATCACCTTCTTGAATTTTATGAATTGGATTTTTGTTGAGATCCAGGAATTTTAGATTTGGAACTTTCTCAAGCGCGAGCTGAGGAACTTTTACCAATTTGTTGTCATAGAAGGAGAGACTTTCAAGACTATCCAAACCTACCAAGGCATTGCCAGGGATGTCTGTGAGATACATACCTGCCAAAACAAGACTCCTTAAATTGGAGAGTGGTTTGAAGTTCATATCTAGTATTCCAATCACCGGATTTTCTCCGATCATAAGAATCTCTAAGTTAGGAGTAGAATCAAACCAACGGCTGTCAATAACCTTTAATTTGTTGGAGTTGAGATGTAATCTTAAAAGATTCTTCAGGCCGGAGAATGCATTTGCAGAAATGCTGCTGATCTGATTATGATTTATATATAACTCCTGAAGATTGCAAAGGTCTTGCAAGCAGTAGTCGGTCATCTCCACGATCTGGTTTTCCTCCAGGTGCAAAGTAGTTAGCTGAGTAAGATTTGAGAGCCCCACGTCTTTGATACTCGTGAAGTTATTTTGTGAAAAATCTAATTCTGTTAAATTAAATAGCAGTTGGAGTTCATCTGTGGTCTTTGCGATATTGTTGCTTTGTAACAGAAGGACTTGAGTGTCACTGGAAAGATTGCTGGGGATTTTTGTTAAACGAAGGTCATTGCAGTCAACTGTTGTGGCTTCCCTGTACGTTGACTGTGGTGTAAACCATGGCCTGATTTCGCATACACAAAGCTGGGGACATTCATTACTCTGTACGGAAGACTCAGTTAATGAATTCGTTAGCAATTCTAGCACCACCTGGCAAACAGTTAAAACTAATCTAACCTTAGCCATGCTGGTCAGCTAGTGAATTCAGCTCCCCAGCCCCTTAAAATGACAACAGACTGAGAGCGTAATTTGTTGTCAGGCAGGAAATGTAAAGCTTAAAATTTGGTGTGAGAGGCTTGGACATCCAGAAGACGAAAGCTGATTTTCTAAGGTTAGAGAAGACAAGAAATGGTCTGAAGGCTCTCAGCTGCTCCTCTGTGTTCCAGGTTCTTCTACAAATCCGTGCCTGAAGATGTTCCTGGAAACAGAAAAGGAAATGTTATACTCATGTGTCATATACAGTTCACGTATTCTTTCTTCATCCTTTAAAGGAAAGGACCCGTGACAACAGTTGTAAGCATTTTAACATTCAGATCTCCTAAGAAAATTCATACTTGTTACACTAAGGTATGTATAGTTTGGAACTCTACTCGTTTCAGATTTGCATGAGAAAACTGATTGTTCTTGAGTGACTGTAAAAATAAATGTAATCATCTGAGAACTTCTAGATATCTCTCAGTTTTACTATTCAGTATCTGTTTGAATGGCTTTAGGAATCCTATGTTGAAGATCCAGGACGTGCTTCTGAGTACAGGCAGATACCAAACGAGCGTTCAGAACACGATCCCAAATAGAATTCAGGCTGAGAGCGTTATCCCAAGGACTTGTATTTTGGGTATAGAGAAATACGGCTTAGAAATATGTGGCTTTCTGAGTTTCAAACCAAATGAATAAGAACTTTGACAAAATTCATCCAAGTTAATCAAATCAGTTCCAGATACGAGTTTAGATTTAATCCAGCTAAGCACCAAACAATAACACTAAATATGATTAAATGCCTGCACTATCCTTATTTTAGCTGTTTGTACTGTATTGTGTGTCACGTGGAATATTTACCCTAATTCCAAATTACCGAATCAACTACAGAATTCATATATGTTTAGAGTGAAGTTTTCACAAGGCACATGTTTCAGTGGAACTGATGGTGTCCATCAGGGCTTTCCAAGTGTGAGGTGATGCTGTATCTAGCGTTATAGTGATTATGTTAGTTACAAAAAGAGATGAATCATCTGAAAACCCTCAAGTTGTGCTTTGCCTGAAAAAGAGTAGGAAACACTGATAAACCATAGTAGAAGAAATTGGGAAAAAGCTGCTTTGTTTTGTTTTTAATTAGAATATAGTGAAGCCTCAACTTAATCAAAGCCCACAAAAGATATCACTATATAAAGTAAAAGAACTAAATACAACTTTTAAAAATAGTCCTAGTCATCTAGATAGTGGTGACTGGAATGACATTGATAATACATAGTTACTGCAAAATCTGGTCAACATATTAAAGAACTGATTTCAGATTATGATAAGCAGAACAGACCAAACAGCGTTTTCATTTGGGTGCGCTGTTATTTGTTCGGTGGTTCTATTTTGGAAGAAGAGAAACAGGAACATTGGCCAGAAAGCATTTGACTCTGTTGAGTTAGATTTTCTGTCTGGTAGCTAAGATTTCAATTAGAGATGAGAAGACCGTGCTGGAGGGGGAGGAAGCCAAATGCAGAACAAACGTTCCTTCTCAGATAACTTGGAACTGATGAAAGAACTGAATACGACATTAACAGCATTGGAAAAAATCCTAATGGCACTGTAGTTGTAAGAATATATACTACCACAGGGTGATGAGGAAGGTGACATAAACTGAGTTATTCTGGCTTTTATAGAAGCTTCCAGCAGTAACAATCCATTTGTAGCTGAAAAAATAGAGTTCTAGCAACACTGACGATGTCAGAAGTTTAATTAATTTAATTCCAGATTTTCCAGCACTTGTAGTATTTGCCACATAATAATTCATGATTTCATCCAATAACAGTCTCAGAGAGTTACTTTAGAAACCTCGAGCTGCCATTGTATGTGATCTGTTCCCTTGCAACATGGACACTTCTCTTCCAGCTCTGCAGCACTGGCTCAGAGTGAGGAAAAGAAGCAGTACTGGGCAGCAATGTGCACCAAACTAGACAGCTCTGCAAGAGGTAATACTGCTCCAGTCATTCATTCCTACAAAGCCTGTCCTGCAACTTTTTTCTAGGTGGATATACAGAAGGACATCCGTGCCTTATAAAGCTGCAGTCCCTACTGATGTGTTAGCACTGATGTAACCCTGATGTAGTTATTGGAATCATGTAATGCTTTAAAAATGAAACTGCCTGAAAAAGGCTTCAAAGCTTCTTTTAAAATGTGGGGGAGCATGTCCAGATTCTTGAAAAGGAAAATGTTTAATTCAATCCTTTCTTTGCCAAATGTTAGTGTCATCTTACACGTTACAGTTATTGTTCCTCCTTGCTAAGAAGGCATTTCTGGATTAATTGAACGGACTTTTGGTACTTTGATCACTGTAGGAATACGACTTTACAAGTTAACAGTGACGCTTTCTCTTCTATAGTTATTTTGTACCACAAACGAATTTAATTGTCTTCAGCAGGAAGATGTTCTTCAGGAATGACCTGCACGTTCTCATCTCCAATCTCCTCCAGCCCAGGGCAGCGTGGATGAAGCCAGAAGTGAAAATCTGGTGTAATGTAACAGTAAGTTCTGATCAGCTCCACGTGCCCAGACCATTCTAATGCTGTGCTTTGTGAATGACAGTCCAGAGGCCGCAGCATGGGGAAAGGCCAAGCCGTGGACTCGTACATTACCTGCTGCTGATGCTGTAAAACCACATCCATTGCTCTGATAGAAACTAAAAAGATGGCAGTTATCAGTGAAAAAGTGTGCTATGGTATTAAATATAACTAAGTAGTAATGGCTGCTTCTATTCTGTGGTTTATATATCCTGCGGTGGATTTGCTGGTGGATAAGCTGAAGGACACCCAAGCTTTGAAAACAAAAAATCTCTGACAGTATATGGTTCAAAATGACCATTGATGAATAATTGCAGAGACAAGCAGATACACCAGGCATGGCTCCTGGGAAACAGCAATATTCCCAACTCCCACTGAGGTCAGTGAGGCTGAATTAAGAAGAATTTGAGTGCCAGCGCGTGGTCATTACTTGCTGATACCTCAAGTGTTTTTGCCTAGTGAGAATCCTTCTGTATCGAGTTACTGTGTTTGGGTTTTGCTTGTTTGCTGGAAACAAATACAGTACCTCTGTAGTAGCTGAATGCAGTAGGAGCCATTGAGAAGTCAGGGGACTGGTTCAAAAGATTTCAGCTTCGTAAAGCCACGCAGTGAACGCCTGCTCCAGAAAAAGGGCACATAAAATCTTTTTTTTTCTGAAACTGCTGTTTAATGGGGGTCTCGTGATTGGTGGAGGTTATAGTTCTGTTAGAAACAGTATATTGAAAAAAAAAATACTGGGTGGGGAAAGTGCCGGGCCTGGGAGGTGCAGTGCAAGCTGTCCTGGTGAGGCTCAGCACTGACTCTATGCTTTAGACATCAGCTTTTAGCATTCTCTGCCTTCCTTTCCATTTATGAAATCCATTTTTTCTAGTGCACCAAACCACTACAACAGTCATTACAGGTGTGAACTTGCTATCAACAGAAATAATGCTTAATTTTATGGGAGATACATAGAGGGAATCATTTTGCTAGGGGCTAAATAAATACATTTTCCATAGCACCTCTCAATTCCCAGTGCATTAAGAAACCACATTTCTGTCAGTAAGCAAATCCACAGCTGATGCCTGGGCTATCAATGTGCTCATATTTCTTGCAGACTGAAAATGTGATCATCATTCCTGCTTCTTCCCTCCTAGAGATGTAATGGGGAGGATCCCTTTCTGTCTGAGCTGTGAAAACTGCTTAACTGAGGGTATTTGTTTTGCCAAGGGAAGATAATGGTAGGGAATAAGGGGGGGGCATTTGGTTCTGGAGCAGGAGGTCCCTCATCGCAGTGCTCCTGCCCTGGGTGATTCAAGCAAAAAGTAGGGTTAAGTTCACATCACAGGAACAGGAGAATGTTAATCCTGAAAAAAGCCCTGTTCTTCACAGTGTCCGTAGTTAATTTGCCAACTACACAAAATAGATGCTAAATGTTTTTTCTTGGCCATAGAAAGATGAAGCATTGTCACTTCAGTGGCAGTTGTATTAATGGTCACTGTTAACAACTGCTGAGAAAAGAAACAGTGCAGTCTGCACAGGGCTATTTGGGTATCTGTTCTAAAACAGCCGTTCTACTACAGAAAAACGTCACCCTCTCCATAGTTAAGTAGTTCATTCTTGAAAGATTTCCTTTATATTGCAAGTAGCATCAGCGCAGATTTTGGTTGGCAGCCATATATGCTAAACACGCCTAGGTAGGAGTCTGAGGGCTCAGATACATGGAGAAAATTACCTCGGGCTAAGACAAGCAATTTATTTTGTGCTCGCTGTGAGCCAGGAGCGCACGCTGATCCGCAGCACCTCCCCATTCCTCCACAGTGCCATTTTCATCCAGTGAGCCTAAGCAAGGCAGCTAGTCTTTTGGAAAATTGTCTGTTGTGCTAATGTGCTGTTAATGACTTGTGCAGCTTGCTTATTTCCCCATCAGCATCGGTTGTGAAATGACTGCTGTCTGAGCTCCACCGTGCTGCTCAGGGAAGCTCAGAGGAGGCACTGCAGCTCAGGTGGGCCGTGGGGAAGCAGCCATGGGGATGGCCTGGGCCATCCAGCCAAGTGATGGCAGTACATGCAGTAATGCCCATCTGTATGATCTGCAGAGCCTTCATCTGGAGCACGGGGATCGAGAGAGCTCAACACAGAGCAGAATGGATACAAAGCATTACTGAGTCAGGGGCAGGAGGAACCCACGGAGGGTAGGGATGCTGTGATAGGCAGGTGCACTTGGCCTGGTGCAGATCCGGCCCATGAGATGCTTGGGCCTCAAGCCCCCTATGGGGTAGCTGGCCCCACTGGGTTGGGACAGAGCCCAGCTGGGTTGGGAAATGGACAGTTTTAAGGAAGGGACATTGAAATGAGGTGTTTGCAGTTCTATATCCACGCATTTTGTGTAGAGGAAAATTGAGTTATTGGTGCCACACTGCACTTTAACTATAATCTTCAATAGCACGACGCAAGGGAGACATTCAGGTACTGCTGTAGGTACGTGTACGTGCAGCCACTAAACTGTTATGGAAGTAAGCACAGCACAAAATCTCGTCTGAAGTACTGTGTTCCCATAATCAGGTCTTACTCCAGTCAAGAACTGCAGTGACCTTGTGCACCTCCTATAGAAAGCCTGCACATAGACTTGGAGGTTAACAACCCGGATAGCTGCACCTAACCTACGCAGAGAGCTCATTTCTCAGGAGTCACATTTACCAGTGCAATCCTGTCTGTTTAGAGGAATATCGAGGAATCGTGTCCGACAGCAAGCCTCTTCTATGAAAGTTTTTGAAGTCATGAATGTCATCAGGAAATAAGATACCGACAGCATTGAATTGGTAAAATACAAAAGTCAGGCTCGAATGATGCGTCACCTAAAGAAGCGTACCAGAATCTGAAAACGGGAGTTTGCTGTTAAAAGCAAAGGCATAAGAAAGGGCTTACAGAGTATGTAATAATGGTACGAAAGCTTCAAAATACGTTTTCAGGGATTTGTAATATTTAAGGATTATTTTTTTTTCATGCAAGTAATGCACTGCTTTTTAAACTGTATCTTTTTGTCTGTTCATACATTCCATCAAAATAAAGTCAGTGTTTAATTTTAGGGAAAGCTCCAGGGAAGCAGGGAAAGCTCTGATGAGGAGGGGAATTGCTGTGTTTCAGAAGACAACCTCAGCATGCTTTATCGGTATTCTTTTGAAAAATACTAGCCTTATCTCCATGGAAGAAATGCAAAGAGCATCCTCTTCATAACTCGTGCGCTTCAGAAACAGCATATTACATCTGACATGTTCCAAATGTGCAGTTTATTGCGGGCTCATTCTTAAAGCTTGCTTCTTATGCAACATTTTTCACTAAAATATTGAAGTAATTTTGTGGGGGAGAGAAAAATTCTTTTCATTCATTTGCTGATCTTGAGTACAGAGGGATACCTTGCATAGTACGGTTACTGTACATGGATGGCCCATCAAATCAACCCTGGAATTGCAACCCTGCTTGTCATCTGTTTGAAAATCTCTTGCAAATTACCATTAACAAGTCATATTAGAAACATCAGGAATAATAAGTGCTTTCAAACAGTGGGTTGTCAAATTATAGAGTCTGTTTGTTCTTTAGGGAAGAGAAATTCATAAAAGCATTTAAAAGCCTTGAAAACCTGAAAGGCAAGACATGTTTGCTCAGTAGTAATATTCTTACATCAGAAACTCAACTTATTTTCTTAGTATGTTTATTTTCATAAGAAAATGTTTATTTTCATGGGAAAACAGATTAATCTTGAGAAAATATGGGCTGTTCTTTTGTGCTCACGCCTCTAGTTTTCATCTCCTCCTACAAAGGGTCTGGTCCTGTTTAGTACGAAGGCAGTAGTAAAGCTTTTATTTCATTCACTGGAGAAGAATCATGTGCCTTATTATTACCCTCATTCTATGTAATTACCAGATAAAATTATTTGAATAAATTGGCTTTCCTGACAACCAACCAAATCATTTCTACGTTGGCTTAAAAGCCATTTTCATCTCCTTGTAGCTCTTCTGCGCTGGAAAGCAGGACAAGTTCCTGGGGCAGCCAGAGGAGCGTGCCCCAGCCTGGCCCTCACCCCATGGGGCACTGAGCATTTGAGGCAGCTCCACAAAGACGCATCCCTCTGCTAACCTGCACGGTTTGCTTTCCTACAGATCAAAGGTACCGTAGTTGATGAAGGACAAAACATGGAAATTCATTCATTTCCAACTGTACATGCTGTAATGTATTCACATCCTCCTGTATATTTTAAAGCTAGGGAGAATTTAAACCTAATTGGTTTTAGCTTGTAGAGCGTCAAAAATTTACAGAGCATAACTAATTTTGGGAGACCTGTTCCAACTATTTTTTGCATTTAGTGTATTTGCTGGCTAAAGAATGGAAGAAGACAAATATTAGAGAAATATTATTGCATCTTCCAATTAAAGAACAGGCAGAATTCGCATCTTGGCACATTCCAAATCTCTGAACCGAATGACAGGATCTGAAGAACTCGTTACTCATGGGGGTACGTGCTTCGTGAGGATTTCATACTTGAAGCACTCTGGCAATAGGAAGCAGAGACAGCAGGGTCCAAATCAAAATTAAGAAAAATAATAAAATATAGATGATGATTTAAAAAAAGGAAATGGCTCTAAAAGAAGAATGGGGGGATTTAAAAGCTCGAGCTAGGCTTTGGATTCAACTCCTGGTTTGTTTTGACTGCTCCAATAGGCAAGACAAGTTTGCTAGTGGATGTTTTAAAAATGATACAATATGGAGCACATAAGAAATGTTCTTAATCACGAGAAATATGGATGCCAGAACTGCACAGAACTTTCAGAGTGCAATAGAAAAATCATCTTCTTCTCTTCTTGCAGACTGGCTTTCTGGCAACGCGATTACTTCCTACGCAGTTCCAGATCAAACTCCAGTTTATGAGTCATTCAGGATCCCCATGGTCGGGAAAGACCCCAGCGCGTAAGTAGTCATTACTACAGTAAATGATGCCAGAAAATCTCTTCCTAAAAACAGTAGCCAATAGATACTCATCAGCTTTTATGTATATGTTATAGAATGAACATATAATGGTGCTGACTTTATGACATTCCTAAGACTTATTATTAAAAATGCATATGTAGGTGTGCATGCATGTGTACTCATATCTCATATGTGGAATAAGCAAATCCTATATAGCTTCAGTCCATTATCTTGAGGCAAGAAGAAAAGAGATTTTTTGGTTGTTGATCCTTGTTGCTACTATAGCAATTGTTTCCTGTGGCTGTACTATGTATGTAGTTTTCAGTTATGGGTGATTAAGTATGAATCTATATTTTATTATTAGCTACAGCTATATCTACTCCAATTATATGTGTAGTGTGCGTACACAGACACCAGCTGCTAGAATAAAATAGACTTTTATTGATTTTTTTTTCCTTGAGTTGTATGCTTGCAAGATCACATTTTCTATTTCTGAGCTATATTTACATGTAAATGTGAATAAAACCATACATCAACTTGGCTGATACAGAGACCCCTTATTGTTCACTCAAGACTAGCAATAACAACATAAATAGATTTATCATGGGAGGTGCTGAGAGATCTAATAGAAAGGCTGTTAGCACCGAGGCAAAGATTTGGAACTCAGCCAAGCTGAGATGGGATAGAAGTAATTCCATTAAATGGCCATAGATTTGTTTTTGGTAGCCGTCCGAAGAAAGGCTTTGTTCCCATCTATGAAAAAAGTTATTTTCTCTCCAGTCAAATAGCTATATTAAATGACCCTCCCCTACCACTCCTGGCAAGTTTTCTGTGCTTTTGAATGGGTTTCTACATGAAGTTCTCATTTGTCTGAAGGCCTTTCTACTTCTTCCATTCACCACTGATAACATCGGATACACTGTAATGAGAAAATAAACACTGTATGGAGCATGTGTTTTCTATCATTATTTCAATCCAAAACTTTTAGTAAGTACTGCTTGAAATTCAGAGATGACCTCATCACCTGAAAACTACATCTCATTCCACTGAGAACGGAGAAAACGTTAATAGCCTATATTTACTGATTTCCTTCTGTCTGAAGTATCACCTGAATTTTGAGACTTTGTTTTATACAGAGAACAGATTCCAGTGCTTACTTTGAGAAGTTCATACATGGATATATATGTACACAAAAAAGCAGGTATTTGTATGTTTAAGAATAGACCTATAAATCATTCCGTTAGCTTCTGTCCTTAGTCTTGTCATTGCCAAGTCAGCAGTTCCTCCACAGATGGGTTTATTTCAGAAGTGCTTGCAGAAGCGCTGTATGTTGCAGAAAACAGGTTATTTTAAGTTAACAAAACTGTATAGATAAATCTTTACCTAATTAAGGTGATTTATCCAGGCACAGTAATGTTTAATCTGTCTATACCAGGCTTGTTTCACTTGCCAGCCAAACACCTATCTGGTTTTGCTCGGTGCCTCATGCTGCCGTGAGCTACTTGTAAAGACCTGCTCTTCCAGCTACCTCGCTTACTTCTTGTTCACCTATGGGTCAAATAAGGTATTTCTGTAATACATCTGCAGTTCAGTGCAGTGTCTATTGTGAGCAGTGGATCTCTCACTGTCAATATTTACTACTTCTGTTAAGAGTGACGGATCATTTGTAATTTAAAAATTGAGCAAGGCCAATCAGTAGCTCATCTGCATCCCAGTAATTATATGCAGTACATTAGCAAGGTATGCATTTACTAGGTATTTTCGGACTCGTTTAATCAAATAAATGAAATGATGCATGAAAAAAAAACAGAATATGGAGGATTAATTATAACAATGATAAACATCTCCAAATCACAGGAAAGGCAATTCAAGCTTTGATGGATACTTCATATATGTATGCATAAAAGCCAGTCTACCAAATTTTGGACTAACTTAGTTATTGTCTCAAATAACATTTGTGTGCTTACCAGTAGTTAGTTACTTAATCTTTGATTCTTTACCATGTTGTGGGCCAGCCCATGGAAAACATAGAGCCCTAGAGCACATGGCCCACAGGCAGACAGGAGAGCCTTGGCTGCCTGGGGGTCTGAGCTGCCATCACAGTGGATGTTCTAAAAGCACGAGTATGCTGTGCAGCTCCAGTTGTGCTGCTCTACTCATGAGTTGCACAGAGCTTGGTATGAATCCAGTTTTATGTGAACTCCAACAACTGCATTTTGCTTAATGACCATCGAGTTATGTTGACTGCACAGAAGTAGTTGTGAATGAAATACAAAAAGAATCATTGATGATAATGTGATGTATCAGATTCCAGTAATAGAGGAGAAACAAAGGACCATTTCCCTTGAACTGGAGCATCCCCACGTCTTTCCCCCATCTACCAGTATAATCTTTAATACTTGAATCTGGTAGGATAACAGCTGCTGACCTTTGGTGAAAGACCCCACCATGAGATAAAGCTGCAGGCTACGGAGATGGAGGTCAGCATTAATGGCAGCATCAGCAGGAGAGCTCCTCCAGGTTTGGGAAGTACCAGCAAAGGTTTTGGCACTGAATGGGAAAACCAGGTAAGACTCCATACCTGCACAGAGCCAAAGGGGCATGACAGGCATAGACCTCCTGGGGGAAGCTCAGCTTCAAGAAAATCAGGATTCCTGCTCTAATCAAAGCTGACCAATGCATGAATGCTGCATTCACGGCTGTTGCTCAAATTAAATACCTGGAAATGAGATGCTGACAATCTCTAGATTTCCTAAACAAAACCTGTAAGTCATCTGTCTTGCCTACAGTGTTAAACAGACCACTTCAGTTTGCTAAGTGGCCAAGGAAAATACTGCCCCATATTACCACCAAAGACCAGAGGTCAGCGCTTCGGGAGAGAGAGTTATGTAGCAAGAGCATCATACCAAATAAAGTAAGAGAGGGAGCTATTTCTCTATGGCACTTTTATAACATCTGTGCATTGTCAATACAGCATCCTGTTAAGTATTTCAGGACTTATTTACAACTGCTTTTCCCTTATCTTTCTTGAAGTATATATATTTATAAAAAGCAACAAGCAGGTATCTGCTCCATCTCGTATACTTGATCTTTAGAAATTGTGCTCCAAGTAAAATTCAGTTCCCACTCTTTTGGGAGTTCGGTCAGCTGGAAGGTCAAGAAGATGCTGGTTTATATCACCAACCAAATTAAAATCTTACAAGTGAGAAGGTGAACTTATGAAAGCATTCAATGTTTTATAGTGGAATTTAAGAGCAGACAGTAATTCTCTTCCCATTCATGCCAAAGACGTCTGCTTTCTTCAAGAGGAAGAGAATTAGGCCAACTCAAAATAGGCCAATCCAGTATTTTCCTTCAGTGCCACACATAAAAATGAAAGATGACATCTAAATTGCAAAACACGATTTGAATAAAGTCATAAGGCTTCAGGAAGCAATAAGAGAACGTAACTTGAAGTACCTTAGTCCGGGTACCTCTCAGAATGGCATGGAGGCATGCCCTGTTACTGGCCTCATGAAGCCAATTACTGGAGGATTAATTAATCAGCTGCAAGAAAAAGAGTCTAGAAAAGCAGACTCACATGCATGCTCAGTAGGCTGTTTCTTACCAAAGTAGCCCTCTGATTTCTCTGTTCAGAATTCAAGCACTGTTTCAGAGAAGCAGGATTACCATGCACTGATAAAAGCAGCTCCAAGCCAGGGGAGAGTAAAAAACATGAGCCTGTCTTCTCATAGCAAGGTACACGCTCAGGGTAGAGATGAAGATGAGTATGGGAACACTTTCTTCCTGAAGTGAACTCCTGGGGATCTCCGCAGGTGCTGCTGGTGGTGGTACCCGGCCTCGCTCCCTATGCCCCCATGCTGACATCGCTGCCTCCAGCACAGCTGGGAGAGGGTAAGGTGCTGCACTCCAAGTGAGCTTCTAGGTTGTTTTAGGAAAAAGAAAACATGTATTTTGTGCTGACCACAGCATTTAACGCCTGATCCTGCTAATTACTTAACCGGAGCTTAGGATTTGTTATGGGAGCTCCGTGCATCCTGCAGTTTGGTGCTTCTCACCATATGAAGATGTGAGCGCCGGCGTTGGGCTGAGATGCGGGCTCACTGCAAACGAGCACTGTATGAACAGACAGCAGGCTGAACTGAACGGATTTATGCGCTGCCCAAAACTTTGCATAGATTTTCTGCAGTTCGATGTCTACAAAATGTCTGCCAGAAAAAAAAAAAATCTTGAGCTCGGGAGGATGAAGTATCACACGTGTATTGTTCATGTAGCTATGGTAACCTACAAATGCCACCAGTGTTTCCATTTCATACACAAATGAGGGGACAGCTGTGGAGACCACATGTCCGCCAACGGAATAATATATGTGAACTAGGATGGCTTGGCCAGAAAATTACAACTCATTTATATTAATCAGGGCTTCAAAGAACGGCCATCTCTGCAGAGATAAAGTCCACAGTAAAACGGAGTGATCTTATTTCTCAGAGTGTAGAGCTCTTTAGTGAACGTTTTCACCTCCCTATTTGCTGATTTAAAGTGCTGTGAGCAGCCACTGCCCTTGTATAAACGTCACTTCACTTTTTTCCTTGATGTAGTCCTTTTCTGCTGCCTGACCCTGGTGTGGCCCGGCCCAAAGCCCACCTGGGAAAGCAGCAGTTCCCAAGCAGACAGAAATTGGCTCGGAACTCGAACCTGGCTGCCAAAGTGAAAACAACAACAACACAACTTCGTTTTACTCATTGATATCATTAATGGAAATTAAAAAAAGAAACAGTATTTGTTCTGAAGCTTTAAAGTCATGAAAAATGAACTCTGACCTTAGCTCATCCCCAGCAATACAATCCACAACAGTAAGAAAGAAAACCCAGCAAACTCAGCAATACAAATCAATGGCATTTTCAGCAACTACTGAGCTGCAAGCTGCGGTAGCGGCAGTGCTGTGATGCAGCGGGGTGCCCCTGGGAGCCCTAAGCAGCAGCTGGGGGCTGCTGGCAGCAGCGGAGCACCACGCACCGCTCAGCAAAAGTTTCCCTGGATGCTGCAGTGCTGTGGCACCTCGAACAAAGGCTGCTGCATCGGGGCCGCTGCCGCCACCACTGCAGGCAGCCAGCACTGCTCCACGCACCGGGGCACTGCGCGGTGATGGTGCGAGCTTTCATTAGTGCTCATTTAAAGGACTGCTTTTCTCTGTGATCTGGACTGAAATCCGTCTGTGTGTGCTTTTAAAGCAGAGCTTCCTCGCTTTCAGCTGGGTTCGAGCCCTGTTAAACCAATGGGAACAGAAGTTTCTTGTTGCAGCCTGTTGGGATGCTCTCAGCCGGAATTTATTCATGTTAATTCAAAACAAACAAAAAAACCAACAGTGGTTGTTCACAGTTAACGTTACAATGCCTTTATCCATCTATAACCTAAACAACTTGATACAAAAGCCTACTACTCCCAATAGGCAGTGATATTATTCAGGTCTGCCCTATGTAAATGGAAGATACTTTACAGCACCCCACCAACTGACCTTATGAAGTCCTGCGCTGCACTGTGTGTCTTTATAGGGACTACATTAAGTTTCACTCCCACAACTGCTCAGGCACCAGTTCGTCCCCAGCTCCGCGTGCTGCAGGAGAGGAGCCCCCATCTGCTGCCTGCACCCACTTTTCTCTCTCCAACTGCGTTCATCAGAACTCCCATTCCCAACACTCCGAGGCACACTTCAGCCCAACCCTTCACGCACCCACCGGGGCCGACGCAGCGTTCGGCTTCGGACATCTTAAGCATTCGCAATATCACCTCCACCCCTCCCAATGAAAAGTTTATCGCCTCGTTCAGAGCTGCGGGTTTGGTTTACAGGGCGCCTTTGAGGAAGGGACCGACGGGTTGGCGGAACAGTTCGGTCTGAGAGATTCTAACGGGCACCGCGGAGCTCCTTCGGGACGAACCCACAGCGGCCCTCGCGCGCCGTTATTTGGGGCGGATTCCGGAGCTCTCCCCCCGTTACCCAGCGGGAAGCGCTACCCGAACCAGCAGCAGCATCATCAGCCGGGGGCACCCGCGGCGCTCTGCCCGCAGCACCGCGCCCGACCCGCAGCCCTGCGGCAGCGCGGCCCCGCAAGCGGCGTACGCCGGAGCAAGCGGGCGGGGAGCGGGGGGACCGACGACAGGGGAGGAACCCCTCCCCCAATGGCACCTATGGGCGCAGCGAGGCGTGCCGCCGGCAGCCCGGAGGATCCCGGCCTCGGGCCGGAGGCGGCCCCGCGAACACCGCGCCTTTATCCCGCGCTCCATTGTTCCCCCGAGGGCTGCTCGTCTGCTCCCATCGCTCCGCGTGAATGGATGAGGCCAGACAGCTGCCGGGACGCGCTCGCCATTCGATGAGTCGTCGAAGTCGTCGAGTCATCGAAGTCGTCGAGTCGTCGAAGTCGTCGAGTCGTCGAGTCGTCGAGTCGTCG
>JANHGO010000043.1:27892665-27916190 GCA_024606505.1 Aquila spilogaster | reverse complement strand
AAGTTCAGTGGTAGCACATTCACCTTGCCCTTCAGTCTTGGGGTTTCCGTAGCTGTGGGCGCTGGGGCTGCAGCGGTTGTGCTGTCGGCACGGTGAGCGTGAGAAGGCAAATTCCAGTTGCAGCAGAAATTCATGGCATTCATTTCAGTGGTGGGTCATGGCGCGGGATCACAGTGTAACGAACAGCTACTCCTCGTGTGTTGGGTGGATTGGGAAACAGCTCCTCTGGCACCCGTCCCATATGCCTGTGTGCTTTTCCACCATGAGTCGCCCGTTGCGCACGCGTCCATCGCGATGCTTTGCAGGATGGCGCGATGATTAGAAAGAGATAGGCCCCAAGTGAATTGTCCTGTTCCCATACAGGGTGCATCGGCTGTGGTGGAGATGTTGCAGAAGTAGCCCCCAGCTGCTTATCCCACTTAATTTCGGGAATTTTATTGCGGTGGTTTGTCCTCAGTCTTGTTTTCAAGCTTGCCAGCACAAAGCAAAAGGAGTTGCCTAATTTGAACTCCAAAAGATGCTCATTTTATCACTTACATCCCAGCTTGTCAGTGGTAATAGGGCAAGTTTATGCACTTCTCAGTGGACCTCAGATTAGCTGACCTCTTTCCAGTTTTAACCCGTTTATGAAACCAGTGGTCCAAACTGTTGGCAGCTAAATGAGTACATGCTCATGAGGCAGGGCTAGAGGGCAGATCGTAGCTCTATGAAAGTTTCAGTGTATTTGTGCACTTTATTCCAAGACCATGTCCAGTATGAGTTGGTTCGTGGGTGAAAATATCCTCTCTCGGTCCAATAGGATATTATGATTTAGGTGAGGAAATGAAAAGTGGATTTAGCTGGAATACTGCAAACCACACTTGAGTGAGCTATTTACTCTTCAGGGGACTGAAATATTTTATTATTGGGCAACCAAGTGGAAGTAACACTCTAGAAGTTTAGTTGGGTATGAAATATCTGTTCTTACACAGCATTTCTAAACTGTTAGTCAAATGAAAGATAACGATGTTTTTTCCCATCCTGTTTTTAAAGTGGCCAGTCTTAGTCTCTGATTCTGAACAAACTGGAGGTGGTTTTTTGTCTTCAGTGAATAGTGGATGCAAATACATTTTGAAGGCAATTAGGCAGAGTATTTTTATTTTTGCTCACAATAAACTGCAAGCACAAAATTGGTGGCACAAGGTTGAAGGTTATTCACTAAGATTACATGCCACAAGTGCTTAATCCCTTTACCCACTTTTTTTCTTTTATTAGCAAAATCTTAAATTTCCAGGGGATCTCTGCAGAATTCTAAGGGGTCAGATTACAAGGCTGAAAATACTTATGACTGGTGGCTGTGTGTGCAGAATATACTGCGTTAACTAGGTGCTTCTTGCTGCTCAGCTGTTCCCGGGTAACCTGCATCTCTCTCTCCTGGAGTCCCAGCAACATCAGCTACCCTGAAATAGTGCAGATCAGCACGTCCTGGAGAAGTGTATGGCTGTCACAAAGCCATTTTCTCCTGCTGTTCTTCAACAACATCGCTCTAAAACGATAACAAATGACATACAACTGCCAAATAGGTCTGCAGGGAACAAAAGGCCCGTTATTTCCCCAATGGAAAGGAACATGTTAAACATTGCTTTCCTTCCCATACCCCGCAGCTGCTGTTGGCGATTGCTGATCAAACTGCTGAGTGCTGCTTTGTCCTTCTCCGTGGCCACGTGTCCCTGCCACCTTCCTTTTTGCCAGTCACTGTGTTTCTGAAACTGCTCAAACCGCAGAAGATAGCCAGGTGAAAACAAATCCAGCCACACGCGCAGAGCAAAGTTCTCGGTGTGGTCTGTCTCCACCAGCAGAGACTGGTGGGCTTTGCGTGATCTTCGTTACCGAGTATTTATGGTACAGCTGTACAAGTGCTGCAGGAAGCTGAGGAGATGGTGATGGAGAAGGGGGCTTGCTCTGCACCATCTGACACCTGTTCAATTAGTTATTTTCTAAGGACAATTTTATGATGTCATACAAGTTGGAAGCCATAATTTTGCTGTCAACCTTGTCCTCGGTGTCCTCTTCTCTGGAAAAAGTAGAGTGAATCTTCACTGCAAAAGAGGTCTCAGTTTTAATTCACCATGCCTCCTATAATAATAGAGGCAGTTTTAAGGTTAGAATAGCATATAGACAAGATGATAATTATTGCTCTGAAGCTCTTCTGGAGAAGAAGGCAAGAAGAAATTTTCCATTAACATTAAAAACAAATACGGGAGAAGGTGACAAATAAATGCTTCCACCATGTTACGTCTCCATGATCAAAAGACATTTGCCTAATCCCAACATCTAACTGTCACATGATTAAAAATGTATGAGATCTCAGGAACATATAAAAGATTGTATATAGCAGCATAAGTACTTGATTTAAATGCATAATTAATAGCTTCACTCAGCTTTATGTTGAAATGCAAGATCAACAAGGCATATATCCAAGAGACGTACTGAAGTTTTTGCACCAAAGCAGCTTATTAGTGAAACTATGCTGATAACTTTTTCACTTTTAGACAATTGGCTGAAGAGGAAAAAGAAGTTTGAAACTATCTGTAAATTTTGGGGGGGTCTTTGATATATTTGAGAAGCTAGTGAGTTAAAAAACTTCAAACAACCCCAAAACCCAGGCACATCCATTATTTTAACAATTAACTTTTACTTACCAAGAACGTATTTGGTATGTAAAAACATTTAAAAAGTTGCACATTGATAGTGGTCATAAAGTGTAGAAAATTCTGTGCTTGCTGATTAGGTATCTAGTATAAGTGTAACCACGTACTTGACCAGAAACCCACCCTGCTTGTGACTTGTCTGCAGTCCCTGCGGAGAACTTCCATGGATTCAGAAAAGACAACGTACAAAGCTTCTGTAGGTTCAACTGTAAATTATGCATTTATATTATACCCAGTGCACACATAGAAACACCACTGCTTTCTGAGGGTTTGCACTTTTACCATATTAATTCAGTAAAATACTTAGAGTACCGGTTAATTTTAAGCCTGTAAAAAATACAGTTCAGTACTGGACCCAAACTTATTACTTTCTTGTTAGTTTTAGCTATCTTAATTTCTGCTTTTGAAGGAACATTAATCCAATTCACTTTATCTTTTTTTAAGTATATGCCAGGATTCAACTCTTTTATTTCAGTTTGGTAGCACTGAGTTGTTGGTTTTTGTCCTAACTGATCGTAATGACAGCTAAATGTCAGCTTCATTTATATCTTAGCTCAGAATATAAACAGAAAAGTATACAAAAAGGAAAATGTTTTGTTACACAGTCTGTGAATTATGTTTGCTGTGTACCTTATGCCAAACAGTTTTGATTCTGCATGTGACTTACAGTCCAAAAGCCATACCGATACATTTTTCTGATTAAATTATTTTCAATATTTTGCATCTAGTGCAGAGAAAACACTGCTATTAAAATAAATGCATACACAAAAAAAAATTGGAACTTTGTTGAAACGTAATTCCATCAAGAAGAAAACCACAATATTTTTATACAACATTTTGGATATATTTTATGTCAAAACATGATCACCAGTCAAACTAGTGACATCTAAACCCAATACATTATTGTGACTTCTAAAATAAAAAATCAGAACAAAACTAAATTTATTATAGCTCTGCCTTCATTAAACACCATGTGTTGGTGATTTAAACACAACAAAACTCTAGTATTCTTCAAAAGTGTCTACTAAATATAATAAAAAGAATAAGAGAACAATTAACATTTAGTCTGTTACATTAAAAAATTGGATGTACATATTTCTATTGCCTGTTAGCTTTACCTAAGCCTTTTCAACTACTACAAAAATAAAAAGAAAACAAGAAAACTCATTGTTCAAAGTCAAAAACATTGAAATCAGTTGATACAACATTACAGTACAGTCAACTAACATCATTCACGGTCTCCTTTTCTCAGTGTACGAGTCCTTAGACCAGTGTTACAAACCTAGTTCAATGCAGTTTCAAAACCGTATGTTAGCTTTGCAAGATACTGTACTCTACTGATGGCTTCAGAAGAATGGGGTTGTGCTACTTTTGAATCACAGGGTAACCCCAGCCTCTCATTAATTTTATTCAGCACTGTAGTTAGAACAGCATTAAGTTTAGCACAATAACTAAAAAAAGGAAAAAAAAAAAAAAGAATTGGAAGCTAGGTGAAGCTGCCATTTGTGTCAAACAATTGCGATACGCTATACTAAAAAATTCTGAAATATCCACCTGTCCTCACCGCTCTGCCACAAACTAGCAAAGTCAAAAATACAAAAGTCTTCAACTTCTCGTTTTTGCAGAATAAAGCAAAAAAGTCTTTGTGCTCCTTACTACCAGAAGCAAAATATCCTCTGAGTTACCACATGTAATAGCTTCTGGATGTGTCGACTTGAGTTGGCTTGGTCTCTGCAGAACCATCCTTGTCTTTTTCACTGTCACCTTCCCAGAGATTAATAAGTGGAGGGTAGAGCTCATTCAGTGGGATTGAAGAGGTCTTTTGCATATATTTTTTCAATGAGTGGTGGTAGTTTTTTCTCTTAAATCTTTTTGCAATATAAACAGAAATGGAGGCGAGGCTAATGACAGCAAACATGGATCCCATCACTGCTGCGAGGGCAGTGCTGGTTTCTTGGTCTGAAATATCTAGCGCAAAAGCTGCATTTTTTGTTGTAACATTAACGCAAGACTTCTGTGTTTGCTGATGGATATTTGACACAGTTAGACACACTTCATAATCTGTAGACGGTTGTAAATGTGTGAGGTTATATTCGTGTACATCAACCGGGACCCTAGCAGTGTACGTAATGTGAGGGTTGTCAATCTTCATAGTGGCCGATGACCATTTTAAATTGGAAGTCATGACGTTGGAATTAACTTTCCAAGAAACTAAGATCGAATGCGATTCGGCTTGCTTAACGTAGATTTTCAGAACCTGGGTACCATCCAAAAGCGTTCCGTTCACCCGGATAGTAGCAACCCTTGTGTCAGCCCCTTCTATGTTTTGAGCAACACAGGTGTATCTCCCAGAGTCTTCGACCTGGATGTTAGAGATTTCCAAGGTGCCTTCACTACTCAGCTTGTATTTGTCAGAGAGACTTTCAACAGTTACTTTATTGCCGAGAGGAGTGACCCAGTAAATTTCTGGCTCGGGTTCTGCCATAGCCCGACAGTCTAAAAACACTGTCATGCCAATGTCCAAGTTTAAGTGATTTGGGAAGGTCTCATGAGAGATCATCGGAAGACATTGTTCGCTTGAATCCTGTATTAACACTTCCTTCACCTGCTGTCCTCGGTATTCTGGGGGCATAGCACAAAACATGGATAGAGGTTCCATGAAACGGATATTGGTTTTGTTTGAGTTGATCCAGTGAATGACACAGTCGCACCTGAGCGGGTTACTGTGGATACTGATCTCACGCAGGTTTGGAAGGGATTCCACCGTCTTTTGGTAGACTGCATTCAAGGCATTGTTGTTCAGCATCAAGCTCTCCAGGGCAGGAACGTTGCGAAATGCCAAACGATGTATGTAAGACAGCTTTGGATTGTTGGTGGCTTCAAGCTTTGTAAGTTCAGGTAGGTTGTCCAGCGCGTACCTGTCAACCGAAACGAGTTCTCCCATGTTATTGATTCCAAGCTCTTTCAATCTGAGCATGTTTTTAAAATCACCTTCCTGAATTTTATGAATTGGATTTTTGTTGAGATCCAGGAATTTTAAATTTGGAACTTTCTCAAGTGCGAGCTGAGGAACTTTTACCAATTTGTTGTCGTAGAAGGAAAGACTTTCAAGACTATCCAAGCCTACCAAGGCATTGCCAGGAATGTCTGTGAGATACATACCTGCCAAAACTAGACTCCTTAAATTTGAGAGTGGTTTGAAATTCATATCTAGTATTCCAATCACTGGATTTTCTCCAATCATGAGAATCTCTAAGTTAGGAGTAGAATCAAACCAACGGCTGTCAATAACCTTTAATTTGTTGGAGTTGAGGTGTAATCTCAAAAGATTCTTCAGGCCAGAGAATGCATTTGCAGAAATGCTGCTGATCTGGTTGTGATTTATATATAGCTCCTGAAGATTGCAGAGGTCTTGCAAGCAGTAGTCGGTCATCTCTGTTATCTGGTTTTCCTCCAGGTGCAAAGTAGTCAGTTGAGTGAGATTTGAGAGCCCCACATCTTTGATACTTGTGAAGTTATTTTGTGAAAAATCCAATTCTGTTAAATTAAACAGCTGTTGGAGTTCATCTGTGGTCTTTGCAATGTTGTTGCTTTGTAACAGAAGGACTTGAGTGTCACTAGAAAGATTGCTGGGGATTTTTGTTAATCGAAGGTCATTGCAGTCAACTGTCGTGGCTTCCCTGTACGTCGACTGTGGTGTAAACCATGGCCTGATTTCACATACACAAAGCTGTGGACATTCGTTACTCTGTATGGAAGACTCGGTTAAAGAATTCAGTAACAATTCTAGCACCAACTGGCAAACAGTTAAAACAACTCTAACCTTCGCCATGCTGGTCAGCTATTGAGTTCAGCTCCCCAGCCCCTTAAAATAACAACAGATTGAGAGGGTGATTTGTTATCAGGCAGAAAATGTAAAGCTTAAAGTTTATGGTGAAAGGCTTGGACATCCAGAAGGTGAAAGACGAATTTCTGAGTTTAGAGAAGACGAGAAATGGTCTGAGGACTCTCAGCTGCTCCTCTGTGTTCCACAATCTTCTGCAAATCAGTGTCTGAAGATGTCCCTGGAAACAGATTAGGGTATATGTCATGCTCATCTCGTATGCAGTTCATATAGTATTTAATTTCTGCATCCTTTAAAGAAAAATATCTGAAAACAATCATTGCTTAACAGTCATCTCTCTTAGGAAAATCCTGATCTGGTATAGTTAAGTTATGTAGGGTTTGGAACTCTCTTCTACTTGGGATTTACATGAGAAAACTCTCTGATAGTTCCCAAGTGAGTGACTGTAACAATGTATGCAGTCATCTGAAAATAAAACTTTTGGGTACCTTTCAGTTTTACTCTGCAATATTTGTTTGAATGGCTTGAGAAATGCTAAAGGTCGAGGATAAGCTTGCAAGTGCAGCTAGGTCTCAAACGAGTGTTCATAATCCTGATGGGAGTCAGGGTGCCAGAGCTGTCCCTGAGGCTTGGATTTCAGGTGTGTGGAATTAAGGCTCAGGAAGATGTTGGTTTATAAGTTTCAAGCTAAACGCATACAAACTTTGCCAAAATTCATCTGAGTTAATCAAATCAGTTGCAGATAACAGCTTAGATTTAATCCAGCTAAGCACCAAACAATAACAGTAAATTTGATTAAATGAATGTACTGTCCTTATTTTAGCTGTTCGTGCTGCATTGTGCATTGTATGTGAATTGTTTACCACAATTCCAAATTACTGTGTAAACCACACAATTTATATCTTTTTAGCCTGAAGTTATTCGTGGAAGAGTATGTTTAAAGTAACCGAACAGTGTCCAAGGTACCTCGGAAAATCTGTTGTGTTGTGGGTCTTTAAACACATATTCAAGGAAAATCTAAGCTCTTAGTAAAATCTTTCTCATTCTCACTTTACTGAAGAAGTAAGCTCTAGGAAACAGTTTGTTATCTGCAAACCTATCACTGCTGCTGTAAAAAGCATGGATACAGTTTTGAGAGTTTCTGTATGTATATGTGTAAAAATGTGCAATTTGGGGCCTGTGCTGTTAAATACAACAGCTGCCTGTCTGTCAGTTCAGAAGTATGTTGCTTCGGTGATGGTGATGCTGTGTGCTTGTGGTGGTGATTTCACGTGCCTAGCTATATTTTTCTTGGCTCGTTGTGCATATTGATATTGGCAGATAAAAATACACCTTTACAGTATTTCACATTGAAGGTTGAACAGGTTAGTGCATGGGTTCAACAAGCTTTGAATTAAATACAAAGCATATGCGAGCCAGGCATGTGACAAATCTGAATAAGGATTTAAAGAGCAGACCTCTTGAAATTTGAGGTGACGTTGTAAATCTCATGCCCTAATGCTTGCAGTTGAAACTTCTCAAACAAAAGTTTTGTCTTTTTATGTAACTAAAATAATCAAGTTGTGCTATATCTGAGACAGAGTACATAACAATGATAAAATGTAATAGCAGAGAGCAGGAAATAGCATCTTTTTCAATTAGAACGTAGTGAAGCCTCAACCTAGCCAAAGCCCATAAAAGATATTACTATGTAAAATAATTGTCCTGGTTTCAGCTGGGATAGAGTTAATTGTCTTCCTAGTAGCTGGTACAGTGCTATGTCTTGGGTTCAGTATGAGAAGAATGTTGATAACACACTGATGTTTTCAGTTATTGCTAAGTAGTGTTTAGTCTAAGTCAAGGATTTTTCAGCTTCTCATGCCCAGCCAGCAAGAAAGCTGGAGGAGCACAAGAAGCTGGGAGGGGACACAGCCAGGGCACCTGACCCAAACTGGCCAAAGGGGTATTCCAGACCATGTGACGTCATGCCCAGCATATAAACTGGGGGGAGTGGGGCTGGGCGCCGCTCGGGAAATAACTGGGCATCTGTCGGCAGGTGGTCAGCAATTGCATTGTGCATCACTTGTATATTCCAGCCCTTTTATTATTATTATTATTGTCATTTTATTATTTTTATTATTATCATTATTAGTTTCTTCCTTTCTGTTCTATTAAACTGTTCTTATCTCAACCCATGAGTTTTACTTCTTTTCCCAATTCTCTCCCCCATCCCACTGGGTAGGGGGGTGAAGTGAGTGAGCGGCTGCGTGGTGCTTAGTTGCTGACTGGGGTTAAACCACGACAATAATAAAACTAAATACAGCTTTTAAAAATAGTTTTAAAATAGTCATCTAGATGACCAGACTAGGGCCTGTGGTGACAGGAATGCCATTTATACAACGCTTTTACTTCAAAATCCGATCAGCGTATTAAATAATGAAATCAAAGTATTTTATTTCAGATTATGATAAAATGCTCTAAGTAGAACACACCAAATTGCATTTTTATTTTGGCATGCTGTTATTTGTTCTGTGGTTGTGTTGGAGGAAGGGAAACAGGAATATAAGCCAGAAAGCATTTGACCCTGTTGAGTTAGATTTTCTCTCTGGTAGCTGAGAAGACTCTGCTGGAGGGGGAGAAACCAGATGTAGTACAAACATTCCTTCTCAAATAACTTTGAACTGATGGAAGAATTGAACAAGACATTAACCGTATCAAAAAAAAAAAAAAAAATCCTAATGGCACCGTAATAGTAAGGAATATATTAACATAGAGTGATGAGGAAGCTGGCATAAACTGAGTTATGCTGACTTTAATGGATGCTTCTCTCAATAACAATACATTTGTAGCTGTCCCGAAGTACACAGTTCTGGGAATATTGATGACATCCGAAGTTTAATGGATTTAATTCCCAAAATTATAGTATTTAAATTTTCAAATTATAGTATTTGCCAGTTAATAATGCAGGCAGTGATTCCATCCAGTAACAGTTTCAGACAGGTACCGGGGTGCTCTGAGCTGCCACTACACGTGGGCTGTTCCCTTGCGGAGGGCGATGTCTCTGGCCCGGCTCTGCAGCCTCGGCTCGCCGAGGCACGACAGGGAAGCGGCACGACCGGGGGCAACAGCCTGCACCAAACCAGATGCCACTACAAGAGGCAATAGTGCACCAAACGTTCATGCCCTCAGAGTCTCTCCTGTAACTTTTTTCTAAGTAGATGAAGAGAAAGAAATCCATGCCTTACAAAGCTGAGGGCCCCAATGATGTTTTAGTACTGATTTAGTTCTGATGTAGTTACACGAATCATATAATACTTTAAAAATGAAACTGCCCGAAAAAGACTTCAAAGCTTCTTTTAAAATATGTCGGAGCACGTCTAGATTTTGAAAAAAATTGGAATTCGATCCTTCCTTTGTTGAATATTTATATCCTCTTACTTGCACATTACATTTATTGTTCATCCTTGGTAAGAAGGCATTTCTGGTTTTATTGAATAGAGTTCTGGGTTTATGATCACTGTAGACATATGATTTTACAAGTTACTAGTGACACTTTCTCTTCTCTTCTCTAGCTATTTTCTACTGCAAATAGATTTAATTTTCTTTAACTGGAAAATGTTCTTTAGCAATGACCTGCACATTACTGTCTCCAGTCTCCCCAGCCCAGGGCAGCTTGGATGAAGCTATAAATGAAAATCCAGTGTAATCAAAAAGTAAATTCTGATCGGCTCCACATGCCCCAGTCCATTTTAGTGCTGTGCTTATGTGAATGGCAGCCCAGAGGCCACAGCATGAGGGAAAAGCCAAGTCATGGACTTTTGCTTTAGCTGCTGCTTTTGCTATAAAACCCCATCCGTCGCTCTGATAAAAACTAGAGGCAGCCATTATCGGTGAAAGAGTGCACTGGGGTTTTTTGTATAACTAAATGGCAATGGCTGCTTTTGTTCTGCCGTTTATATCTATATATGATACGCTTGACCATCTCAGCTCTCATGTTTTTAAGAAGAAGCTTCCAGCTCTCTGAGCGGTCACTGACAGCCATCCCTTTGCCCCTGGATGTCTCAGCTTTCCAGTCATCGCAGTGTTGGCAGGACTGGTCCCAGAAACCTCTATGACATTTAGTGTCCAAAGGAATAAAATAACATGATGGTTTTTGCTGGAAGACTACGTTTTTGAAATGTTAGACTCTTCTCAGGTTCTGAAGTCCTATCTAGAATTACAGTCACATCTTTCCAAATAAAAACTGGACAAGATACGTATGTAGGGTTTTTTGCCGGGGGGGGGGGTGGTGGTGGGTGTTTTGGGGTTGTTTTTTTTGTGGATAAGCTGAAGGACAACCAGGTTTTGAAAACAAAATCTGTGGCAGTATGCGGTTCCAAACTGCCACCAATGAATAATCACCAAGCCCATATGGATAAACCGAGGGTGGCTCCTGGGAAGGTTCCCAAGTCTCACTAGAATCAGTGAGATTGCATTGAGAAGAACTTGAGTGTTAGTGTATGCCCTTTTCCTGCTAGACATCTCAGCATTTTGCCCAGTGAGATCCTTTTTGTAATAAGTTGTTATTTTTTTTTTTAATATAAAACTAATACAGTATGTCCCTGGTAGCCGAGTGCAGTCCAAGCGTGAGACAAGTCAAGGGATGAGTTCAGAAGATTTTGACTTTTGAAGGCCAGGGAATGTTTCTTAAAGAAACACTGGTTCCAGAACAGGAGCAGAGCAGTGGCTCTGCGCTTTTTGGATTAGGGGAGAATATCAGTCCTCAAAACCTCCCCTAGGACAGAGTCATATCACAAAATCTTTTTTTTTTTTTTTTTTTTTTCTGAAAATGGTATTTAATATGGGTCATGTGATTGATGGCACTGCTTTTAATTCTGTGTTAAGAACTTCTTTTTAAAATACTGGGTGGGGAAACTAACCCTAAACAGTAAGTGGCTATTATACCTTCTTTCAGGAGATACTGAGCTTGTAAAGGATAGCTTTTAGCATTCTCTGCCCTCCCTCTCATTTATTAAATTCCTATTTTCTAGTGTAGCAAACCACTACAACAGTCATAACAGCTGTTAACTTGATATCAACAGAAATAATGGTTAATTTTATGGGAGAGATATGGAGGGAATTATTTTACTAGGGGCTAAATAAATGCATTTTCCATAGCACCTCTCAGTACCCAGTGCATTAAGAAACCACATTTCTGTCAGCAAGCAAACCCACAGCGGCTCTCTGGGATATTGGCTTGTTCATGTTTCCTGTGGGCAGAAAATGGGAGCATCATTCCTGCGTCTCCCATCCTGGAAATGCAGTGGAGAGGTTTGTGTAAGGCTTCCCCTTGTGGCTAGGTTGTGCAAACTTTAATGTTGAGAATTTGTTTGGTCCAAGAAATCATAATGGTGGGTATTTGGTTATGGAGCAGAAGATCCTTCATTTCACCTTTCCTGTGGGGTGGAAAGAGGTGTGCGCTGGCAGCCGTGGCCTTGCTGATGGCTGTTAAGCGCTTGTCTAGTTCAGGTGATCCAAAGAAAAAGTACATTTAAGTCCACAATGCGGTACGAGGAGAATATGAAGGGACAATCACGAAATAAACTGTTAATTAAAAGTGTTCATAGTTAACTTGCCAACTAGAAAAAAATCGATGTTAAACATTTTTTCTTGGTAATAGGAAGACAAAGTGTTGTCACTTCCTTGACAACTGTATTAATGGTCACTATTAAAAATTGCTGAAAAAAGAAACAATACAGTTTGCACATGGATATTTGGATGTCAGTTTTGGAACAGTGATACTACCACAGAAAATCTTCTCTCTCCACAGTTAAGTGGTTTGTTCTTGCAAAATTTCTTTTATATTGCAAGTAGCATCAGCACAGATTTTGGTTGGCAGCCATATGTACTAAATGTGCCTAGGTAAAAGTTTGAGGGATCAGATACATGAAGAAAATTACCTCGGGCTAAGACAAGCAATTTATTCTGCACTTGCTGTGAGCCAGAAGCACACGCTGATCCACAGTACCTACCCATCTCTCCACAGAAACATTTTCATATATTGAGCCTAAGTAATGTAGCTAGTCTTTCGGAAAATTGTCTGTTGTGCTAATGTTCTGCTAATGACTCGTGCAGCTTTCTTGTTTCCCCATCACCATCGTTTGTGAAACTACTGCCATATAAACACCCTCTATCATCAGTCAGTTTGGGAAAACTTGTCCTGGGCTGCTGCATCCTGGATTCAGGTGGGTCATTAGGAAAACGCACGTTAGGCAGCCCGGCACCCATGCCCAGGGATCTGGCGTGTACTGCAGTGACCGGGTATTAGTGCCAAGGCGTAAGAACTGGTGAAGGTTCAGCTAGAACACAGCGATCAAGAAAACTGAATTCAGACTGAGATCAGTCCAAAGGGTTACTCCATAGTCAGGGAAGGGAAGAGCCTGTTTAGACAGGGGACACTCAAAGAGGTTGGCTTGGTTGGTCTGGTAGAGATCTAGCCTGAAGAGCTGCTTACGCTAGAAGCAACACTGGAGACCAACTGGCCCATAATGAGCTGAAGGTTGAGTTCATTACAGTCAGGTGAAGACAGTTTGACAAGTTTAAGGAAAGGGAGGTAAAAAGTGACTTGCCTTGCTTTGAGCTTCAGTAGGGCCTTTGCAGTTCTATATCCACCCTTTTTCTATAGAGAAAAACTGAGCTATTGGTGCCATGCTGCAGGTGAACAATAACCTTTGAGAGTGCTTTAGGGGAAAGAGAGGCATTGAATTACTGCCACACAAATATGTACATGCAGCCACTAAATCACACAAGTAAGCACAACACAAAACCTGGTCTAAAATGCTGCATTATTAAAATCGGGGCTGACTCCAGTAAAGAGCATCAGTGACCTTGTACATCCTAGAGGAAGAGGCTGGACTTGGTCTTTGAGTTTAATAACCAGGGTATTTACAGCTAACCTACGGAATGCGCTCCTTTCCCAGGAATCAAATTTACAAGTGCAATCCTGTCTATTTAGAAAAATACTGAGGAATCATGCCTGATAGCAAGCCTTTTATATTGAGGTTTTTAAAGTCTCCAATGTCATCAGGAAATAAGCTATTTACAAGCCTGAATTGTGTAAAATACAGAAAAGTCAAGCTGAAAATAATGTGAGTCAGTTGAAAGAGCATACCAAAATCTGAAAATGGGAGCTTGTTATTAAAAGCAAAGACAAAAACAAGGGCCTATACAACATGTAATAATGGTAAAAAGCTTCAAAACACATCCTCAGGGATTTATAATATTTAAGGTTTGGGGTTTTTTTCCCTGCAAATAATGCCTACTTTTTCTTCTTGTCTGTACACACATTCCATCAAAATAAAGTCAGTGTTTAATTTTAGGGAAAGCTCTGGTGAGAAGGCGATTTGCTGTATTTCAAGACAACCTTAGCATGCTTTATCTGTGTTCTTTTGAAAAATACTAGTCTTATCTCCACAGAAGAAATGCAAAGAGCATCCTATTCATAATGCCTGCACTGCAGAAACAGCATATTAAATCTTTGAAATTTGTAATTTATTGGGGTTTATTCTTAAGACTTGCATCTGATACAATGTTTTTCATTAAAATACTGAAGTAAATTTGCAGGAGAAAAATTATTTTCGTTCATACACTGATTTCAAGTACAAGGGGCTAGATAGCATGCAGAGTACAGCTACTGTATATTGATGACCCATCAAATCAACCATGGAATTGCAACCCAGCTTCTGTCATCAGTTTGAAAATCTCTTGCAAATTACCATTAACAAGTGATATTAGAAACATCAGGAATAATAAGTGCTTTCCAAACAGTGGGTTGTCAAATTATATAGTCTGTTTGTTTTTTCTTTAGGAAAGAAAAAACTCATAAAACCATTTAAAAGCCTTGAAAACCTGCAAGGCAAGACACATTTGTACAGTAGTAACATTCTTACATTAGAAACCCAACTTATTATCTACTTTCTTACTATGTTTACTTTCATAAAATAGATTAATATTGGGACGATATGGGCTGTTCTTTTATTGCCCGTGACTCTCGTTTTCATGTCCTGCCACACAGGGTCTGCCCCTGTTCAGTGCGAAGGCAGTAGTAAAGCTTTTATTTCATTCAATGGAGAAGAATCATGTCTGTGGTCATCCTCATTCCATGGAATTACCAGATAAAATTATTTGACTAGATCAGCTTTCCTAACAGCCAGCCAAATAACTCCACTGTTAGGCTAAAAGGCAGTTTCATGAGACCCCTTCCTTGCAGCTCTTCGCTTCTACATGGAAATTCAGGACAACTACCTGCAGTTGATGGAGGACAAACCGCTGGGGAAATTGTTTCATTTCCACCTGTACATGCTGTAATGCATTCATAGCCTTCTGTATATTTTAAATGCGAGGAGAATTTAAACCTAATTGGTTTTAGCTTATACAGTGTCTAAAATTTACGGAGCATAACTAATTTTGGAAGACCTGTTCCAACTATTTTTTTGCATTTAGTGTATCTGCTGGCTGAAGAATGAGAGAGGACCAAGACTACAGAAATACTGCTTCGTCTTCTAATCATATTTAAAGGATAGAAATGGAATTCAGTCTTGGCATGCTTGGGATCTCAGAACCACATGGAAGGATCTGAACATTTTGTTACCATCGGGGCACCTACCTCATGAGTATTTCATACTAGAACAACTTGGATAATCTCTGCTTCTTACTATCTATCAAGATCAGTACAGTTCAAATAAAAATTCAAAAAAAGAGAAACAGCTCTAAAAGAGGAACAAGGGCATTAGGAGATTGGGTTGGATTTTGGAGTAGAATTTCCTTTTTGGTTTTTGACTGCGCTGAGAGCCAAGGCAGCTTGGCTAGTGGAAGTGAAGCGTTAATAATAATGAAATAAGGAGCACACGAGAAACATTTTTAGCCACGAGAAATATGGATGCCAGAAGTCCACAGGATTTTCACGAAGCAACAGAAAATCCTCTTCCTCTCTTTTTGCTGACTGGCTTTCTGGCAGTGTGATTATTTTGCTTCCTACACAGTTCTAGATCAAACTCCAGTTTTATGAGTCATTCAGGATCCCCCACAGTTGGGAAAGACCCCAGCGTGTAAGTAGTTGTTACTACCATAAAGAATGCCAAGAAATCCTGTGCTAGAAATGGTAGCCAATAAATAAAAACTGAAATGAGTCAGTATCTCAGTATGTATTTATAAAATCAATATAATAGTCCTGGCTGTAAGAAATGCATAAGACTTGTTATTAAAAAATTGTATGCACACATGTGTGCATATGTATATCTAATAAGCCAGCCATCTATAGCTTCAATTGTTTATCTTCAAGCAAGAAGAGAGAGAGTTCTTCTTCTGGTCCTTGTTACACTCTACTTAGATAATTCCATTTCCTGTGGCTGTACTGTGTGTTTAATTTTCAATTATTAGTGATTAAGTATTAAACTGTATTTTACTGTTAGCCTACATCTATGCAGTTTATACATGTAGCATGCTTCCACAGACTTCAGCCATTAAAATAAAATAGACTTGTATTGATTTTTTTTTTCCTAGGAGTTATATGCTTGCAAGATCAAATTCTCTATTTCTGAGCTTTATTTACATATAAATGTTAATAAAACCATATATTGACTTGACTGATATGGAGACACCTTGCTGTTCACTCAAGACTGTGAACATACCAATAACAAAATAAATGGATTTATTATGGGAGGTGCTGAGATCTAATATAAAGGCTGTTAGCACCGGGACAAAGATTTGGAACTCAACCAAGTCAAGATGCGATAGAGGTAATTCCATTAAGTGGCCACAGATTTGGTTTTGGTACTACTCTGAACTAAGGCTTTACTCTGATCTAAGAAAAAAGTTATTTTCTCTCCAGTTAGATAGCTGTATTACATGACTCTCCTCTACCCCATTTCACAAGGCTTTCCACACTTTTGAATGGGCTTCTGTGTGAAGTTCTTTCATTTTTCTGAAGACCTCCTTCTTCCATTCACAACTGATAACCCAACGTACCATTACACTGTAATGAGAAAATACATGCTTTATGGAGTCTATGTTTTCCATCATTATTTCAAAATTGTTTAAGTAGTATTGCTTGCAACGTAGAGCAGGTCATCTGCCATGTCATCAGGAAAGGAAGGCTCATTCAGCTGAGAATGGCGAAAATGTTAACAGCCTATATTTAGCTATTTTCCTTTATCTCAAGGATCGCCTACGTTTTGAGACTAACTTTGTTTCAGGCAGAAAACAGATCATAATCTTGCTTTGAGAAGTTCATGAGATGGGAGAGAGAGAGAGAGAAAATAAGTCATATTTAATGTATTTGTATGTTTAAGAATAGAGCTATAAATTGTTCCTTTAGTTGTAATCCTCAGTCTTGTCATGGCAAAGTCAGCAGTTTTTCCACAGATGGGTTTATTTCATAAGTGCTTGGAAAATATAGAGGTACTAAAATTGCTGCCTTTTGCAGAAAACATAGGAGTTACTTGTCTCAAAATTTTAAGTTACTGATGCTTTATAGATAAAGTCTTTACCTAATTAAGGTGATTCATTCAGGCACAGTAATGTTTAATTTGTATATACTAGACTTGTTTCTCTTCAAGGGGGCAGAAAGATAAAGGAAAACATTTGTCAATGAATTTATAAAGAACACTTACTCTGGTTTTACTTGGTGCCTTATACTATGATGAAACCATTTTAAAGACCTGTTTTCAAGCAGCTATTTAAAAACTTTTCTTTTTGCAATTGGTTCACTTAACTGGTTGTTCACCTATGGGTAAAATAAGTTATTTTTGCAATGCATTTACAAGTCGCTGCAATGCCTGTTATGAGTGGTGGATCTCCGTAACTATCAATATTTACTACATTTCTGTTAAGAGTGATGGATCATTTGTAATTTAAAAATTTAGCAAGGCCAATCAGTAGCTCATCTGCATCCTAGTAATTATATGCAGCACATTAGCAAGGTATGCATTTACTAGGTATTTTTGGACTTGCTTAATCAAATAAATC
This sequence comes from Aquila spilogaster, assembly GCA_024606505.1. NCBI lineage: Eukaryota > Metazoa > Chordata > Aves > Accipitriformes > Accipitridae > Aquila > Aquila spilogaster. The sequence continues at coordinate 27,898,673 of JANHGO010000043.1, read as the reverse complement.
ATACGATGCATGAAATAACAGAAAATGTAGGATTCATTATATCAATGGTAAACACTTTCAAATTACAAAAAGACAATCCAAGCCTTGATTGATATTTTATAAAAACCACAAAACGCTATTCTACCAAGTTTTGGACAAGCTCAATAATTCTCTCCGAATAACTTCTATGTGTTTCTTAGAAGTTACTTAGTCTGATTCTTCACCATGTCGCTGACCAACCCCTGAAAACTACAGAAAACCTGGGCTTGCTCCAAGTGGACCAAGTCTTTCGGACCATACGCAAACATGGGAGTTGTGAGTGCCCGGGGAGCTGAGCTGGCATTGCGGTGCACGTCCTGGAAGCGGAGGTACCCTGCGCAGGGCTCGTTGTGCTGCTGCAGTTGGGGCTTAGTGAGGAGTTCAGTGTGAATTCAGTTTTTACATAAAGACAGATTCCAAAGATGGCATTTTGCTTGATGACTCCAGTTATGTTGACTATACAAAAGTAGTTATAAATCAAATAAAATTAGGCATTGAGGAGTATATGATATATCAGACTCCAGTACGGAGGAGAAACCCAGGGAACATTTCCCATGAACTGAAACAGCCCTTAGTCTTCTCCAAACCATTAATGGTATCTACAACCGGACTCTGATAAAATAAGGACTAGTGACCTCTGGTGAACTACTCCAGTGAAAGGGACAAAGACAGCAGTTACAGAGATGGAGATCTGGCTTAACTGCACTGTCAGTGGTGGAGTTTCTCCAGTTTTGAAAGGCACTTACTGAACACAGGGGAATCTGGTTTTGGTCTCGGCTATAACCTTATAACAGCTTTGGTATTGAGTATGCGTCTGTCAAACCAGAACTTGGTATTTCTGGAAGGTAGTATTCAACACATGCACAAGGAACGTCAAATCGACATACCAGACAAGTCTCCTCTGTCCCAGTGCCAGCTATACCAGTTTTGAGCCCTGCACTTGGCTTTCGGACCTCCTGCCTGTCTACAAAAGCAACTCTTTCGAGATGAAGCAAGTGACTCCCAGCTGACGATGCTGCTCTCGGGAGTAGGACGTGCCCAGCCAGGTCTGGGGGCCCTTTGGGACCTCCCGGCTGGTGGTCCCCAGGGAAACGGGGCTGGCACTGTCCAGCTGGGACTCAGGCTGCCGGCGGGACGGGGCGGTGACGGCTCCCACCCGCAGCGGTGGAGAAACAAGCTGGTGGGTAGATCCTGCTCTAGCCCTGCTCCTGGAGCATCACGGCATGAAGAGCGTCGCCCACCCCGACACCTGCCTGGGGTTCTCCCGGCGCGAGCCGCCCGCGCGTTACCCGTCCCTGCCTCGCTGCACGCAGGCGAGGGGCGGCCCCTCGCCCGGACTCGCCGAGCCGTCGGTGGGAGCAGCCGCGCGGGTCCCCGCGGAGGCGAGCACTGGCCGCCCCGGCGTTCGCCAACGCTGGAGTAACCGGCGAGAGGCAAACCCTGCCAAGTACCTTGAGGGGGGGCTTGGGCTTCCAAAAGCGGTTGGGACTCTGCTCTAATCGAAGCTGACAGATGCATCAATTGCTGGAATCGCCAGTTTGTTAAATTAAATACCTGGGAATGAGATGCTGACAATCTCGCGAATTTCTAAATAAAACCCATAAGTAATCTTTGCTTCCAGTGTTCAATGGACCGCTTCGGTTTGTGAAGCGGCCGGGGAAAATACTGTCCTGTGTTACCACAGAGGACTAAAGGGCAGCACCTTGGGAGAGAGAATTATGTAGCAAGACCACTGTACCCAATAAAATAAGGGAAAGAGCTGTTTCTCTATGGCACTTTTATAACTTCTGTGCATTCTCAATACAGCATCCTGTTAAATATATCAAGACCGTTACTTACAATTGCTTTGCCCTGTCGCTGTTTAAGTTAAAAAGAGCAGAAAAAAGCAATAGGTATCTACACCATCTCAAATACTTGATCTTTAGAAACTGTGCTCCGGGTAAAAACTAGGTCCCGTTCTTTTGATAATTCAGCCAGCTGGAAAGTCAAGAAGATGCTGGCTTGTATCACCAAATTAAGATCTTGCAAATTAGCAGGTGAAGTTATAACAACATTTTGCGGTAGAATTTAAGAGCAAGAGACTAATTCTCTTCCCACTGATGCCAAAGACTTCTGCTGTCTTCAACAGGAGGAGAATTAGGCCAATACAAAATAGGCCAATCCAGTATTTTCCTTCAGTGCCATATGTAGAAAAATGAAAGAAAACATCTAAATAACAAAACAAAATTTGAATGAAGTTGCAGGGCTTTAAGCAGCAATGAGTAAGAGAATGTGGTTTAGAAGAACTTTAATCTGGGTACCTCTTAAACCTGCATGGAGGCACCTGACCTTATGAAGTCCATTAGTGGAGGACTTTAATTACTCAGCTACAGGAAAAGAATGAGACAGTAAATGATTTTTCCAAACTCAAGCACATCCCTCAGTAGACTGTTTCTTACCAAGTAGTCCTTTGATTTCTCTTTGCAAATGTAAGCACTGCGAATCTTAGAGAAACACCATTATTTACTAGTTTTATGACATACCAGCAACATCAGTTTCTAAGCCAGCTCTGTGATTTTCTTTACTTTGGCCCATCTTTCTTCCCATAGCGGGTACATGTTAATTGTAGAGACAAAACGGAGCATGGGAATATTTTTCAGTGTGCTTTCTTGGATTTCCGCAGATGCTCCTGACGGAGCAGGCATGGTGGGGGCTGGCACCTTCCCGCCCCCGCTCCCCCAGGAACCCAACAGGCATTGCCAACCTGCGTAACGCAACCGGGAGAAAAACTATTTCAACTCAAAAGTTCTGGTTTGTGTAGAACTTGCTGTGCTGCAAGTTATTTTTAAGAAAGATGTGGTTTGTGTTTGCCATAGCATTTAAGGCCTGATCCTGCTAATTACTTAACTGCTCTTGACTGGAGCCTGGAATTTGCGATTCCTGGGAGCATCGTGCACCTCCCGTGATGGCATTCCAACTGGGAGAAGATGCAAAAATCAGCTGTCGTGAGGCTGAAATGCAGGTTCCCTGTCAATTAGCATTGTATAAACAGATAGGAGGGGAAATGGATTTATGTGCTTCTAAAAACTTTACATAGATTTTCTTCAGTCCTGTGTCTACAAAATGTCTGCCAGGAAAAAATCTGGAGCTTGGCAGGATGAAGCCTCACACGTGTATTGTTCGTGTAACTATGGTAACCTACAAATGCCACCAGTGTTTCCATTTCATACACAAATGAGGGGACAGCTGTGGAGACCACATGTCTGCCAATGGAATAATATATGTGAACTAGGATGGCTTGGTCAGAAAATTACAACTCATTTATATTAATCAGGGCTTCAAAGAACAGTCACCTCCGTAGTTACAAAGTGTGCAGTAAAAGAAAATGATCTCTATTTCTGAAAATGTTTGGCTCTTCAGTAAACATTCTCAGCATCTTGCTACTTTGCTGGTTGGAAAAAAAAATAAAAATAAATGCTGTTAACAACCAGTGCTCTTCTATAAACGTCACTTAACTTTTTTTCTTTGGTTTTGTCTTTTTCTGATGCCTGATCCTAGACTGAGCCTGACACAAAGCCCGACCTGGGATCAGGCATGCTCCAAGGCGTTTGCCTGGGGAAGCAGCAGTTCCAAAAGAGGCAGAAATAATGTGGCATAGAGCTCTAACCCAGCTGCCAAAGTGAAGGAACCTTTTTTTTTTTTTTCCCACTCATCAATATCACAAACAGAAATAAAAGCTTCAAAACAATTCATACAAGAAAAAAAAAAAACAAAAAAACAAAAACAAACCCCCAAAATTATTGTTTAAATGAACTTGGAGTTTATATCATCCCTAACAACAACAACAACAAAAATCTGTAGACTCAATAATGCAAATAAATTACCTTTTCAGTAAATATTAAACTATGCAAGCTGCAGTACCAGTAATACTTGACTGGGGTTATGATTCATCCAAGGTGCTTTAAGTGTCCCTACAAAAAAAATAATCAAGAGCTGCTAGCTGGCGCCTGCCTTGGCAGCAGCAGCCTGCTGACAGACGGATGCAGCAGGAATACAGCAGGCCGATTAGCAAAAGTTTTCCCTGGCTTCTGCAGTGCCACGATACTGTATCGAAGTAAAACAAAAGGCTGCAGCATTACCTCCGCGTGGGCTGCCTCCTCTGCCACCGCGCCTCGCATCCCGGCGGCACTTGGTATTTCTTCAAATACCGAGCGGTACTCGGTGTTTATTTACGATACGATGATGAAAGCTTTTAACTAGTGCTTATTTAAATGATCACATTTTCTCCACGAGTTGGAATCAGATGCACGTATGACTGGTTTTAAACCAGGGCTTCCCAGCCTCCAAGCTGGATCTGTGCCTACACAGTTGTCTGAGCCCTGGTAAATCAGACTGAACAGAAGTTTCTTTTTGCAGCATAAGTCTGGATGCGCTTAGCATTATTCATATCCATAAAAAAAGGTCTTTTGACGGTTAACATTGAAACATTTTTATCCTTTTATAGTCTATGCAACTTGATACAAAAATGTATTTCCTTCAATAATCAGTAGTAGTATTCATGTCTGTTCTAGGTAAATGGAAAACACACTATAGTCATCACGGTAACTGGTCCAGAGTACCTACTAGGATACGTAATTTTACAGGGACTAAATAAAATTTTATTCAGATAGCTTTTCAACTGTCGAGACAAAAGTTAAACCTTCAGCTCTCGGAAAGCCCGGGTGTCACTCTTGGGTCCGTGGTACGACAGGCTGCCACAGCGCGGTGGGATGGGGATGGGGGGGCTGTGGGGGGCACCGCCGGTTTGCCCGGGCTGAGGGGTTGTGCCAGAGCCCACAGTCCCGTCGGACATAACAAACCTGTACTCTGAGCCACTTTGTCATCTGGGCAGCTTCGTGCACTGGTCTCTCTCTCTCTCTCTGTGTCTGCCTTTTAAATTAATTTAAATTCCAACTTGCAAGACTTTTGGACATACTTTGGTAGGACCCTTCAGGCAACAGTCGGGACCGATGCAGTACGTGACTTTGGTCATTTGGAGCGTCTGTGAGATCGCCTCGCATACTGCTAAAATATTCCCTCTAAGAGGTTTGGAGTCGCGTTCAGCATTGCAAGGAAGAGGCTGAAGGGCTCACAAACTAGTTTTTATTGAGGAGATTCATTACCTGGGAACTACCGCGCAGCTCCAGGACAAACCCAGAAGCATCCTGCACCTGATCTCTCACCTTTGGACAACGTTATTTTCCACTTTGAGCTGGATTCTGTGACTTTTCCTTCCATCGCCCAGTGGGAAAACCCGCACCGAACCAGCCCTAAATAACTTGGGGAAAGATGTAAAATCCCAGGCCAACATCTGTTGGGTTTCTCCCGGCAAGGCAGAGCCCGCCGGCACAATGCGCTCTCTCTCTGTGTCTCTCCGAGGGGCTGTCCCGGGGTGGGGGGGCCGAGCCCCCGGCCCTCAATGGCCCCTTTGACAGCCCCCAACAAAGGGGAGGCGAGCCGGGCCGCCCCTCCGCCTGCCCCGCGGATCATTTTCGGCAACCGACTTCCCGAAAAAAAAAACCCCACAAAAAAACCCAACCAAACCCAAACCGACCTCCCCAAAAACCCAGCTCCCGGTGCCGAAGGGAGCCGGCTGCCGTGCCGCCCTGCCTGCCCCACGCCGAGTTCCCGAGGGCCGCGGCCGGCGCTCCCCCAGGTGCGAAGCGGTCGCTCCGCCAGCATCGCCCCCGCCGACAATGAATTTGGCCCCGGGAGGAAGGTGGCGGGGCCGCCGGGACCGGGCAGCCCCCCGCTCACACTGCGCCTTTATGCCATTTTTCTGAAGGGCTATTGTTACACTGAAGACTCCTTGTCTTTTCAAATTCCTCCGCCTGAATGGATGAGGCAAGACATCTGCCAGGATACACTCCCATTTGCATGCAAATGGGAGGTCGGTCCTGTCTTAGCCAGCGGGATGGGCTTTGCAGGGCTTGTGCCTTCTTTTCACATAGTGTAATGCTTTGTTTGGGAAT
>JANHGO010000043.1:27792735-27892061 GCA_024606505.1 Aquila spilogaster | reverse complement strand
AGGAAGGGAGGGGAGGGGAGGAGCGGAGCGGAGCGGAGCGGAGCGCTGCCTCCCGCCGCCGCCTGCCCGCCCGCTCGCTCTGTGCCGCCGCCGGCGCGCACCTGGGTAGGCGCTGGCGGTCAGCTGACGGGCTGCGCTCTGATTGGCCGTCCCGCAGCGGCGGCACCATCTGCGCGGGGCGGGGCGAGGAGAAGCTCCGCCCACTCCCCCCGGCTCCTCCTCATGGCGCTCGGCTGCTGGGGCGGGGGCGCAGGGAGCGTGAAACCCTTCAGGGCGCTCTCGTGTCCACCCGTAATCTCTCTCTTTATATCTGTCTCACATCTGTAAGATGGTGGAGGGTCCGGAGCAGCTCGTCTGCGAGGAGAGGGACCCCGTGCCCGCCCACCTGCGGGAGGTGCAGAGGGCGGGGCCGCTCAGCGCGGTGCCCAGGAGCTGCCCCCGCCCCCCGGCAGCACCGGGAGCACTGCGGGCCGCTCCTGGGCACCTCCAAACCCCCCAGGATTCGGGTATGAGTGTAGCGTGGGTCCCTGTGCTGCTCGTTAACTCATCGTTAGGTTTCAGAGTCCACAGCTGCTGACGGTGGGGGGTGAGGGTGTGTGTGTGTGTGTGTGCGCGTGTGCTGGGGTGCTGCTCCCCGCTGGCACGATGGCTGCAGGGGATGGCACGGCCGGCGTTACCCGGCGCTGCGCCCCGAGGCAATGCGCGCTGCCTTCCACCCGCAGCGTCACCGCTGCTTTCAGGTGGTTGATGAACTTCGGTGAAAGCGATGCGAAGGACGAAGGCGCAGAGCCGGAGCGGTGCGCGCTGTGGGGTAAAGCATTGGCGATAAAGGCTGCGTTTGATTTCTGCCCTCTAAAAGGAAGGAAACCTTCGGTGTGGAGCAGCTGCTGGCAGGGGCTGCGGGTCCGCCCGAGTCCGCTTCCAGTTGGGGCGGTCGGAGATAGGGGAAGTCGTCGTGCTGGCGAGTGAAGCGGTGCTGCTCACTGAAACTGTATCCGCGTACCTACGGCTGCTTAAATTAGAAAGCGGTGTATAAGCTGGGAGGAAAACAGGGTGCCCCAAGAGGTCAACCCAAGAGCGACTTGAGCCTGAAGTTCAAGGATTTAAGCTGTCCGTTCACAGTGGGAACTGGATACGTTCAGTTCCCATTCACTCCCAGTTTCTGTTTTGTCCATTTTTCGGTTATCCCGGTTTGGAACTTCTGCCTTGTATTCTTCCCTCGGCTGTGCAGGACGGAGGAGATCAATTCTCTGTCAGTGGTTCTGGGGGCTCGATGCCAGAGGGCAGCTGGCGCTTCAGCAGCATTGTACGTGTCAGCTTTTCTTTGTGCCCTTAAATCATTATTTCCTATTCCTTTTTATTGTGCATTTAACCAGCCAACATGAAGGCTGTGGGGAGAGAGTGCTATATGGCCTCCTCCCTCGTGCGCTTTATTAACATAAGATAATGGGAATTCTGCACACCTCAGCAGCCGTAATGCTTTTATTGACAAAAACCCCTACAAAGTGAGTGGCCGGTGATAAGGTGGGATGATTTTTTCCCCTCGATCCTTATGTGAGGGCTTTGCAGTGCTGTGGTGTTGTCCGTGGTGTGCTGCCCTCTGTGCCTTCCATGGCGCGCTGCTGGGATGCCGGCGTGATCCCTTTCCAGGAAACGACCTCAAAATTGGCCCTGTGATTTATGGAGAGGAAGGCTTAAAATGAGGTAACGCGAAGTTAAATATGTCACAAATACTGCCTTTAGTGAATGGCCTAGATTTATTCCCGAGGCAGTGATTTATTTTTTTTAATTCTTTCTGAAAGTCCAAAAGGTCATTCGGATAACATTAAAAGTGAAGTTTTTCATATTCAAGGAAATTGAATTTTCAGAAGGAACTCATAAATGCCATCCAAGGAGCCGCGTTGCCTTCCACGGCGGCCGTGCTCCCATCAGTCCGGATGTTGCTTTCCCATCTCTCATTTATTACTGATGTAGAAGTAATGTCACAGCTGATGCTTCCTCTGTGTTGTGAATGGTTTCAGTTCTTTCTGTTTCAGGGCAGGGAATTTATTTTCCCCGTCTCCATGCAGTGCTCCATCCTTTCACACAGCGTTTGCTGTATGCCATCGTCACGCACCTGTTTACAGAATTCACTTCTGAATTCTCACGGCCCCAGTGCTGCCGTGTTCCTCCTGCTCTCTTAACGCGTGTGAGTGTTTCACTCGTGCTGGCAGTGCCATTGACAGTGCTGACGGTCTGCTCTGTGCACAGCACTAGAGGAGAGCAGCAGGTTTGTAGCAGCCTTGCTGGTGGACGAGCGTTTTCCATATTTGATTTTCCTAAGCAGCTAAGCACTTGTCTGTCATTGCAGGCGATGCTGTCTGCGTTCCAGGCTTCTGCTGCTTGAAATTACACGCCCAACAGGCCCCACTCTCTGCCAAGATCCATGAGGAACGTGTGAAACGCTCACAAATAAACTTCTGCACCGCAGCTTACACGTTGGAACCGCCAAGCAAGCAGAATGGCTGCAGCAGCCCTGCCTTGGTGCGGCTCCCCACCGGGACCAGCGTCACCTCCTGCAAAATGCATAGGGTTGTAGGGATAATGACTGGCAGCTTGCATCTTTCTTAAAATTTGAGCTTCTGGAATGATGCTGTACTAAGAAAATGCTGGCTTCGTTGGGTTTTTTTTTGTGAGTTTGATTTCTTCTGATTGCATTGAAAGGCTTGAAAAGCATAAATGTGATGAACCTATAAGGCAAACAAAAAGGAATTGAAATACAGCCACCACTAAAACTTTGCAATCTGATGTCTGCGTTTCTAGGCAGTTTTCACAACATTAAGACATCGGGAATGAGAGTAATGCTAAGATGGGAATTAAAAAGAGAATTTGCTCCTTCAGACTGCAGATGAATGCTTCTGTGTGGTGAGGGAGGTGGAAGTGGTTGTTCTCCCATTCTGGCACTGTGCGCGGTAGCGACAGCTCCAGGAGCAGCTGCTGCAGCGCTGCTTGGACTGAAGGGGAGCACTTCTCACTGGTGTCAGCTCCCATGAGCTGCTGGAGGCAAAACCCCCACGGGTGCTTTGCAGCCAGCAGTGTTCAGGCAGAGCTGGGTGCTCCTCCCAAACACTCCTGCTTAAGCGGCCTTGAGAGGATCACAAGAAAACGTGAGATTTCCCACCACGTAGACTGCACGTCGTCCTTTTCGACCGCCTCCTTGTTCTCATCTTCTCTCCTTCCATGCTCTCTGGCTTCATACCCTTCTTCTTCCACTCTTTTCACATCAGCTTCACTCTTCAGCAGTTCTCCTGGGTCATCTCCATCTCCGAAAGCACAGTCAGGTGCATGTGATGTTTGCTGCCTTATGTGTTTGCACTGCAATTGCTGCTCTTCAGACCTTCCCAAGGCTCTCACTGGCGTACCTGGGACAATAACAAAACAATACAGCTCTCTGTGACCTGTCGCGTGTGTCACTGCAGTTCTTCTCTGAAGCAGACATTAAGCTGCTTAATGTCCTGAGTGTATGCATAATCCATTACCCTGAACTGTGCTGTGGGATTCTGATATGTCTTTCTGTCAAGAAGTAGTGTCAGGTGGGATGGTTTGGTAGGAGGGCTGTTACCTAAAAGAAAGGAGATGTGCTGCCCGGCAGGTGGGGATCTGCTGCCCTGTGATCCAACAGCCGTAGCTCCTAACCACTGTGAGACTGAAGTCAGCCTGTGAAAATAGCAACAGTCAGCTGGAATTTTGGGGAGAGAAATGGTTATAACTGAAGGCTCATTCGTGAGTTAAGTCGAGAAGGAGGTATTGCAGTTTGCATCTTGTGCCAACAGGTTTCTTCTCCGCTGCCACTTTCTGTTCGTGAGCTGTGAGGTTTCCTTTTCACGTGCTTCTGTAGACCTTGTGCATTTATTTTAAAAACTGCACGAGTGTGCTGGATTTATTCGGGAAGGTACCAGAGCTGCACATGCAAATTGCCTCTGATCAACTGTGTAAGCCAATGACCAATTACATCAATAACTGGTTATTTGCATAATGCATTCCCAATTATGCATGCAGATATAATAATTGCAGGCACAAATGGTGTAAGTGATTGCAGGTGCAAAAGTGTGTTCACAGTCACGTGTACACGGGCCACAAAACCCATCTCTGCATGAGCAGTGCTTGCACCAGTCACCATGGCACTGGTACACAAAACCCAAGAATTAAGGTCTTTGTTTTGGCCCAGCGCAGCGTTTTACCTGCTGAGTGGGACTGTGTTTTTTTACAGTAAACCAGCTCTTCAGTAGCGCTGGTTATTGTGATTCACCCTTCCTTTTACTGACAGTTGCAGGCAGAGCGCATCTCTATGTGGGGACTTCTGTAATTAGGAGCCGGGATGACACCAGGCAGTGTTTTTAAAGCAGGTCAGTCACTTTGCACACGATTCCACCTCACTTCTCTAATGTATTATTAATTGCGAAGCTTTTCCTTTTGGTTGATGTGTTCTCCCAGATGATCTGCAGTGTGAATGTTTCATGAGGAGGGACTCTAAGCTCATTTTATCATTTTGCTAGGAACCCCCCTCAAAGCTTCTTAGAAAGCCAGAGCGCCTGGAAGAAAATCGGAGCGTTTAATTGCAAGCCTATCATTTGTATTTACTCTGAGAGTAAAAGCAGTAACACGCAGCGTGAAACCCCTTCTGCTGGGTTCCTGTCACATGCCAATGGATGAACGGCCACGAAGGCTTTTCCTTGCAGCTTCTGACAGCGGTGCAGGCCATCAGGAGCTGCTGCCGTGGCCTCCTGGTGCAGGGCCAGCACATGCAGGGCAGGGTGCCCAGCTCACAGCCTAATGCGCCTCTTACACACGGGTGTGAGCTGTGAGCACGCGTGCACATCTGCCTGGGCACTCGGTGCTTGGCCTGCCTCTGCCTGCTCCTTGCCAGTCAGAGGGAGAAATACCTCTACTGCTTTTTCTTCTTTTTTTTTTCTCCCGTACATGCATAGGGAGGAAGCAATTGAGAGGAGGCCAATTTGGAGCTGAATTTGCAATTCCTTATGAGCAGGGCATGGAATCATTGTTTCCACCTTTGGGAGGAAGGTTGGAGCCTTGTCATCCGCCTCAAGGACCTGCGTAGGTCAACATTTCATTTTACACAGACTCAAGCCTGTTTGAGATACGGCTCTCCTTTACCGGGACAATAAAGTGAGTACAAAAGGACTTGCATAGAAAAACCTCTTGTGGCACTCAGATGAAAAATCAAAATGAAGAGCTGTCATAGATTTTATATGCAGTGTGTGTAGCCCTGCTCCACAAAGGCAGGTGCCTGTCGTTGCTAAGTAGTGAGATGCAGTGACTGCTCTCGGAGGGGCTGGATGGGAGGGATGCTACGTGTGAGCCCCAGCCTGGCAGCTGAGGCATTAAAGCACAGGTAACACAACCCAGGTTGCTCGTGCACACAGGGCTGTTGTTGCTCTTTACTCCATTTCCTTCGAGTGAACTTGTGCTGCTTCTGATGTGTGTGCATGAGAGCAAGCGCAACCTTCCTCTCTTGTAACTCGTGTTAATGCCACTCACTTGGGTTTGCTTGGTACCCAAGCACTACTAGCATATAAACAACTTCTGGGTTGGTTTCAGAACTGCTTGCAATACCAAATGGCACAGCCAAGTGTTCCTTCACACCTTCCCCAGCTTCTGCTTCCAGGGTGGCAGCTTAAAACCGTGCTCTCTTTTCCCTTTTTACTCACCAAGAATATTCTGGCCATCTTAGGAATTCAGCATTTCTTTTTACTTACATTTTTTTTTCTGCAGCTTGTTTGTTGAGAACCTTCTCAGTGTGAAATTAACTTTGAATCTCATTAAACTGATAAGGTATTGAACTGGCATCTGTAGATCTAAAGACCTGCTTTATTGCACAGAAATCCTCAGAAGGAAGTTATTTGGCCACAACTGTGATATTTTTTTTCAGTGTTTCTGTGTATTGAGATTTGAATATCGAATCTCAGTTATTGTGGGTTTTTGTTTCTGATTCTGCGTGGAAAAAAAGAGAAAATACTCCTTAGTATGTAAAGTGCAGGGGAACCCTTTTAAATTTCGGGTGGGTAGTGATACCAGGGATGAGCTGGCCAGGATATGGCTTCTCTGGGAGTTGTGACACATGGGCCTGTGTTGTGTTGGGGTTGCAATGTATTAGGGCTGTGACACATTGGGATTGTGTTGTGTTGGGGTTGCAGCATATTAGGGCTGTGATGTGTGCAGACCGTATTGTGCTGGGGTTGTGTTGTGTTAGAGCTGTGATGCATTGAGACTGTGTTGTGTTGGGGTTGTGTTGTGTTGGGGTTGCGACGTGTTGCGGTTGCGTGCGAAGGACATGAGCAGTGCTGCCTCCCCACTTCTGTGGGGAGAAGTTGCGCGTCTGTCTGGCACTTCAGTGCAGGACCGAGTGCTTGATGTGCTCAGAAGGCGTGAAGGTAAAGCAGGTCGCTTTGTCCTTCCCATGCGTGGGCAGGATCTGAAGCTCCTGTAGATGACAGGCTGCATTTTTATCAATGAATCAGTGATCTAAAACCAAAATCTGGTTCTTGTGCTCATGTAATGCAATGGAAACTTGGAAACCTGTGCACTTATTCAATGGATTCTGTTATTGTGTGCGTGCTGGGGAGGCAAGTGGCATTCTCTTACAGCAGATACAATGATATTTCTATTTCCAATGGAAAGAATTTTGAATTGAATTCAAATATCATCTTGTTCTAGTGTTAAAAGCCTTGATAATGAGCATGGCATAAGACTCTATGTCCTTTATCGCAAACCAAGCAGAGGAAGAAACACAGAAATGAAGAGGCTGCGTTGTGGTTAAGCACATATTGATTAAATCAACTCAATAGTGGAGATTTGACTTCCCTCGCAGGCAGGTTTTGGATTGGAATTGCTGTGGGGAAGACGCCTCATGTTTTCACCTTGCATGAGAAAATGACATGTGAACAGTGGCCAAGGGGCCATGGTTGCGATAGATGTCCACTTCCACTGCTTGCTTCCTTGGTCTCCAGAAGTCGGTTTCTCTCCTCTGAATGCAGATGTCAGCACAGTTTCTGTTGTAGCCACAGTCCCCTCGGACCAGGGGAAACGCAAAGAAGAAACTGAGAACTGTATTTCACGTGGCTCGGCCTGAACTGAAGCTCTATAAATAGTACGATAAATATAATTTAAATTCAGTTTGACCTTAAGTGGCAGCTGTGACAAAGCACGGCACGTTCGAGAGCTGGATACAATTATTTGGAGTTGCTAAACGCCGTGCTTCTGTCCTGACCTTTTGATTGCACTGAAGCCAGAAGGAGCTCCCTGATTTCAACTTCTGAACTGCAGATCACCCCACTGGAAAGAGACTTCAGAAGCTGTTATAATCACAGGGAATATTTTAGAGGGTGTGGAAGCTATGAGCAAAATATTTATTTTACACACTTGTCTGCATTTAATCCATAAATCTGTCTACTACGATAGTGTTTTACTGGTGTAGATGAGGCAAGTAAGCTGAGATCATAGCAGACGTGTCCTCTAAGGCTTTACAGAAAATCATTGCTTTTTAATCCCTTTATCCCTGTTATTTCCTACCACTGTGGAAATCCAGCGGCGGGGAAAGCTGGCGCGGTGTAGGACAGATGCATAATGTGCAGTGCTAAGCAGGCAAAAATCCCTCTGTTTTTATAATGCTCCAAACACGTTATACATGTCAATGTTAGCGCCATGTGCCCTACATAAATAAAAACAACTTAGCAGTGCTCAGCGGAGTGTTGTACATCTTGGAGCTGACCTCTCTGTATACGCTGTCTGGGTATCAGTGAGTAAGCTTCTCATTAGGGTTAGCCAAGAGTGCAGAATGTGGGCACCACCCCAGCACGTGCCCGTGTACTGCAGGTTGTACAGTACCTGAGCTCAAGCCTGGCTTTTATTTTCTGCACTGTTCTTCCCTGCATAAACATTGGGAACATGCTTAGACAGTAGAATTGAGCCCGGATGTCTGGAGGGCATCTGGAGGTGTTCAGGTGCATGATTGCTTGCTGCGTCTTCCCACCACAGTGCTCTCCTGTCTGCTGTGCAAATGCAGTCAGTGCTACTGGAGGTGTGTGTGCTGCAGGGCCGGGCAGGAATGTGGGCAGTAGTGAGAGGCTGCAGTGTGCGGTGTTTGGGGAGGGGGAGTTCTTAAGTATTTCTGATAGGTGGCTTGCGTGTCCATTAGGTTAAAGCACGGCGGTCTTCTAGTCTGGGGCAATAGAAAATAGGGAGCGTGGAGGCAGTGTCAGTGTAAGATTTCAACGACAAATATATGGGTTATTTTGGGTAGAATGACTTCAGACAGTTTTTACTGAATCATGTGATTCAATAAAAGTCACGCGAGTCGCAGATCCTTGGGCTGCTCTTACCCACCTTGAGAAACAGCTGCTGCAGGAAATGGCTCTGTACCTAACCTGGCAGCAGTTTTCCCCTTATTTCACTAAATAAATACAAGTGTTCTGTGCAAACAGCTGCTGCTCCAGCAGGATGCTGTCCCACGGGTGAGGCCGGCTTTGGTTAGTTGTAACCTTGTGAGTTTTACTTGTTATTTAAGGGGATGGGGGCTGCTGGCACTCGGGCAGTGACTTTGCTGTTGGGCCTTGGGATGCTGCTTGTGCGTAGGGACAGGGGATGGGATGTTCCCTGTCACACCATCAGACCCAGGGCACAGGTGGCTGAGGGAGAAGCAATGAAATCCTATCCTGGGATTTCAGAGAGAAGGTTGCAAGGGTACATAGGTGGCCAGAGCATTTGGAGACGCGGGCACACGTGCTTAACAAAATCTAGTGCCAAAAAAAAAAGGTATTTTTGCCTTGAAAATCCACGTGAGAGCCCCGATGTCTTCATGGGGAGCTGTTTGCCCTCGGGTACAAGCCCCAGTGAAATCTGGTAGGACAGTAAAGTGTAAAGGAAAAGGCTTGAAATTAAATAAATGCTGTGGATTTTTTAAGCATCGCATTGAGCTTAACAGAGCATTGTGGCTGTCCCCTAAGGAATGCTAGGACAGCTGTAAGGGCAGCTTCTATACAGCCTGCTCCCGTAACATCTAATTGGTTTCATATCTATCAAATACTAAAAGCCTTTCTTCAAAGTTGTGCATTTGTTTTTAAATCAGATAGATTTATTCTTGATGTCTTGGGCACATTATTGCAGTAACCTCATCCTTGGACCAAAACTTTGGCAGAACACGCACATCCGTAATGAGGACTTTGTGTTCTGTGGAGGTTTTATTACAAAAGAAGATGAACACGTATATTAGGAAGAAAGGGGAGAAACAGAGAAGTCTACTTTTTTTGGCAAAGCTTTGTGCTACAGTTCTCATTTCTCTGGTTGCAGCTGCCTTTAGGCACACATCTCAGTGACTTGTTGTATTGTGCTCAACTGTTGACGCTTCCCAAATTTGCTCTTTGGTGAAACAGGCATTTGTGCAGGTTCCCCATAACAATGACTGGTTTGGGTTTTACCAAGAACTCTGGCACTTCTCCATTATAGGAAAGGATTACATTTTTAGAGAGAGTTAACAAGACAGGAGTAGTGAAGCACTTGAAATGTCCAGTTTAATTCTCTCTCTTCCTGCAGACAAGCTCATACGAGCAGGTTTTTCAGAAGTCCTGAAATGAAAGCTTCCTGGAAGAAATACATTTCCCTGCGGGACCGCACAGCTCTCAGTCCTGCCTCTGTGTGAAGGTAAGAAAGCTCTGTTTTCATTTACTATTTATGAGATGTGCATTCGTATTACAAAGTGACCATAGGACTCTGGGCTTTTAAGAATCTGCAAATGAGATGGAGCTCATTATTTTTTAATGTAAAAAGGATTATTGTGATCTTAGTGACAGGATGTGTGACCTCAGATATGTGTCTTGCTGTAGGATATATATTGAGGCTTTTCCTTTAGGAAGGTGATAAAGCACACGTAAGTATTTTCCACATTCTGTTCAGCTTATAGAGGTATTTATTAGAAATAAAACCAAAGAATATATATATATATATATATATATATATAACTGCAGACTGTGACTAGCAGGAAATCACTCTCTTCTTCATGTGAATTTTACTATTGAAATAAGTGCAGGGGCACATTTTCAAAATAAAGACTCATTATTACCAGCTCCTGTCTCCATGCACAAGGGTTGTTCTCATGGTCCTAATGGAAAGCAGAGTCTGATAATCAAGGAATCTCCTGTTAGTATTTCCCCCTGTAAATTGGGATTTCCTTTGCAGGTGATGTTAGTGGGTGCCAAGCCACGGCCCTGCGAGCCTCCAGCTGCCTCTGGTTGCACCGCCAGTGCTGTTGGCGTTAGGTCCTGCAGGTGGGAAGCTCTCCAGTTGTTGTGGTTGCTGTGCAGGGCTTTCTAAAGCGTGTTTGTTGTGTGGGGTTCTATAAGATGTTGTTGGAGAGGGGCCCAGAGACACCCACGGGTGTCTGTGCTCCTCTGTGTCCACGTGTGCCATTGGTGCTCCCATCTCTTCCATTAAAACAGCACTGCAAAACTAATGCAAGGCTGGTAAGAGTGAAGAGGTTTATGAGGGAAGCCTGTTTAAACATGTTCATTAGCCAGAAAAGCTGTATCTTCAGCAGTGCCGATTGCGGCGCGGACGCTGTTCCTTGGTTTTGCACACTCAAATGGTCCCTGTTTAAAATGGCTCGTTAATAATTAACGTGTTCTCCCAGCAATCCACGGAATGACTGGAAGCACAGCACATGAGCTTTCTGGCTTTATTTCTTGCAGGTATTGCTGGGCCTGTCTCCTTCGATGCCTGTCTGCTCCGCTGATGAAAGCTGCCCTTGCAGCCTGCAGGTTGCACATAGGTTGTGTGCACAACTTGGACGTTATTTAAAGAAATGCCAACAGGTAGGAAAGGCATTCTGCTTTCGGGAGAACGTGCCAGGTGAACAGCATGCCGGAGACAGCTCAAGGTATTGCAGAAAATAGGAAATTAAAATGAAAATGTCACAGGAGAGAGGTGCAGCCCAGTTGAGTCAGCCCCATTGCACATCACTGTCACTGCTTGGTGTTTAAAACCAGAAAAGCTTGAAGTAAGGCAGGATTTGTCAGAATGCCCTTAGGGATTCGAGTGACCTGCTCCCAGCATGCTTCCAGCCTTTAGGCACCTTTCAAAACCCTGGACTAATTTCCTTTACTCGGTTCTTCCTCTCCTCAGCTCCACAAATGCAGTAATTGCAAGCATTTGTTCTGAGCCATACAAGCTTGGGCTCCACAAGTTTTATTTACGGCAATTATATCTGGCAGATAGTTTCCAATAAACTCGGGAAAATGATAAACCTCTTGCTAACTTTACCAACAGAGAAATAGGGCAAATTGATCAAATAAGCTGCTTCCTACATAATCAAAAATTACTATATGCATAACATTTTGGAACACAAGTAGCTCTGATGACAGTATGAAGGCAAGCAGGAACTTGCTGGAGGCATCCGGGCAGAGTTATGCAGTTTTGGGCCACTTCTAGCAAAAAGACAAAGAATCTGCTTGATCCTGACGTGAGTTACCTGACGCTGGTAGTGGAGCTGCAGGATGGCACGTACCTTCTCCTCCCCATTGGGAGCGTGCTGGCTTATTTTAGGATGCAGCCTTGGAAGGATGGAACCCCATTTCTGCCCTTCTGGTTAATGACCAATCTCAGTCCTCTTTTGCCAGCAGAGAAAACTTCTCTTCCTTTCAATATATAAATTAAACCGGAGTGTTCAAAATACATGAGGTTTGTTCCACATCTCATTTAAGTGAGCATGTGATGGCAGTGCATCTGAATTTCAAATAGCTGAACTCAGGTACTGCGTTTTTCTAAAATGAGCTTTTAATAATTATTGAGCTTTTTCATCTCTGCTGTGTAGCTTAATTTACATTAAAAATTTGAATTTCATCTGAAATTCTCAATCTAGCAATGTTAACATCTCTCTGAGATAAGTAAACGATTGCTACAAATGAGGCCTGGGCTTGGATGCTGCGGCTGATTAACATCACATAAGGACAATTAGCAGCATTTTTAGGAGGGAATAGGAAGAAATTATCGCGTGCAGTTGTAGCTATAAAGAGAATTTCAGGGCGGTATGTAATTAGGCAAATCAGGATAGGGCAGTGGCTTTAACATTCATACCTTGATGAAATGTATATATCGATTCCTTCAGGAATATGTAGGTTCTTTAATGACTACGGTCTTCCGTATCTTCTAAAAGATATATTTACCAAACAGTTTAAATGACAGATTCATACAATGTTAATGTCACACCAGTTCTAAACGGTCTGGCATCGCCAGGAAAATTCATGAGGGCTTCTCTGCCTGAACCCTGATTTTCCGTCTCATTTGAATTTGGATGAGAGGAAAAGATAGCTTGGGAGATGGGAGCATAAATTTCACTGGTTTGAAGAAAGCTTATAGCAGCTCAGGATCTTTCCAATTTTTACTGTAATGTCTGCATTTGGTTCTGATGCCATTTCTAAAAGCCATTTGTGTGGCTGTGGTTGAAGGAGCTGCCATAGGGCTAGGAACGCAATGTAAAATAATACGAACAAAGCTTTCCCATTTCCCAACCTAAAGCATCGTTACGTATGACCTTGTGTCATTTTATGCTTCATTATTGATCATCAGCTGAGGGCTGAAGAAAGCTTTATCTGTAGGCTGTGCTATGGAGAATGGCAGCAAATGGAGAACTGGAAAGGGCTGCTCGTCAGTCATGCCAAATGTTCTTCTTTGGAACCTCTGTTGTGCTCCCAGCCTCGTGCCTAGGCCTAGATGGAGAATAACATTACCATGGCTCTTATTTCCTTCTCATCTGCTAACCAGAGGTGACAGGCTGTGAGCTGGAAACGCTCCATCTCTACTCCCTCCCGCAGCACCTGGGCTGTGTCCCAGCTGTATACCGGCTGCGCCTGCACTGCGTGCAGCAGGTTTTGGAGGTTTGTCCTCACGGGACATGGAATGCGGCCGAGCTCTTGGGGTATGCTGGGACCATGCTGGATCCATGCAGTGCTGTGCCTGTGCCAGGTCCGTGCGGTGCCGTGTCAGTGCCTGTTGGCTGCGCCGTTTTGCAGGGCTGTTGGCTTGCAGATCAGATGACTTTTTCCCCATTTTTGTCATTTTCTCTGTGCGTTTTCCTCTCTGAGCTTGCCTGATACTCAATCCCTGTGAGTTTCCCAAACAAAGAAGAGCAATTACGGCCTCTGATTAAAAGCCTCAGCAGCATGCTGTGTGCAAATCAAGATAACCATTTGTCATTATTCCCTTTCTGCCCATGAGGACTCAGGCTTGGTTCAGGTTGCATAAGCGTTTGCTTTGCTACAATTCCAGCGTGTGCAGGTGCGAGGTGGTGGAAAGGAAGGGGAAAGCTGCGGGCATGCAGTATGAAACAAGGGCTGCAGCATGGGGTGGGAGCCATCGCGCTGCCCACCACCGTGCATTGCATGCTCCTGCAGAGGGGACAGTGGAGACAGCTGAGTGACATAGCTGGGATCCAGGCTGCTGCCCTCCCCATGTGCCATGTTCCAGCACAGCTGCCACTGCTGCGGTCACACGGGAGAGATAACACGGATGTGTGTCTTTTATTTCCAGGGAGCGTTCTCAGCGCTGTGGTTATCAGCACTTCTGTCAGAAGCTGGAGTGCTCCAGCTTGGGCACTAAAATAAATGAGCAAGCCTGCTTCGATGAAGGAAAGGCGAGAAAAAGATTCCCAGTGTCACCCTCTAACAGTGCTGCCCGCCTCTGCCCCTCCAGGAGTTTTGGAAGGCACTGTATGTGTGTTTAACTTGTGTGCGTACAGCTCAGGAGACTTCCTTGATTACTGTAAGGCATAGGACTGAATGAATCAACATCAAAACATGTTCTGATGGACTCCGCCATGATGTCCCTGTGCTGCTGGTGCTGGCCCGGTCCCCACCAATGGGACAGGCACCAGTGAGGTCGTTGCTGTCATGATTTTCTCCATCACAATGAGACTGCGATGCCTGGGATGCGTGGGCTGTGTGTCGGCAGGGAGCCAGGGGCAGAGCTACGGTTCTGCTGGCGCTCAGATCTAAGCAGCTGTCTCCCATCAAAGCATTAAAACTATTGTTTCTCTGTTCTCAGCAGAACAGAGTGGCCCTGTGTGTTGTACATCATAATGGAGGGAGCTTCCAAAATGCCACCTTTTAAATGTGTCTTTCATGAGTTTTTAGATACTTTACATATTATTCCAGTACTTCCGCATCACACTCGATGGTGTTACGTAGCGTTAAATATTCTCTCATATCAGGTTACTATGAGCCACGTCCTTTGAAATACTTGACCAAATCCATTATGAAATAAATTTCATATATATTTCTAAACTTTATTCTGCCTTAGAAATATTGTACAGAAATTCTTCATCTGTTCCAAAACTTCAAATAATTCTTTTCTTCTTTTAAAATAACCTTTGCAATGCTTTCCATCAAAACAAGTGAGATAGCAAGAATAATAGAAGCTGTAGGATTTGTATCCGGAATAGTTTCCTGCTTCTCCAAATGCTTTTGGAGGTGCTGATTGATTTGTAACAACGCTTGAAATGTCACCGGGAGTGAATGAAAAATACGCTGCTCTAATGTATGTCCAAGTTGAAATTGGCTCAAAGTTTTAACCTTTAGGGATGTTCTTTACTTTTTTTGCTTCTTTGAACTTTTCACAGCAGCTAAATAGCTGGAAAGAAAACAGGGAACAAAATCTATGTGGAGGAAATTAATAAATTATGCTCTTATTTTTGGCACCTTTACAACAGAGATGTGTTAAAACTTCAAGTCAATGACAAAAGAGGAGTGCTCCATTTAAAAAGCCTATTTGTGTGGGTAAGGAGGGATGCTGCCTTGCTATGTCCTGAAGGGTGAGGGCCTGACTGCATTCTGAGAGCAGTTTTTTGTGGAAGTGAAAAATCCCCATCTGCAGCTGGGAAGTGTGGAAGCGCATCTTCTTCATCTCGTTCCAGCTGCCCTGCCAGGCGTGGTGCTGGGGACGTGCTGCTGACATGGCCCTCCCTGACGTGGGCAGGGGTGGGAGATCCACAGCAGCATCCTGGCAGCGCTCCTCACCCAGCTGGGTTTGTTGTGCCGCTGTAGATGCAGTGTGTCCATGAACTGGGTGATGTTTGTGTGCAGATAGCAACGAGGGCTTCGCCTTGTCTGGAATTTGCAGTAATTGAAACTGCAGAATTAGGTAAACGTTGTTTGAAGCCCGGCCAATTTCTGATACGCTGGGAAGACCCTTCAATGGCGTTAGGGCTGCTCCGTGTGTTGTCCTCCTTCCCTTTTCTTGCTGCTCACTTTCCGCTCCTCAGTTCTCTCCTGTGGTCAGACACACTCTGCCTCCTGGGGTTGCTTTGTTGGATTGGGTTTTGCTTTGTTTTCTTTTGTTTTTCTGATGAATTTACTCACTGGAGTATAAAAAGCAATTAAAAAACGTAGGCATCTCCCTGATGCAATTGGCCTGAGGTTGCTGCTGGGAGATGTGCAGCCTCTGGCGTTGCCACACTGGGGGCACTGTGCAACTGCTGTGGCCCATCTCCCCAATCTTCTTCCCTCAGCAACCACTGATGGTTGGGCACAGCAAAGCCAGAGTGGCTGCAGAGCAGTAAGCTGTAGCTGAGCACGTTGGAGTCACACCACACCACCTCTGCAAACTGTCCATGTGATGTTGGCAGTAGCAGACAGTTTACATCACAGGGAACTTTCTCAGTGCTGGCAGCAGAATTGTGTCAAAGTGCCACCAAATGTCGTGTTCCACACCTTCAGTGTGGGGTTTGGTGGCAGCATACCCAGGGATCTCCTCTTTATCAGTCTCCCCCTGAAGGCTGTTTCTGTTGCAGGGAATTGGATGGAGACAAGGGGATGGCCGGAGGGAGAGAAGGGGAACAAGAGGTGCTGTGCAAAACCCTTTTCTTGTGGTCTCAGGATGGCTGAGAGCTAAAGTCAGAACAAACGTGCAGGTTCTCTGTTCCAGTCCACGCCTGCATTGAGGCTTGCTGCCCTGTCAGATGTGGAGCAGGCAAAGCCCCTCCTGCTGTGGATGCTGAGTTTGGAGCAGGGTCAGCAGAGAGCTGCGTTGCAGTTTGGTGAGCCTGCTGCCAACAGTCTGGCTTAATCCTGGCTGTGTGATGGGAGGGCTCTCTCACCTTGTTTCTAGGATATTTTTTCAGCAGGAAAAGATTCCAAATGAATTCACCTGTCTCATTTCAGCCTCGCGATATATTTGTTCAACACGGAAAAATCAATGTTGAACTAGAATTTTGTGGGGATGGAGAAAATCTGTGGAGATTGCATTTCTGCTTCAGTGCAGTTTCATGTTTTACTGCTGCATAGACTTGCTAGTTAATAAGGTATCCTTGAATATGAGGTCCACATGACATTTATTGCTGGGCAAGTACATACAAATCAATACTTATAATTTTTATTGGTGACCGCGTACTATTTCTGGTATCATTATAACTGTGTCTGTCATTGATTGACAGTAACCAGTAGTCATCATCATTTTCTTAATTGTGATCTCTCATCAGAATTCGGAGGCAGGGAGTGCCCAGTGCTGCTTTCTGGCACTCAAATAACTCCTCAGGGTCACTGCCTTTCGGTTCACCTTGGTGAAGAAACAGACTTGTTGTGGAGCAGGGATGCAGCTGGGGTGCCATGCAAGGGCTGTGCTGCGGCCGGGCATCTTCATTCAAGACCCTCTCCACCAATAAAACCATCCCTTTGGTTCTAATGAAATGCTGGGACCCAGCGCTGAGCCGCTTGATAGTAATTCTTCCCCTGACTTTGTGTTGGAACGAAGGCAGTTAATGATGGTTTTGTACTTGGCTGGGGAATGGTGATAAGGAGAGAACAAAAATTGCAACTCTTGGAGAGGCAGCACGTACGTATCCTGGATCTCTGTCTTGGCTTTGATCTGATCTGAGGAACGAGAAGGAGACGACTCAAATGAAATTAAGGGGTAGAAGCGGATTTCTGGAAGGAGATCCCAGGTGCGTCGTGCTCAGGGATGTCAGGAAGGCTCCCCCATAAGCTGCCCTGCGGGCTGCAGGGCTCAGTCCTGCAGATGCCAAGTCTCTGTGAGTGGAGTTAGTTATACTGCTTGATTACATACTTAGCTTTCAGCATCTGATTAAAAGGGTTTGATTGCTGACTTTGAACTCCAATTAGTTTAGTGAGGGCACCAAAACTAATGACATTTACACAAATTAGCTTTAGATATCAGAATCCAAGGATGACATAGAGTCTTCACTATGTCTGTAATAAGAAATTCGATATGAGACTCTATAGAAACAGCTCCTTATGTACTGCTCATTAAAAAAGTAATCTTCCTTTACCCTTATACATTAAATCTCTCATACATTTGCTGATATCCCTTTGCATCTTCGTCTTGTGGCTTTTTTAAAGAGTTCTGAATTAACGTTCAAATTATTCATTGAAGCACTATGAGCATCTGTTCAACTCTTACATTCTTTTCTGGCGTTTCTTCTTTACACATGGGAGGGGGCACTGGAAAGGCAGTTCTGATGCAGGTTATAAAAATGTCACAGAGGCTCAGGAAACATTTGTTGGAGGAGTGCTTTGTGTATTCTTAAGTATTTCTTTTAGAAAAGACCCCATGTAGTTGGGTGGAGTTTTTCAAGGGCTGTGAGGAGCAATTGCCTGCAGCTGTGAGGCAGTTCTGCAGCACAGGTGGGGCTGGGTTTCTGGTTAAGAAATCAAATGGCTGGAGATGGATGTGTTTGGGTGAAGGTTCAGGGATGTACAATGATATCCATGTGGGTAAGTGGCTTCTGCTCAGCTCTGTGGGCTGCCTGCATTTAGGATGATGCTGTTATCGCTGCTCCGTGCTTGGAAACCAGTTTATTGGCTGGCTATGGAAAGCCTTCTGTTAAGATTAAATCCTGTGTCCCTGAAGACTGAGTTTTATGTTAGCTGTAAATCAGTGTGGAATTGTTAGGGCTAAGGTGAGGTTTTGGGTTAGGGTTCAGCAAAGCATCCTCAGGAACCCATTTTACTCTTGATCCTGTAAATCCCTGCTGGGGATGAAAGGCTAATCGGTACTTATTGTGTGATAGCGGTGGCTCCTGGGGCTGTTTTATGCCCAGGTTTTGTTAAATGAATTTTCAGAGAACCTAAGTGCTCAAGAACTTGATTCATGGGTGGATCTTGGCCTATGCTTTATAGCTCTTTAAGGAATCACCGGAAAACCTTTTTATTTTTCCCTGGGTTTTGAAAGCCTAACCCTGTGGTGCCTGAACTGCTGGCATAAACTCAGCTCAGAAGGTAAATATGAACCATTTGTCAATGAAAGCAGCAGCACGTATTTAGCCCCGCAGGCTTCCAAATATTACCCAATAAAACAAGCTACTCCATCCTTTCTGAAACCCCCAAATCATATTTCTGGACCACCTGTGGTTGTTCCACAGCTCTGTGAGGATGTGCTTTGCACAGCTGAAAGCCCCTCATCGTGACGACGTGAGGTTTTCTTGGCTTGAAATGCTGATCTGGGCCAAATTCCAAGCATCTGCTCATTTAGATTAATATAGTTTAAATTAAGAGAAATTAAAGATGAAGATGTATTATCAGTCTTTAGCTCTGTGTATTGTTGTTTCGTGCTTATGATTTTGTCATTAGGTTGGTTCTCGAGAAGTAAAAATTGCTTTTAATAATTTAATTTTTACTTTATTGCGTTCTTGTGTTGCTTTCTTGACCCTTCCTCTCTTCACTGAGTTATTATAGGGTGTTTTTTTTCTTTGAATATGTATGCCTTTAGAAATACTGCATAACTAAGTTCCCTTCTCCTGAACAAGTGGATTTACATCTGCAGCTCATAGTGTGATGGCCCTGCCAGCACCTGAAGGCGTGATGCCTGTGGTCTCCAGCAGATGCCAGACCTGGTGGCTGTGTGTCTGCTCGTTGGCCCGAGCCTCCTTGCAGCCACTGTTGGTACACTATGAAGAGCATACTTCAGACACTGTAAGGTACCCTGCTTGCTCCAGCAGGTGCCAAGAAGCAGTAGATGACCTGGCTCCTTCCAGCTTGGGCCACCATGCAGTACTGTCATAGGTACCCATTTGTTCATAGTCCAACAGATAAGTATGTTACTAGCAAGGATCTCATGCAGATGAAGGGTTGTTCTGCTGTAACAGTCTCAGATTATTACAACTCTCCATTTTCACAATTTCTGAAAGGGGCTTTGAAACCATACGCTGAATTCCGGATGAAAGCAGTGTGTTACTGGTGCCTCTTCTTCAGTTTGTATTTGCACACACAGCTGATGACTGCTGGGAAATACAGGAGTGGTGTGCTGCCACTCTGTGCATTTAAGGGCTGCAGCAGTGATTTCTGTGTTGTGACAAGCTGTCCCCGAGTGTAGAACTGCAGCATGGTCTGTGCAGTGCTGCTCTTGGTGTGTGTGTGTGTGCGTGTACATAATCATTTTGGTTAAGTACAAAAAGTAATATTCTATTCATTTAAATATTGTACCATCTGACATAGCTGCAACGCGCTGATATTAATGGATCACTTGAGGCCAATTCTTCCCCTCCAACAGCACTTTCTATTGCAAATTCATCATGTAGGCATCAGGCAAAGAGTTATCATTCACTTTTTCTTTTTTCCATGAAGGACAGATATTGATATTCTCCTAAGATGTGAAAATAGATCCCCTTATCAGCAGTGCTTAGCATACTGGCTGCTGCACAGGCTGAGTCCAGCAGCGATGCTGTACAAAGAAGCCCAGCACAGCACTGGAGCGTTTCATTTCCCCATAAATCAGTAGTGGGAGCACTTAGGTATTGCATTTCTAGCCTAAAAATTTGGATTTTTGTTGAGTTTCGCATTCTTCGTTCCCTGTATCTAGCAGGGTACATGTTTCAGTCTGGGTAGGATCATAAAATGACTTGGGTTGGAAGGGACTCCAAGGATCATCAAGTCCCACTCCCCTGCCACAGGCAGGGCCACCAACCTCCAGATCTGGTACTAGACAAGGTTGACCACGACTTCATCCAACCTGCTCTTGAACATCTCCAGGGATGGGAAGTAATATGAGTGCAAGAGCTCCCATGTTTTGAAATGACTTGAACTTCAGTTGGAGAGGGTGGCAGGTGTCTGTGTGTAGCACGAGGTGTCACTGGTGGGGCTGACAGCACTGGGCTCCAAGCAGTGGGATCCTGAACAAGTGGCCTGGCTTCCATTTTTCATTAGCGACATGCACAAAAAGCTTCTTTCTTTTAACGTGTCATTCCCTCACTTGCTAACCATGGGTGTTTGGGGGCAGAAACCTTTTTAGCACAGGAGATGCCTTCTCTTGGCCGAGGTCTTCAAGCCTTGCAGGAGCTCAGTGCCCTGCATCCCCAGTGCCAGTAGCAGGCAGCAGTGTCCGTGTGAATGTTACTGAATTGCTTGTGGTGCTGACCGTTGCTTAACATAAATGCATCCAAGTATGATACGGAATACAATGCAAAGTATCATTGAAAAATGAAACCTGTGTTGTTTCTGAGAAATTCAAGAATGTTCTCCTTCAGTGGAGTCTAAAACTTAAGGAAGTATCTAGCAAATACCAGTAAAATTAATGAACTGCTTTTGGCTGGTGGGTCTCCGGTGATGGGTGATTTGGAGTAGCAATGAACACACAGTCTTGGTGCTGCCAGCTAAGGTCTGAGCATTACTGTGTGGGTCAGAATTGATTGATTTCCTTGTCTAAATTATTTGCAAGCTTAGTCATTACTTTTGTAGCTGATAATTTCACTGGAGCTTGGGACCTGCCATATTATGGCTTATAAAAGTTTAACCATCGGTGAACTCTTAGGCAATAAATCACTGTGGTGTTGCATTGCTCTTAAAACTCGATGGAAGCGTGCGGCTGGAACATCAGGACGAGCACAGAGGATCACAGAGTGCAGCTTTCGATGCGGAAACATTGCAGCAAGTGTCAGGATTCGTGCCCTGACCCATTACAAGCCTCAGTGTTATTTAGATGAGGGAAAGCAAAGCTCCTGCAGACTCAGAGGCGTACTTTAGTGCGGCCCAGGACCAAGACTCCTCTTAGCATTAATAATACATCAGTGGCTTTGGCGGGGGCATGGTGACATCAGTGTGGTACGTCTCTTGGGAGAAAGGTAAGATATGGTAAAACTGCTGAAAAAGCAGTTTCCTGTCTTTGCTGCACTATATATTAGTTATGGAAAGGTAGTAATCAGAAGAGCTGTAATAAAGCAAGCTTTCAGTGGTGTTTTGCAATTTATGTTTGGCTGCTTTTCTGCCATTAACTCTAGAAAACCATGGAGTTCTCTGCAGGAAAGAGCTTTGCAGTTATTGGACGCGTCTCAGATGATATTGTCTGAACTGGTCTGTGTGTGATATATTTGTTTAATAATCACACGTATTTGTAATTCTGCAGTTTTTGTACTGATCGCTGCATTGTGAAGCGCGTGCCTGGGGGGTTTACTTTTTTGTTTAAAGTAGCTCATCTAGGCTTGAAATAATGCTGGGTGAGGTTACGTGTTAGTTGAAACGCAGAGCGTGCGTGTGTTTAGAGTTACCTGAAATGGCTTTCATTTGGTGCAACTGTAAGCTGATGAGATCAGATTTGACTTCTGTACTTCTAAGATGCTCCCTTTAAGTGCAATTAAGCTACTTGGCAGAAAAATGGAAATGCAGGAACTCAGCTAACAGGGTTACGGGGTTCCCTAGTTTAGTAGGGTGCTGTCGGTGCATTATCACATCCAGTCCCTTCTGGTGACCAATCCTCCCAGCGCCTGCATCTCATGGGGCCCTCTGCAGCCCTTCCTCAGGGGTAGAAACGCTCCCGATCCTCTCGCTGAGCTCAGTTGATGTATGCATATTTTTTTATCACTTGGGGTCATTGAGAGGAAGGAGTAGAAATAAAGCGCAGCTAATCCATATTCTGAAGTCTGGTAAATAGTTTTTGTGCTTAGGTTGGTTATTTTTGGTTGTGGTTTTACAAACCTACATTTCAGAGGCGCTCGCTGACACAGATAGTACAAGAAAGCATCGTTACTTTTAAGAAATCGGATTTCCTTCTGACAGTGGATCTGAAGTCAGTGCCTCACAGGCTGAGAGGTGTGGATGGGGGATGCCATTAATTTCTTCAGAAGTTATTGCAGTGTGTCAAAGAAGTGCTATTTTTTCATCGCGCGTGGAGTGGTACGTGCCTTCCTTCCAAACCTGACCTAGATAAGGGCTGTATCAAAGCCATCATTGTTATGTGCTGGAGGTTCGCTGCTTCTGGGCTTGTTCAGGTAGCATTTCCAGTTTTAAATAGCAGACTTGCATGAGCAAAGAGAGCAGAGCCTGTCCCTGTCGATCTCTCCTGCTCTGTGGGGGTGTGGATCTGCAATGCCCTGCGAATGGCAAGGCATTAAACCCTGTGCCCCCATAATCATAACAGCTGGGCTAATTGTTCTCATGGAAAATAATAATTTTTAAAAAAGCAATAAATACAGGCTAAGAAAAATAGTAGCTGTAGAAATTCCGTCATTATTGTTCATTTGTTGTTCCTGAGCTGTCTATCATACCTGTCTCTCCTTTTTCTCCATTCTGATGAGAGATGTATGATCCACTTCGTAAAACTGCACGTCCATGGGAAATACCTTGACAGCTGTGTCCTGCCAACAGCCGAGAGGTGCTCCTGGCTCACGGCCTCCTGACTTTGCGGAGCAGTTCTCCATGTGGAGCATGCTCTGCCTGGTCCTCAAGGAGAGCACGGGTGTATACCAGCACGTGGTCACTTGGAAAGCAGCTTTTTGATCGTGAGAGTCTTAAATGGGAACCTGGGGGTAGAATTCCTGTAGGTACATGGGTTTAATGGCTGGGGTTTAAAGCCCACTGAGATGATGAGCTCCAAGGGAGCAGCCTGAGCACTGCATGAGAGAGAGGAGGAAAGAGCTGTAGTACATCACAGCACCATAGATCAGCATCACCTCCAAGTTCCAGCAGGCCTCCCCCACCCCTGCTTGCTGCTGATTGAGGCAATCTGTGGGATAAAGGAGGGCTGGAGGAGGAAAACCTCTCTGTGCTTGAGCTGTGACCTGGTGGGCAGCAGGCTGCTGCGGGAGTGCAGCACGGGCCAGCACTGCACAGAGCCCATGTCAGGGCTTGCACAAAGGCAACCAAGCTGGAGAGCCACAGCAAGCCCCGTGCCTGTCTGCCTCTAGTAGTTTATGCCTTTCAAACCCAGTTTATCTTTCCAAAAACTCTGCTCTCTTTGTAACCCTCAGCATTGCTGGGCTGAAGGCATCTGCCAGTGATGCCTCCTCCAAGGCGCAATGCTGTCGCTGCTGCTGTGCGCCGCGATGCGTCCCTTTGGATACCAGGTATCATTTACTGTGCTGCTTGCAGCTGCATCTTTTTAATTGCAGTATGTTTATTAGCACAGGGTGTCTCTGCTGGCAAGGTACTGTGCTGAGGCAGCTCTGTCGAAAGGTCTGCCCAGAGCAGATCTGCTAGTTGGGCTATGGGGAGGAATTCCAATGGACAAAGCCTGTTTCTGGTTGGGAGCTGATTTCCTGAAAGCTTTCCCATTTGCACACTTCAGCCTGACGTGGCTGAAGCACTGGGAAATGTGCTGGGAATGGGTGTGTTCATGTATTTATTTCTGTGTTCAAAGGGAGGGAAAAATCATTAGAAACTTGAAAGTTAACATGTTTTCTTACTGCTCGTAGAATTACTATTTAATATCAGAGTTTATTGTGTAAATTACCACTACAAGAGACTGTGGACCTACAGCTTAACTCCCCCGTGAGGCTCTGCAACCACCCGTAAATCTTTTGAATTGTGCCCTTGAAGCTCATGATGTATTTAGAGCCCCTCGAGCAAATTACAGATTTGCATTAATTCCCTACAGTTTCCCATATAAGCACACAGTTGTTATTCTTTCTGTTTTGTAATAAAAACTCTTCAATATATATAGAAAGACTTAAAAGGTGCTAATTAGCATCAACTCTGTTAGTGGTTCTGGGTGGGTATGAATCTACTTAGGTTTCAAAATCTTCCTTTCCTATTCCTGATTCTCATGTTATTATACTGTTTAACACACATATAACCGGTATTTGGCTCATGTCAGATGCGTCACCATTTGTCTGCTTTAACTCCTTCAGTGCTGTCCTGCTTCCTGTGACAGTTTGTGCATCTGCAAGTTGCTTGGATGCATGTTCCGCTTGTCCTGGTGGAAGGTATTTGCACAGAGCCTTGCAACACTTTCAGCTTTTCTCTGCTCTTTCTCTTCTATCTGCATAAGTAAAGGAGTTGGACACAGAATCAACCCAGAGAGATAGATGTCTGCTCGTATTTATTTCTCCTGCAAGATATATTCCTTATAAATCCTTCATGACACATTAAAAATTGACTCTTCCTTGTCTCAGTGAACAAAATAATTGTGCACCACCGACTCTCTCCTTCGAAAGCACAGGACGGATTGCTGTAGCACTTGTCTTAATATTTAATTAAATTCAGGTTTTTTAAAAAAAAGTGAGAAGCTCATTCTGATCTACGAGGAACCCAGGAACTTCAGGCCTGCAGTTGGCTCAACAGCAGCAAGCAGTTTCCTCAAGGATGCTCTCTGAAGCGTGCCTAACTCAGGCGCTTAGGAGAGCTCATTAGGAAATGCACCAATTGCTAGAAACCACGACTGAGGAGTCTCATCTTAAAATCTACCACCTATAGAAGATAAAAGTGTATTGTTGAAATTAAGAAGTCTGGCTCTTCAAGAGAGCGTTAACCTTGCTTTGATTGCCAGCGCTCGTTAGCCGTGACGCGGGCTTTGCTCTATAGGCCATGCAATGAATGCTTCGTGCTTCCTTGTGGTTGTTCCTGTGGATGAGGGGAGCACCAGTGTCCTGCAGCGAGATGTTTGGTGAGCACAGAGTCTCTGAAAAGGAAGGAAAAGGTGAAATTCTGGTGTTTGAAGGAAAATACGAAGGCGTACCTCATGCTGGAGGCAGTAAGTCACCTTCAGTTCTACTTTTGAGTGCAGATTGAAGAGTGCCTCATCTAGAGAAAATACAAGATTCCAACGAGATGCCAGCGAGTTCAGTGTATTCCGAGAAACACAAAGTAATAGGAAGTGTGTCATTCTTGCCATCATCTGCTCTGGGCTGTGTGCACAGTCTGATACTGTTTGGGGGGAGCCTGCTTGTAGATGGGCCTTCATCGCAGCGTCTTCCTCAGAGAAGAGTGCAATACTTGGAGTGAAAGATGGGAACATCCGCAGAGATACCTAGCTCTGGAGATACCTGTCTCCAGCAGGCTGCTCTCTGCAGAGGGACAGTTTGGAGGCTCAGTAGTCATTTGGTTGTCCTAATCTGAGTGCCAAGAAAAGAGAAGGGAAGACTCTCCCCATCTGAAGCGCAATGGCGCGAGTTCCCTCCTGCTGCTCATGGCAATTTGATTAAAGCACACTGCAGATATTGCCGCGGTAATAGCTATTATATTTGGGCTCGCTACGAGCATCTGTTCAGTCCGAAGTCAGAAAGTCAGTCAGCCAGCGTCATTTCCACCCATAGACAATCCATCGGCGTTGAGGTGTTACTTCTGGTGTCTTCCAGCCGATAACCCAGCTGTGCTTCACGAGAGATGTCAGAGTGAGGATGTGTGTGTGGCTGTGCGAAGAGGAACGGCATCTTGAAAATCATCTTGATAAATACCTGCCATCAGAGGCTGAGCCCTCCGCTGACATAAATAAGGTCAGTATTTCTCTGGTAGATTTAATACAAGATTGAAAAAGAAATGAAATGCATCAGTTTTATCACATCGCAGCACATTTCTGGAGGAGTTCAAACAGAGAATGAAATATATGGGAAGGCGTAATTTTGAATGAAAATTGCATTTTTCTTTCTTATTCTTTTTTCCAAGTTAAAGTCTTAAATTAAAATAAAATAAATGGAAGAAATATTGCCAATGTCGATGCTTTTCAAAATCACGTCTTGAGACTTAACAAAGCAGAGGATTAACTTAAGCCTCAAGGTTTTAGAACGTAATTTAATTTTGTCTCAGGAAATGTGGGGTTCAGCCTCTGGGTACCCTGAGTTAGCGCTCTGAACCGTCTGTCTTCCCCTGCAAGAGCTTTAAATTGTATATATTTGTATTGCAGAAATAGAACCACCTTGGGGCTGGGGCCTGAACAATGTCACCGATAGCAAAAGCTGAGAGATGGCTGCGCTGGAGCACGAGCAACACGGCCCTTGCATGAGTGTCCTGAAGTCTCCTTTTCCTCAGTCTGCTCGGTCACCAGCCCGTGTTTGTGAATCCGAGGGGAGGATGGAGGTGAATGGCCGCTCTCCCCACCACCTGCACGTGGGCAGGAGCTGGTGTAGGCCATACTTGTCCCTGCGTTTCCAGGACATCTGGCAGCTGCAGGTACTGCCCTTGGCAATACGAGCTGACAGCAAGCCCAGCAGTGCAGACAGCTGCATTGTGCCAGAACACAGCGCACTGTGCTGGTGGTGATGGGCACAGCGTGGTGGGAATGAGACAAAATAGCGAATGGATTAAAAACTGACAATTTTATCTTACGAAGGAATGGGTTCATTCTGAAAATGTAGTTTTGAAATGAGGAAGAACGGATGCATCCCAGCTTGGCTATAGGGCAGCTCCGTGCTTAACAAACTCCTGCTCCCTGTTTGTGCTGGTGCCGCTTTATGGCTCTATCCGTGTTCATCCAGGCTTTACAGAGATCATGGAATGCCATTTTTAATAAATAATCACTCTTCCCTAATGTATTAGATTGCTAAATGAATTAACCTCACTTTCTGGAAAGTGTGTTTTAAAATAAATTTTATGCCTGCAATATTGGCATATACTGAGATCTATGGGGAGGAACTCAATAACGTGCTGGCAGCCCTGGGATTTATTATTTATATAATTTTTGAAGATTTTCATCTTTCTGGAGCTATAAGCAGCCGAGCTTATAACGTTTGATTTCCCCGGATCCCAATTAAAGCTGGGAACATTGAAGTTACGGAATTAAGTGACCATTACTTAATTTTTCTCCCATTAAGATCTTTTCTTTCCCCTCTCTCTCCAAGCCTGCTCCGAGTTCTCATTTATTTTGACAGCAATTTGCAGTCCTAATGTGATTTGGAGGGAGTCCGGAGTGCAAAGCAGGGTGTTGATTGACAAGCTGTGCCTGAGCGACCCTCGCCAAAGTGTCTGCAAAACGGCTGTGGTGTGGCCATACCAGTGGGCACTTGGGCACTCTGGCAGCATGGGAGGCTTCACTGGCACCGGTTACTTCTGTCTCCATGGCCCTTGTGAGGGGACAGGGTAGAAGGGCGGCTGGATGCTTTAATGAGGTTCTCAGAGCTGGGAGGGGCCTCCCCTCCTCTCCGTGCTTCCTCCAGCACTGGGTGCATGCACACCTGGTGGTTGCGCTTTGTGCTAAATGCTATTGCTCATCAGGTGCGGTGAGCAAAGGTAGGTCGTAGCTATGTCATTTCTGTATGCAGAGTGTCAGGTCCCAGCGCTTGCTGATGCAGGGGAACCTCCTCATCGTGCCATCACAGTGCGGGTGATGATGGACAGCCGTCTGTGTGGTGTTATGAACTTAAATGGAGAGGTACAAATGTAGTTTGGGACTTAATGCTTTCTGGTGTGTATGGCTTTACATTTACATGACGCTGATTTTTGTTGGTCATGATCATTGCTGAGGTTTGGAACATTAATAATTACCGTGTGCCCATCTCAGAGCTGTGGGCGCTTCATGTGCTTTTTTCTTCTCGAGAAGGGCTTTTGGGTGCGGGTCTGGACCCAGCTGTAATACTGCCTATGCCAGATTTTTCAAGTCCCAGGTCCGTATCTGCAGCGGAGGTTTGTACAACGTGTGGATGGGATGCTAAAAAGAGAAAGGAGCAAAGCAGCTCTCTCCAGCCCAAAGGGAAGGGCAAATTGCAGCTAAAAAATGACTTGGATAGAAGGTGTTTGCTGGGTGCTGTGTTCCGCTGGTTAGTGGCATGGCTCTTGTATTACCATGTGTTATTATTTAGCTTGAGAAACGTGTATTCTTATGAGCCTATAAAAGACTCCTGGAGAGGTATTTTTAAATTAGGTGGTAAAAGAGCAACTGTTTGTGTTTCCAGGTGTTTTCCTTGGCATGGAGTTTGAAAAGGCACAAAGCATTTCAGTGAGCATTGGGAATGGCCTGGGCTTCCTAATGAGGTTGTTAGCTCTGGGTGCTCCCAGCCTGGTCCTGCTCAGCCACACAACTCGTTGAGCTCCTTCCTTCCCTTCTGTTAAATTGGCATGGCTCTGACCACTGTATGTCAGTCCCCCTGGCTGGCTGTGGCTCTGCTCCATTAAAACGGGAGTGACACGAGGTCAAGGTGTGGGCTGTGAGCAGAGATTGTATTGAAAACTGCAGTGAATTAATTGTGAACATGAAGAAACAGAATTATACCACCATGCTAATGAAACATGTGGTTTGGGCCACGAGCTGATTGCTTCTGAAGGTCAACAAGAAATGCCTTGCCCATATGCTTCATTGCTCAACTGACTGGTCCCACACCAAAGTGCTAGGGTGCATTGTAGACATTAGGATATGGAGATTAAAGCACAATGGTTGTGTCTGGGGTAGTTAAGAGAGCAGTGCGCACAACACGCTGCCTGGATCACTAAAACCTCTCTTGCTTTTCCTTCCATTCTGGTGAGGCACTGGGACAGGTTGCCCAGTGATGTGGTGGATGCCCCATCCCTGGAGACTTTCAAGGCTGGGCTGGGCCAGGCCCTGGGCAACCTGCTCTAGCTGTGCATGCCCCTGTTCATGCAGGGGAGTTGGATTAGATGATCTTTAAAGGTCCTTTCCAACTCTAAGGATTCTATGGTGATTCTATGGTGATGATGAAGTCTTTACCAAGAGTTTTCTCAAATGGCTGAAAAACTCAGGACACCACAGCTGAGAGACAGCCTCGTGCTAAAAATCTCCCCTGGCTCAGAGCACGAGGAAGGCAGTTATGAGGGAAATAACAAAGGGAAAAGGAGTAACTAGAAATTGATGTGATGGAGAAGAGGGGAAGATAAAGAAAGCAGTTTGTGCTCCTCCGCTAAGGAATTTTCCAGGAGCTGCTGAGTTTCTTTGTCGTGGTGTGATGATTTTGACCAAATTTATTACGGCTAAGAAACTTTCTGTAAAGCATGGGGATAGTGTTGCATGTTCCAAAGGGCAGGTGGTGGCCCGGTCTGCGAGTAACCTTGAAGTTGGTGTGCATTTGGCCGATGAAGAGGGAAGGAGTTGCACACGTGTCACTGTGGCATTTCATCACGTGTTTGTGACCGAGTCAGAGTGACCTCCTCACCCTCCTGGTGGCAGCATCCGTGCCTGCTTCCCTTACAGTTTTCATTGACAAGATGTCCTGCCTATAGAGATGTATTTCTTAGACCTTTAACTCAACAGGATGGCTTGGTAATATTGCTCTATTCCAGCAGTTTCACCACGTGGTCTGCCCTTCAGCGATTTGTATTCCCAGTATCTCCATCATGCTCTCTGCTCTGGCTGCTTCATAACCGCTCAGATACAGTGAGCTGCTCCCAGCGTTTCGAGAGCAGATCTATGCCCTTTGATTCCAGCTCTCTCAACAAGAGCAAGTAGTGTCAGTACTCATGGAGATCTACATTTCAGGTGCTGTGAATTCAGTGGAAACATTTAGGAGTGAGGAAGATGATTGGAAAAAAAACCCTTTTCCCCATACTTAGTGTGGCTGTGCCTCTGTGTGCAGTTTTTTGATGCCATGTTGTGCTTCTGGGAGTGCTCGCAGGCTGCAGGAGGGACCCGAGGCCAGCAGTCCTCTCCCCAGCAGCCTCCTGGTTTCTTTCTCTCCTCAGTAAGGAAGGAAGTCCAAGCAAGCAGCATCTGTGAGGCTGCTGGGATAGCACTGCACGTCTGGCATCTCCCAGCACATCCGAGTTTCTCAGCATGGAACATGCAGCCAGGATCCCACCATCCCCATGCAGCAGCAGGTCAGCATCCTCAGGCTCACTGAATCCTCTGGTGATTTGCAGCACTGCTTACAAAGCCTCAGTCTGTGCCCTCCAGGTTGACCTCTAAGCCTCCCTTGCCTTAGCAGAACTTGAAGTATATGCATGTGCTTTGAAGGCTGTACTTTCAGCATAGCGGGGTGTCACAGACTGAATTTTCACCATATGGTGCTTCCTTTGCAGCTCCATCTCTGAGAAATGGTTTACAGGTAGGTGTGGGGATCTGAGGCTGAGGCGTCTTCCAGCACCAACACCGTGTGGCCCCAGTTAATGTTTTTATTGACCATTTTCCTTTTTCTCTGCAGCTATTCACTGTTGTACTGACTTCTCCTTTTCTTTCCCCCTGTACCTTCACAGCCTCGCCATACTGTTACAGAAAAATCAAATAGGTACGGTGATGGCTCAGGTCAGAAATATTCCATTGTATGACCTCTGCAAATGTTACTTTCTAGTGGATTTTATGTGGTAAATTAATGCTTTAGTGAGAAGTAGTCTCAGAGCAGACATATTAAATAGCACTTGTTTTTGACCTGTGGTAACCTCAAGTCAAGAGCTTTCCAGATTTTCTTGCACACGTTTCTAGTTATTCGTCTGGTTTGTAGCCCATCCCTTTCTCATTGTGCCTGTGTTCCTTTTTTCTCCAGAGATGTGCTGACGTGTGAGCTGGAAGCTGAACTATAGCTATGTGCTTTGAGATGCACAGAGGGTGCTGGACATGACTCTGAGCCTCCCCACTGGGGGTAAGGGATGGGTCCTCCCTGGGTCCTTCATGAGGCTGAAGGTGCCCATGAGGATGGTGATGGGCTGCCCAATGCAAATGGAAATTACATCACCCAAGGCAGGAGAAGGACCTCGTCTGCTTAACATGGCCCTGTTGGGTGGCCCAGGTGATCCCAGCTGTGAATTACGGGGGGATGTCCCATGAGTTTGTGTGTCGATCCAGCAAATTTAATGATCCCAGGTCTGTAGAAGATGTTGCCCTGTACCCAGAGTTATCTTGGGTGTTACTTTCCTTCTAACAAGGCAGAACGGGAGCTGCACAGCTGGCTGCTTCAGGTCAGTGCAGAGTTAGGGACTGGAAGAGTTGCTGTGACCACAGGAGAGTGATGCGATGATGTTGTTATTGTACTGCAATCTAATTTAATATCCGTTTTCATAAAAGATCTCCTGGACAGTGATAATGGATGGATGTGAGCTGTCTAGATTTAGGTATAGGATCTGACGTGCTGTCCAATAGAAAGTCATTTGTTGAAGTACAGCCACCAGGGATTAACGCTATAGGGAAGGAGTGGGCTCTGCGGTGCGCTCTGGGGCCTCGGGGTGGGGGCAGCAGTGGTGTCGGGGTCTGTGCTCACCAGCTCTGCAGTCAGCACACAGTAGAGTGAAATTGGCAATACTAAGAAGAACTGGATGTGATACGGGGAGAATTAGATGACAGTATTGATTAGGGTAATAGAACTGAGAGGAAACCGGATAGCATAAAGTGCAAAATAATGCTTTTAAAGCAACTTTGCTATAACCTGGGGACTTGTCATCTGGAAATGATGAGGAGGGAAAAAGATCTGACTTAGAAGGGTTGTTTGTGGGATGACAGTTATCACCCGCCTCTGAAAAGATTGTGATTTATTTTGAGAACGCGCTAGGTGAGACATTTCTAGTAAAGACTGGATGAGGTTACAGCTGCTGCGCGAGGCCGTGGTGTGACCTCATGCAGAGTATTTTGTGCCGTTCCAGGAATTACAAAAGATGAAATTATTTGGATCAGGTGCTTCTGGGATGATGTGCATGGCACGGGTAACCTGATGGGAGCGTGAGCTCGGGGACATCTCAATGTTGTGTATCTGTTGTCTGAGTCTGTCCATCCCTTGGCCAGTTCCTGGTGGTTTGCCATCTTCCATTCCTAGGTTGATTCTTTCAGCCCTTCTGCTTTTCTGCAAGGCACGATGCAAATGCTGTTAATACTCTTGAGTCAGGGCTTTGGAAACCAAGCACTTAAGAATTATCAAGAATTAAAGTAGAATTAATTTCTTTTGCCCTAAGTGTTCTATTAACATTTCATTTATGTATACATTATAGCAAATGGACTCAAACTAGAGATTTATTTGCCTCCTGGAAGAAAGATCATTGCGATACAGTTTATTGAAATAAACTGGAAGCATTGCAGATGCCTCTTTTAACTCATGGCCTGAAATTAAAATGAAATGATCAGTGTATTGGCTAATTAAGAGAAGACCTTTGTAATTTAAGTTTTAGTATTCAGTGTAACAGTAAGTCACAGGGCAATGATGATCGTTAAAACAATATTATGAGAAAGTGACGTTTTCATTCCGGTGATGTAGTTGTGAAATGAATCAACCAATTTCAAGTTTAACGATGTCATTAGAGCGGCTGCATATGCATCTTCTCTGAGACGGCAGTGCGGTGCGAATGCAAAGTCACTTTAAACAGGGCTTGATGTGGACTTTTATTGTGCACTTGATCGGAAAGGGGCTATTATTTGATAGCACTTCAACCTGAAACGAGTGCCAGTTCAACTAGAAGGGAATGAATTAAATTTGATTGCAATAATGTGCACAGAAAACCCGTGTAAAATCAAAAATAAATATCTCTTTATTGAGGTAAAAACTCTTAGGTTTGCTGAACAAAATTAGATCCCTGGAAAGAGGGGAAAACATTGGGTCGCAGTGGACCTGAGCACAGCCCTCAGCCCTGAAAGGCCTTGGTAAGTGCCCTGCAAATGAGCTGCTCTCCTGCAAAGTGTTTTCCCAGCACTATTTAGCTCCGTTTGCAAATGTCTCTGCTCAGGAAAGGAAAAAGAGTCCTTCTGTGTTTTTTTTTTCTAGTCAAATAAAGCCAAGAAACGCGGTTTCGTTGGAGAATGCTCACCATCCATCTCTGGAGTTCTTATTTGCAGAAGAATGAAATTACTGCACGAAGTCGAACAGCTGAAAGCAAATCAGCGTTGGTTTATAAATGACTCGTGAGCATAAAACAGGGCTACGTTTGTTGACCAAATTATTCATGGTGAATTATTTGCTCAGCCCTGGTTGGTAGAAGATTTACAATGATTTCCCCTCTTCCGTGTTGCTCTGTTCAGCCAGATAGTTTGTTCCTCTGTGGATATTATATTATAATCTTTATGTACGGTAAACACCATTTCTTATTGCAGGCATCTGTCTTGAAAGCAAAAGTTTGAAAAAAAAATTAAAAAGGATTTTTTTTTTCCTTCTATATTTAATGAATGAAGGCTTACAGAATTGAAACGGGGCCTCATTTATCATTAGATTTGGTCTCGTCTTTAAATAATGCCCTTTTCATCAAAATACGTTCACAACATAATTTATGAAAGTAGCAATTTGGCAAATTGAGCTTTTTTTTTCCTGAATGGAATCTCTGTTCTCTCTGATTTAATATTTTAATAACTAAAGCGTATGTGCTGCTGAACTAGATAGAAATGACAACCCTTCCATGCGGTCTGATTAGGGGAAGAAAATCCTGCAGGCAACTAATATCTTAGTTTTCAAAGGCCGCTTTTAAGCTGTTCACTTCTTCTTCCTCTTTGAAATTTTTCTAATAGTTTGAACAACCTTGAATTAACAAATAAAGTAACATTTTAAATCAGGCTTCTTAAATACCCACGTAACTTCAGGAAAGTGAGTTCTGACTTCTTGAAAACAGTTATTCCTAAGGAAGGTCCGCACCTTAATGATCTTTTTGGTGATCCCATAACTGTATAAATTCTTTTGGTTGACATAAAATATTTGTACTGCAGAAGTAAGGCCCGGATTCTGTGTGTCATTTAAAGATATCTGCTCTGAATGAACACATTTGCACCACCTTTGGCATGAATCAGGCACGTACTTAAGCCAATAACGATCCCAATTATCCTGTTAAAAAAAAAAAAGAATTGTGTCTAAGATTACAATTTTGATAAAATACAGCCTTTGTCTCTTAGAGATTTGTCAGATTAAGGGACTTCTATGTGTTTTCTGAGCTGAATAGCAACTAACACCAAA
This sequence comes from Aquila spilogaster, assembly GCA_024606505.1. NCBI lineage: Eukaryota > Metazoa > Chordata > Aves > Accipitriformes > Accipitridae > Aquila > Aquila spilogaster. Next base: position 27,858,067 of record JANHGO010000043.1, on the reverse strand, counting down.
AATGCAGCAAGGAGAGTGCTGCCTGGAACAAGGGGCATGGCTTAGTGGCACGGTGGTGCCGTGTAGAGGGTTGGACTTGATGATCTCAGCAGTCTTTCCCAACCTTAATGATTCTATGGAGCCAGGAATGACCCTTCTGAAGGTCCTCCTGATGCGGATAGGCACTCCTTGTCTCTGATCTCGCCTTGTTGGGCAGATACCAAAGACAAAGAGATGGAGCAAAGTATGGAAAGGATTTTCTTGTGCTATTTCTGGCTGATAGCACATCCGCAGCCCCAGCTGGAAAAGCATGGCTGGGTATTTATGGCTGCCCTGATGGGCTTTGTCCTTAAAAGGAGCACTTTGGTTTCAGAGCAGTGCAAATATGAGGGCATGAGCCTTCAGCACGGGCAGTGCTGGTCTCCTTAGCAGGATGCACGTTCCTTGGCTGTTGCCCCCTGTTTGGTGCCTGCTGCACTGGAGGTGTGTGCCCCCAGCACCCCAACAGGGAGCCCTGTTTGAAGCCTCCCTGGCCCTGGTTTTGCCATGGCTGATGGAGCGCTGCCCATCAGTCTGCGCTGCCGCATGACGGCTCCTCCTGCCCTGCTGCTTTCCGCAGCCCTGCTTGAAGCCAGTGCCCTCTCTGGGAGCCGTGCTACCTGCTTGCTTTCCGCCAGCTCTGGGCCCAAATCAAACTGCGTGATGAAGTGTGCTTATGCATGTAATTATACAGCATTTTAAAACATAAGAAGAGTCATAGCGGCATTCAAGAGCAAAAAGCCCTTTGGCTTTTCCATTAAGCTGACAAAAAAATGATTTTCAATTGGCTTAATGTGCATCCACCCTGCCCAGCACACTCGCTCATTCCATCTGGGCGTATTCTGTAACAGTTAAACAGCTTTTGCCTTTCCTCTTATTGTCAGCGTGTTGGCAGCTCGCAGGTTTGGCATAAATATTTGGATGCAATTAGAATAAAGCAATATTGACTTGTTGTAGTGGGAAACCTTCACTTCAGCAGAGCAAGCTGCAGTCTCCTGGGGAGCAAGGAGGAGCCTGCAAACTTTGTTTGGGATTTCTCCCCGCTGTAATTGCACTTGTTCCCATCTTCCTGCAGCGCTGAATTGATTTCTGCTGTTGTGCTGCAGCATCTTGCTCCAGCTCCAAGGACACCAGGATCCCCCCAACTCCAGCTGGCAGTGGTTTCTGCCCTTTGCCCTGCTCCCTGCTACAAACCAGTGGCGCTGGAGGCTGAACTGGGGGATGGCAGATCTCAGGGCAGGAGCAGACGGGTGGGCGCCGGGGGATGCTATTTCTGCATCTGCAGGCACGTGCTCCGTCTCATAGAAAACATAGATTAAAAAATAGCTCTCCGCAAGAATCCTAGAACAGGTGAAAAACGTAATCCCCAGCCCAAATGACCAACACAGACGTCTGTTGAAGGCAAGCTTAAAATAAAGCTGTTACTGGGGAGAGATGAAAGCTTAGTGTTGGAAAAGTGCAACAAGACTTGTATGTAATTGAAATCAAATTCATCAGGACTAGCATTCATTACAAGGATTTTTTTTTCAGATGGCAGAAACTATGAAGTTCTTTGAGAGGTGATCAATAACCCATTACAATAGCGACACAAACTCTGAACCTCATTACCAGCAACAGAGAGATGGAGCTAACCTAATGAGTTATAAGAATTATTGGAACGGGCAAAAGTGTGTGGGGTTAATGTCCTCTCCTTTGTGTATTTTTCTCTATGTACCTTGATCTCTTGAGTGCAACAAAATTCAGGCTAAAAGGGAGAATAATTAGACTCGTCTTTTCTTCAACCTCGAAGTGCAAGCACAGCATCTCTTTTTCTCTGCTTGGATACAGTTCTGCTCTTCTGGAATATGAGAAGCCCCCTTGTTTTACTGGCATGGTTCCCAACCCTTCCTGCATTTTCATTCTTAGCGAAGCATGCAGATGAACAATATCTATTTTTTATCGTCCTTAAAATGGATATGTCTATAGATGCTTTTTTTTCCCTTCCTCTCGCATTAAAGCGTATCTGTTTGTGATGCCAGAATCTGAAAGTTCCTGCACCAAAACCCTGTGATGTCCCTTGCTGCAGAAATGATGGACTCCGTGCTGCTGTGGGCTGTGCATGAGGTTTCACATCCATCTGAACCAAGTGCTGGAAGCATGGGTGGCCCTGTGCCCCAGATCCTGAGGGTGAGCGATCATCTTACCATGAGCGCTCCAATAAGTGTGTGTGTGAGCAGGGTTGAAGGATGCGCTGCCGGTGATGCGGCTGGCAGCTCACATTCTGCTCACTTCGTTGTCTTGTCAACACAGCATCATAGCAGCGCCTGCTGCTGTTATCCCTGCACCTTTGCCAGCTTTCCTGCAAGCACGACACCTGCTTGGCGGAACAGTACCTCCACCAACAGCTCCAAGCAGAGATGCAGCTCCCCTTGTCCGTCCTGTGTTCCCTGGCTGCATCTTGCCCTTCTGGTTGTGTCCTCGCATCAGAAGGGGCTGACCTTCCTCTTGACACAGTGCCGCTGGTAGAAGTGGACTGGGATGTGTAGGTCTGTTAGCAAAGACACAGATTTCTTCCTGAAGGACACCTGGTCTTGGTTCAGAAACGTGTGGTGGTGGTGAAATCAGTGCTCCCAGCTCACTCATTGAACTCGTTTGGTGCTCTCATCTGAATGTGTCTGTTTTAGCACCCAGTTGTTGGTTCTTCTTGTACCTCTGTGTGTGAAGCTGAAGAAGTCTCTTGTGCTGTTTTCTCTTGAAGATAATCGAGGCAATACAGTGTAATCCCGTAACCTCTCAGTCTTGTTGCTAAAAGGTTTTGCTCACCTAGATGAGCTTTTTCCAGGCAGACCTTGATTTGCTTCTTGGTGTTTCCAGTTGGTCATCAGGGCTTTTTTTAAGCAGTTGCAAAGAGGAATGATGCGCTACGCTGCAGTAGTGGTGGTGTCCATGGGGCCACACAGGGAAGCACAAAGCTTCCTTATACCTCTTGCTGTCTTTCTGAGGACCCTGGGAACTCAGGAAGGGGTCGAATATCCAATGTGAACTTATAGAAAAGGTCGCTCGTGCCCGCGGCTGCTCCTGGAGCTCTGGGGGCTGCGAGCAGCGCTGCTTCCCATCGCTCTGCCTGCACTGCCTGGGGCTCATGGGCAGGGAGACCTCAGTGCTGTGTGCACGGTGATGTCCTTGTACTTATATAGAGGCACTGTTATCTTTAGAGATGCATGTGTATATTGTCTTGGTGCGTAGTACGTTGTATGTTAAAATGAACATGTAGCTAACTCCTAAAATGCTAAAACAAGAAAATGTCTTGAAATTGTACCTTTATGCCATGAAGTTATGAGCTTTGTATTTGTTAAAAAGCAAAAAAATTCCACCCAATTTTCCCTAACAAAGCTGAATTTGGCTGCTAAGGTTCATTTAATCACTACAATGGCTTAGTTAGAAAGAACGCCGCGGAAGGGTAATTTATCTTTATTTGTCAGCTCCCCAGGGGTGAGTTCTTTTGAAGGGCACAAGTGAATAGGAGGTAAGAATAAATTGTAAGCTGTCTAATTCCTGACCTGTGATTCCTTTCAGCCATTATGTTTAGGGAGTTTTCGAACAGTGGTATCAGGAGACGTTGGTGAAACCATGTAGGGTGGACCAGCCTGCAGTTTGGCTGAGCCTGTGACATGACACGCTGCTTCACATGTTTTAACCCACGAAAATGTGTGCAAGATGTAAAGGGGACAGAAAGGAGAGCGGCTCTCTGCGGATCTGTGTAGTTACAGTGGGACAAAATAATTGAGGCGATATAAATTGCTTCAATGAAACTGCATTTTCTCTCTGTTTCAGAACAGTGGCAGCTGCACGAGCTTTATCCCACGCCCACCAAAGTCAATAGAAAGATCCTATTGATTTCAGTGGGGCTTGAATCTTATTTAATGAGAACTTCACTAAAGACAACTTGCACATGTCCAGACTGATGTTGTAAGGGAAACCGCTTTCTGCTGTGCATTTTAAAACGGGTCACTTTGGTGAGGAGTGCTGATTCCTAGAAAGCTGTCCTTGTCTTAATTTATCAGTGCAATTAGGTAGGGTTCTTCATCCCAAGGGTCACAAAGTGGTCTGGCAGTTACAGCAGGGGACTGACCTGTAATAAAACATACCAATAAAAAGATCTGGTTGGAATAAATGGAATAAAATGACCTTTAGGAATGGGCACGTTCAAGTTTCTATCAGTAACCTTTGTTCACTTGCACTGTGCTCCAGGTATGGTTCGTGGAATACTGTTTGGTTTCACTGTCCTCATGTTCCTTACTTTTTTCTGTAACTCATTCCTGACACTGTTATCTTAAGAAATGAGCTCCCTAATAAGTATTGGGTTACCTCTAAAGTACATCTACATTCATGTGTAGGGAAAGCAGTAGGGGAAAGCTACTGCTTTCCAAAGCAGTACGATGAACTTGGCTGTAATAACAACAGAATATTAGGCTTTGATGAGAGACTGAGTTCGGATTCACATGTTTTACTCTGCCATATAATAGGATTTATTTTACATTCTCCAGTTTTTCTTCAAGAATTTCAGTTTGGTTAATGGGACTTAAGAGGCAGAGGTTATCCTGAATCTTTCCTGGAGGAAGAGAATTCAATCTGACTTTTCAGCTATTACGATCGCTGCAAACTCCTTATTTCCCTTTTTCATTTTTCTCTTTGCATTTCACGCAATCTTACCCATGCTAATTTTCCACCGAGGTATCCTGATTGAGCAGGAACATACTTAGACGAGTTGACCTCATGTACATGGTGACAAGGAGATACAAGCAGAAGAAGGCAAGTAGTGTGCAGCACTACTCGTTTCTAGCAAGTGGCCAACATCAGGTTTGTAATGGGCAGTATGAAACCAGCATCCATCATAGCAGTATTCACACAAATTTCCAGTTTAATGAGGCCCAACCTCGCTCACTTTTGTGAGAGTTCTTCGTTTGTCCTCCAGTGGACGTTGTGGACGTGTCGAGAAGCTCCTGCAGCTGCCACCACGTGAAACAGAGAGGTGAGGAACTTTTACAGGAATGGGACTTGAGAAGCGAGCGAGGTTGAAAGCCCTCTGGGAGGCTGGCACAGTAATTAAAGCTGGCAGTAATTAAATGCGTCCTAGTTCAGGCTAGAGGAAGATCCCTGCAGGCAGCAGAGGCTCCTGGCTCCCTCCTGGCCGGCGCTGCAGACAGACCTGCTGGGCTGTGTGTGCACAGGGGCTTTCCTTGGTGCACTCAGTCCGGGTGCAGATGTGGAAGCGGAGCAGCTGAGCAGAGCTCAGCCCTCATGCAGGTTTTTCTGCTCTGCACTCAGTTGTCACCACAAAAGCAGAGGTCTGAGATTTGAGCACGTTCTGTAAAAGGTGGGCCATCATAAAGGCTCAAACAGCCGTGGACATAACGTGAGCTGTTCTCTGCTTTCACCTGTACCTCAGCTTTGAGGAGGCTAAAACACACTCATGCAATAACGCCATTTGGCTGTCGTTCTGTTGAGGTTTTCTTTCTGTCCTTCCTGCTCCGCACCATAGAGCTCAGGAGCTGCAGCAGGGCAGTGAGTTGTGGGGCCGAGCGGCCCCATGTCAGCGAGGGGCTCAGCCCACCGCCCCCGAGCTCCTCCGTCCTCATCCCCAGCTGCTGCACAATGCTTCCAGAAATAAAGATCTTTGTTCCAAAACTCATTTTAGGTTGCTAAGTGACAGCAGCACTCATGCCTTTCGCATTACTTACCATACCCAACCACTAAAAGCAAGGAAACGAATGGTTAAAGGCATCATCATATCCAGAGTGCTGGGCATTAAACACATGTTTTTCTTCCTCCTGGATAAGAGCATTGTTTCTGCAGCCAGAAGGGCCCAGCCCGGAGCCCTGGGAGCTGAGGGCCGCCCTTCCGTGCCTTTACCTGCCCTTGTGCTCTCCTTTTCCTTCTGCAAATGTGCAGACCGTGGTGGAATGGGCTCGAAAACATTTTTCAGTGTCGTGCTGATGTTTTGTCACTTTTGCTTCGCTCTCAGAAAGCCAGGCACCGTTACGAACAAGAATATTTCCAACAGATGCATCTGTTTCTCCTTCTCTTCGTCGACATCAGACTCTGAGCTTGTCTCATCTCACATCGCTAGGATCTCTTTCTTTTGAGATAGATGATACAAACGATCACTTTCGCAATGTAAAAACACCCCAGACATCCAAAGGCCGCTTTCAAGTCCGTGCGGGGAGGAGGAACACGGGGCTGAAACCCTCTGCCTTTGGGGTCACTCTGGTCAGTGTGCAGCCCTTAGCTCGGGCAGCGGTGATGCCTCGGTCTTGCCCTGAATTTGGTGCAGTGATGTAACTGTCATCGTGTGTGCAGGGGAAATAAACCATGGCAGACAACGCGGGGAGCTGCACGCTGCCTCCTGGGAGGAAGGGACTGGAATTGAGAGAGACTAGAAGAGGATTTCTTAATAAAAGCTCATTAACGGTGCCGGCATCGCTGGTCCCAGCGCTAACTATGACAAATATGTATATTTCATGATCACAGGAAAGTGCTGCTCAAATATAAATAATTCCTTCTGTACAGCGCACTTGAAACAGAAATCGTCGGATATTTTCAGTCAACAGCAGTTGGCTTTTCAAAACTTCTCATCAGCTGTGATAAGCTCTGTGGGGAATGTTTATGGACACATCTAAAATTAACTCCAGAAAGCATCCATCATCTCTATCATCCCATTCCAGAGTGAAAGGGTGTATTTTGCTTGCAAATCGCCCATTGAATCCGGGGAAGATGGAGGGAAGTGGTATGGGTTAGTGGTTTCCAGGCGTGCCGTCAGGCTTTGATACAAGAAAAGAGAGATCGTTTGTGTTCTGCACTGCTAGAAATGGGCAGTAAAAGGATGCTGTGAGCGGAGAATCACCGCCCTGCTTGCTACAAGCTTTTGTCAGCTCGTGTGCTGAAAGCAGAGGGTCAGGAGGCAGCGCGGGTGGGAGGCTCCGCAGCATCTCCGGAACGCAGAGCTCTGGTCTGCAGTGATGATCTGATGCTTTGTGTTACAATGCTTTGATAGAGCTCCCAACACCTCTCCATCCCCAAAATAGCTTAGTGCACCTCAAGTCAGATGCCTCAAACCCGTTTGCAAAGGGAAGGGGCTTTAACCTTGCAGTAGCAGTTGGAATATTCGGAGTTGCTTTCCAGAAGCTTAGAAAGTTTGTTTGCATCTGAAAGATGTGGTCGGTGAAGGAGTGCAGTGAGTGCGGCCGCTGGCAGCTCCTTCCTGCTGCCATTGCCTGAACTGCTCACGGCTGTTGCCAATATCCGGCTGTGCCCTGATGGATTTTAGTTTGGTCACTTTGGTTCTCGTAACGTGTTCTCTTCCAAAGATTTTATTTCGTATGCTGTGCTGTTGGTCTGTTCCCTGCAGTCACTGCTGAGGGCTCTGGGTGGAGGGACAGCAAAGGGAGCGGAAGCCCTTCCCCAGGGCTGGGGCTGCTTCATTGCATCCGTCCTCCGCAGGCGGGAAGGAGTTACTTAAATTCTGCAGAAACTACAAAATTGGAAAGGAAACTTTTAAATAACAATTATACTGTAGGCTTGTGCTGTAGTGCATTGTGCTTTACCTGATGTGGTAATTACTACCATTACAGAACATTTTAATTACAACTGTGAGTCAAGCTTCTGCAGCTCCTTAAAGCTCCTGACTGCAAAAACTGTATTATGTATGCACAGATACTGTTTTTTATTAATATTTTCCTTCCTTTTTATTTAAGAGGTTGATTCCTGCTGGCACACGTCCCCCACTTCTTCAAACGCTGCGCTGTGTGGATAACAGATGCATTTTCTTAGAGACTTGCTAACGTTAATGGGCCGTCATTTTGCAAACTTCCTTTTAAGGTCTCTCAGGGCAGAGGAAATATTTGCTATCGCCATTCTGCAAACTGATAGTGAGGGGGCTGCAAATTCAGTTTGGTGCGATGCAGCAGATTTACAGATGTTTTGGGAGGGTGAAATTTAAGGTAACACAGACCTTTGTAGGAGAGCTTAAAGAGAGCACGAGCGTGAACAGCCTTTCAGAGGTAGTGAGTTCTGTCCTGAATCACAGGGTTTTTTTTAATATGAAATTATGCACCCCCCTCTGTTCTTCAGTTGTTTTTAAAAACAGCGTTGTAGAAGATAAATCAACATTAATTTTGCACACCACGGGGAATTCTTAATGGGAAACTAATGTAAAGCATTGCGTGTTCAAGAATCACTTCTTCAGGTTTTCTTTTCTGCTGTGAAATAGTTATTTTCCAGTAACCATCCTTGTGGTTTCCTCCCAGGCTGCTGATAACTTCAGCTGGAAGGGTTTTGCTGCTCACGCCCCCGGTCTCTCCCTGCCTCACCCACAGAGCTGCCTTTAAGTGCCCATCACCATCAGAAAACCACAGCTGCCTTATCAACATGATTGCACAGCACAGCCTTAACTCATCAGCAAAACTGTATGTGGACTCAGAAGCAAGCCACCAACTTCCAGAGGAGAAATGACTCGGAGCAGTTCAATGACCTTCAGCCTCAGCCCGGCTGCTGTGCAGACCGGGACAGGGTGGAGCATTTCCCACCCATCACCTTTGGGTCTTCTCAGCTTTTCTGACCTCGTGTTCTGTGGGTATTGGGCCCTAAGTCATAAAGTTTCCTTTTCACGGCTCTCTGGAGGGCAGAAAACCAGGTGGGAAGAGGCCAGGTGAGTGATGAGTTGTTGGGCGCCAGCTGGTGGGTATAAAAGGTGCTGACCAAAGTGCTCCTGCTGTGCCTGCAGCCCTGAAGCACTGCTTGGAGCCGTTCTCCAGCAGTGCTGGTTGGCTTTTTGTGGTGTACCCTGACTGGTATCAGCAGGTCCTGCAGGGCGAGGGGACGAGCACAAAGGTAAGGTGAGCTGCGCTGAGATGTCACGGTGTTTAAACTGAATATTTATAAACTGGTATTCATGAGCCTATGCTTATTCTAAGAGCACTAGCATATACCCACAGGTATTTCTCTTTGAAGACTAAAGAAGCATCAAGATCAAAATCAACCTTGTGGCTCAAAACATTCTTTGCAGAAAGAATTTGGCCATCTGTGAAAAATAGTTGTTTTTCTTTAGTCTGTGGTGCTCAGCCACCCTCAAACCTGGCTTTCTGTGTGACCACCCTTCCCTCTTAAAGTATTGCATGGGAAGAACACAACAGATACCTGGTTTGTGTTTTAAATATATATATGTTTTGGTTTTTTTTCCTCTTCTCCCTTCTGTGAAAGCCCAGGAGATGCTGCTCCCTTGACCCCCCCCCCCCGGCAGGCCAGCAGCAATGGTGAGGGCACAGCACAGAGGAGTGCGATGCTGTGATGTGCAGGCACAACCCGCGTACTTTGGGAGTGCTTGGCAGAAAGCAAGGTGCTGGGTTACAACAGTGGCTGTGCTGGGGCAGGCTGCTGCAGCTGCAGCCTTAAAAAATGCAGTATTGGATGACACTCCATCCCTTCCTGGAAGTTGGAGGAGTTAGCGTGTACGTAGGCTGGAATGAAGCCCCAGCATCACGCCATCACACGCAGTCCGTACAGTAACTCTAGCAGATTGCAGGAACACAGGGGTGCTTCTGGCCATTGCACGTGGTTACTTATTTATAACCTGCTCCTTTATTGACACAGAGCACTCTATCGGAGAGCAGATGATGTATGTTTTGCAATTCAATGTTTAGCTGCATGGGGTGGCAGATGTGCTGTAGAAGATGCCTTTATTATGGTTTTCCCCTTATCTCTCAGGAAGGTTTAACTTGTGCTTGGGGAAATGAAGAACGAAACTACGCACAGTGGCTCAGTTAACTGCCTGACCACTAAACAGCAGCTCCTCTCAGGATCACTGAGGCAAAACCGCTTTCTTAACACATACTTGAGGATGAGTTGGTTGGCAGAGGAGTTGTTAAATCCATCGCTCCACCACGGTTTGTTGTGCAGACCAGGTTCCTTGCTCCAATGTCTTTACTAGAGAAATTGTTGTGTTCAGAATCAATACCAGGAGAGGACGGATAGTGGATCTATTTTCTGTGAGAATTAGTTGCAGGCCTGAGTGTTCTTTTGAAAGTAGACTATTTCCATTAAATACTGTTGTCTACCCTAATGGAAAAGCAGCGAATGAGTAATTGTGGGTTGTGGGTTTTCTTTTGGCCTCGTATTGGTATCTGTTGGCTGTGTTTTGTTTGTTTTCCTACAAACAGCTCTTCTGTACCATGCTCTACGTGAGTAGCACCAACTACCCGCCATGCTCCAGAAGTCACTGTGATGTCAGAGATGCCACGTTTGAGCTCTTGGTACGCCAGGAGGTGGGGGAGGCAACGAAGTTGCACTTAAATGCTTATAATTAGGAGTTCCAAGCTGTATGAGGGATTTGTCCACTTCAAGGAACTGAGCATGCACACGGCCGAGGCGCTCCTGGCAGTGGTGTTAGGAAAAAATAAGGAGGGTACCTGTGGGCCATAGAGAAAGACTAGAGCAAACGGCTCTGTATTGTAGAGGCTGGATGTGTTTCACTGTGATACTTTCCCAGAGCAGAAATGGCGCTTAAATATCCCTCATGTCGTCTGTTTCTTAAGAACAAGTTCCTACTTCAGTTTTTAGTATTAAAAATATGTGCAGGAATGATAACGCGTTGTGGTTGTATAATAGCTATTAACCAGGAAAATCTCAATTTGAATGTGCTTATAGTTTGCAGATACAGAAATTGTACCACCTGCTGCTGGAAAAAAATTAAGCATCAATGAATATTATGGGAAGTGCTCTACAACAGCATCTAGTAGGGGAAGGCTCGTGAGCAGATGCTTGCCGAGCAGCTGGTGCTAAAATCACAATGCTGTGATTAATGTGAAGTCTTTTAAGATTACTGGGAGGCAGGACCTCAGTTGTCCTTGATAGAAGTATGCCCAGAATTACATAAAAACTGCAGAAAACCAACCTCACTGCTCATTTCCTATGAACAGGGTACCTTTGCATGCTTCTGTTGTTGTTGTTGCAAAGCAGTTATTTTTATCTCATCTTCATCTGTCATCCTGAATAACTGCTGCATAGGTACTGTACGTATCCCTGCAGCTTTGCAGTGTCCGTGCAGCGTGTGACAGCTGTGCCCAGCTCATGTGGCTGGGATCACTGCTCCCCTGCTCTGGTGCTTTCTGATTTCCTTCTGCCTCAGTGCTGGCCTGCGGCAGCCTGAAAAATGCTTCGAGGGCATTGACTGAACTGGTCCTTAGAGCGCTTTAATGGCACTTTCAAAGTGATACACTGCTAATTACCGCGTAAACTCTTTGCCACCATTAATAAGATAAATTGGTGTTTTCTTGCTTCTTATGCACAGTTTATGTTAATTTTAAGCCCTGCAGAAAGTGGCTGTTTCCATGAACAAATGTGGATAATTAGTTGTAGATAGTTATTATGCAAATTCAGTGATCTGCACCTCTGAATGGCAGTGGATGAGCAGGTTGAGCATAATGCCCATTTTCTGGATGCAAACAGAAAAATCTGTTGTGGTGTAACTTGTCCAGGTTGATCTTGTTTAAGATCAGCTGCAGAAATGAAGGTCGGAAATCAAACCCAGGAACCATACCAACCTTTTTTCCAACCCCAAGCGTGAATGCATTTGGGATGGGAAGCCCTGCAAGCTGCTTGTGTAAACCATTCTGCTTTGTTTCCTCATTGCTGATGGGGTTGCGGAATTCTGTATGCGCTGAAAGCTGTCCGTGTAAATGGGACTTGCATTTTGTATGGGCTGCTTGTAGTATGGTGCAGTGCGTATGTGGGACTCAGATACCGGCACATCCAGCTTGAAGCTGAGCGAGCAAGCCTTGCTTTCAGAGGGGGATGGCACCTGCCATCACTATGACGGCTAATGTTCTGTGTAATTAGGGAGATGGTGATTCTAACGAGCATTGCTGCACTGCTGCAGGCTGTGCCATGGAGCTCCAGCTCTGCCTCTTCCCTTATCCATTGCTCCGGCCACACTGATGGATCAAACCTGCCGCAGGGCTGCGACAGTGGCTTGCAGGGCCTCCTGCTCCTGGGGGCTTGGCTAATTAGTAGTTCAGCTGAGCTAACAGATCTCAGCCTGGTCCTGGAGGCTTGTCCCAGCCCTGCTGGTAGCTGTGCTCAGGGACCAGCAGTGTCAGGGCTGCGTGGGGAGGCTTTGGCTGTGTCTGAAACCACTGTGCTGCATCATCTGAAGGTGTGTACATAAGCATCACTTCCTCCACCGCCTGCAAAGGCTTTGTCTGAAACTCCTGTTTGGGCTTTTTTTTTTTTTAATTAACTAAAAGCTCTTAATTCCTGTTCTGCACTGGGCCTTGTCTCCCCTGTGCATAAGCTGCAGGAGCAGCAGGGCCTTATGCTTCAGCTGTGGGGCTCCAGGGCTGCTCTTCCTCCTCCTCCTCAGGCAGTGCAACTTGTTGTATGAGCGCAGGCTGGAGCAGTGCTGGGTGCTTCCCCCCGCGTGGAGGTGGAGTGGCTGCACAATGCCGTGAGGGACATGAGCTCTTGTTGCTCTGAAGGAGGACACAGTTATATTTACATCACGTGCTCTGACTGACAGCGTTCCAAAGCTTCAGTACAGACGTGCTGAGATCTCCACCTGATCTCTGTAAAGTTATGTTATCGCTCCATCTCTTGATTATCGCAGGGGGACAAAAAAATGCGTTTCCGTAACAGTAGCACTCGGTGACCAGAGACGGTGGAAAATTCAAGGTCCATTTTCATATATGGAGATAAAGATACAACTTCTCCGCAGAAACATTTCAAACTCTTTTAAGGAAAGATGCCGGTGGAGAACAGATGGCCGCCTCCTGCCATACATATTCATGAGTGCATTCATTTCATTATGCCTTCCCCTGGGAAACTCTGCGTTTCAGCTGCTGCGAGTGTGCCTGCCCATCGAATGGAGCAGTCAGAAGCCCTCTGTCAGAGCTGTGCTGCTGTGGAAATGGGAGGGAAGTGTGTGAAAGGCTGTAGCGCTTCTGTCTTCACTTTTACCATGGGCCCACCTGGTACTCGGAGATGCAAAGCGGAGTTTCCTATCAGGTGCAATGCGTGTGGCGGTTCAATAGGAAAAAGCACCGCGTCCCTTTCGACTGAATTCCGCTCGCTGTAAATTCGCGGCAGCCGTGGGCAGCGCTGCGCGGTGACTGCGGGAGGGGTGAGCCCCGCTCAGTGCATCCCAAAACCTCTTATTTCCTCAAAGTCACACAGTTCTCTGCTCGAGGTATTGCTGCCCATGGTAAGTTTTACAAAGCAGCAGTGGCTTAGATTGTGAGGAAATGCAGCGTGCGGATACAATTACAGATAGAATTGGAAGTTGTCTTTTCACATGGGAGGACGTGCTGTGCAAGCTGGAAATGCTTCAAGGATTATTTTTAATCTACTCCGAAAGCTTCCACGTGAAATCTGATCTAAATACTTTGGATTTTTCAATGTTTTCCCCAAAGAGAAATGTGTTTTCCCTGTTGCGCCCCTTTCCCATTAACCTCTAATCCGGAGTGAAAGGGGGCACGCTGCTTCTCTAAATACCGACTGCATCTGGTGCTTTTGATGGGTAAGGTCCATGCGGTCCTGCAGTCCGTGGCAAGCACCCTTCAGCTGTGAACTGCCTTCTGCATCCAGGTGTGCAGATGGGTACTTCTGTCCCATGTACTTGAACAGCCTTTTTGTGAGGAGGTTCTTTTTCATGCATTGGCTTTTGATGCATCGCTGGAATTTGGTGGTGCTTGTTTGCTGTGCTGAAGTAGACAGTGATTGCGTATGGTGGCTTTGCTCTCTGGCAGAAATAAACAGCCAGATCTGTGGTGCTGAGGGCTGGGGAGAGGTCTCCATGAGGAGCAGGCCTGGCAGCAGAGGTGCACCTGATGGGGCTCAGGTTCTGCCAATGCACCACCAGTGATGCTCTGGGAGCAGCCCTGTGGCCAGGCACGGGGAGCTTGGCTTTAGGGGTGCTCTGTAGGGACCGAACCAGAGCCAAGGGTGCAGCATCAGTGCTTGGGGCGCTCGGCATTAGTCTGCAGGAGTTCTGCGTTTGTCCTTCTGCACCCAGCAGCAGTGACTGATTGATGGCGGGGCCAGCGTCCCCGGGACTTTCCTACCCTGGCATTCACCACCTACCTCTTTTTCTTTTTTTCCCCCTTTTCTTTTTTTTAAAGGAAGTTTAGCAGCTGGTCCTTTGATTTGCAAAATGAGGTTTAGTCCAAAAGAATAGGGCAGGATAGAGGGGATTCTGCAGATTTGGGACTTGAAATTTCTTTTATCTTTCCCTTTTTTTTGTAACTTCATTCCTTTCTTTCAGGCCAGAAGTATTTCTGTGCGCTCTTCAAAAGAGGTGCTGGTATTGTTACTTGCGCTCCACGCAGGCAGAAAACTCAGCGCCTTAAATGAGTCGTTGGAATTCGGGCCTTTAGCAAAGCTTAAAGGGGGGGAAAAATGGTGAAGTTTAAGAAGTTTCCTACTTGGTTTTGATTGATTGCTAACAGGGTACGAGATGGAAATGCCCTTCTGTGGGGGTGGGGACCTTTCCTGAAGCTGATTGTCACATTGTGCCCAATGTAATTCCACTTTAGGTTGTCGCTGTTTGAATACAGACAAAATTTGACCGTGACAATGCAGAGAATCCGGTATTCACTTTTGTTATTTTTTCCAGGGACACAAAAAAGGCGAATGTTCCCCCGTTTGGTTCAGTTGATGAAGAGTACAGTTTAATTAAATGGAATGAGCACAACTGCAGTTTTTTTTTTGCATTATGGAAATGTCAGTTTAGTGCACAGTTCCCAAAGGGTTCTCAAAGGATCATTTAATTTTAAAATGATTGTAGCCTTGAAATAACTTAAATAGCCCTAATATATTTAATCAAAGGAGGTAACTGGTAATAGAGAAATAAATCATTCATGCGTATAAATAGCAGAGCTTCAGTGAGTATGTAAAGCCAACAGGGAAAATATTTAGGACTGAACTCTTTCCTCTGGTCCCTTTCTGCCAGTGTCAGAGAGCTAAGAGACCCCATTTGTGTCGTCAGCACCAAATTTGGCCTTTGCATGTATACGCTATGGCAAGAGGTACTGTCAAATATTTGTGTCTATACTCATGCATAATTTGTGCATATGTTATCCACACATTATGTATTAAGTGTTTCCTGATTGGAGAAGTGAAACGCTCTCAAAATGTCAGAATTCAGGTTCCCTAAATAGCTTTGATTTCACCCTTTCATATTATTCACTGAATGGGAAGTAATGAAGAAGAGAAGTCGTATGTGGTTGTGCAATTAAAACATCTCTGAGGCTGAATTCAACTGATCTTTATTTCTGGTATTTTCTACATTATCAGTTGTCCTGACTTTGCTGTATAAATAACATTCTTTTAACAGTGCTTTTGTTGCTGTGTTTTTTGTTCCCCCCAGTAAAGACTTTGCTATTTATTTATTTATGTGAGACAAAAATACTATTAAGCATGTGTGATAGCAGGAAAGTGCTTGGTTGATGAAGGCAGTGTGCTCTGCCTCCAGGCAGCAGTCCTGCGGTGTCCTGGGTCACCTGCTGCCATGCAGGTCTGTGATGCTCAGTGCCACTTGTCCCCTGTAAGCGCTGTACTTTGCTTTGACCAAACCTAGAAGTGAGTTGTTGGTGGGGCTGCGGAGCTGCTGCACCACCTGGTACTGGGCTCAGCAAAACCAGTCTCCTCTGAACTGATTTCTAATGGCTTCAGAAATGTGTATTTCTGTTGGTTCTTCGTAATTGCTGTTTTATTTTTTACATGTTGCTTTATTTTTTAATATAGAAATACATTCTTGTTCATTCTGGTACTGCTTTTCCCAGCAGTCTGTCAAGAACAATCGGGGCTTGTGCTGTGCTTACAGCTATTTTGAGGCAATTGAAGCTCACATCAAGCGCACTTTGCGTGCACTTAAACATCTGAAACACTCAAAACCTATAAATCTTTTGACAAAGTACCCACCACAATTTGATGTTTTTGTACTCTCAAGTATCCTATTTTCATTTGTAATTTGCCATATCTCACTTGTGACTTATACCAACGTGAGGGGATGAATCATTCAAGTTGGCCCTTCTTTTTGTTACAGAACCGGGTATGTGAAAATGCGGTCTTTACATTGTTCAGTGCATCTCCTTATGATAAAATTGCTGTGTATTAACATGTTGTGTAACATATCTGCTGTTAGCATCTTCAGCTTGGATGGACTTCAGTATCTTTTAGGATAGACCTTAAAGATATTATGTGAACAACTGTGCAGCTTGAGTTCCTTGGATTTCATCCACTTACAGAACATGCTTTATTCCAAGGGAAAGATATGGAATAGGCACAGAGACACGTGTGGCTTCTTTACTAATGATGGCCAGCTTTCCCAGAAGGAGAGTGGGGAGGTTGAGCTTGTGATGGTCCAGGGCAGCGGGGCTGGTGGTGCCTTGCAGCAGGTCCTGCCCTGTCCCCTGGGGCTCAGGTCACTGCTATGTCTCAGTTGGTTATGGCTGGGGGGAAAAAAGCCCATCCTAAAGCCCATCCTGATGTCAGTGGGGTCTGGAGTTTGCCGTGTGCCGTGGGTTGAAGCCCCTGCAACATTTCCCTTTTCGCATACCTTCTTTGTGACCTCTGTGTGATTTTTCTGTTTGATTCCTTCCCCCCTCCCTGTTACTACTTGGGGTTATAAACTCTGTGTAGCCGTTCAGCACACGAAATAAGGCAGTCAGTAGATGCTGCCCTGTACAAGGAAGCGGGGATAGAGAGAACTAATTTGACAGAAGTGGTAATGAGACATCTGCCCTGGGTATTTTTTTTTCACTCTTTGGCTGTCGTGTATTGTGTATTAGCAGGAGCGTCAATTTGCTAACTGGCTGAACGCAGGTAGTCAGCCCTGTCCTAGTTTTCTTACAAACCGCTCATTATAGGCTATCCTTCCTCCTTGAATGAAGTTATTAAGTTAATTCAATGATTTTTTCAAAGTGATTTAATGAAAACTGAATTTCTAGGAAAAAAAAAGAGAAGATGGCAGGTCATAAATATGAGATACTTCCCGTCTGTTTGTGGTGCATGACTCAGTGATACTCCCGTACACCTGGATAAAAGATGAATAACCCCAGAATCCTGCCAGCAGAGCTCTTTATCTGGCCAAGGTCATTTAGGAGCCTGGTATAATACCAGCTCGTTAGATGTGACATTTTAGTAGCATAACTGTACCTCTGAGGGTGTTAATATGAAGAAGTTAAGACTGAGGAGAAAGCTCTGTTGGCCTAAAATACCAGCTCACCGGGTGCACTGGAAGGGACATGTTTTGGTGTGCTGGTGTCACAGCTGGGTTCTGTGTATTTAACCCACGGTGGCTGCGAGGAGCCCTGCCTGCTGTGCCCACAGCTGGGGTCATGCAGCCCCAGAAAGCAGGGGGTTTGGGAGGCTGCAGCGGGTGCTGGAGCAGAAAGAGCAGCTCATAGGGAAGGGAAGATTTAGCTGCCCCTCAGTAAGGTGTAGGTCTCGATTGCATTTTGCAGGAAAGCAGAAGGCAGATCTATGATTTCGGTGGATAGTGGCATCTTTACAAAATCCTTTTCTAAAATGTTATAGGGGGGGAAAAAAAAAAGCCAAGAATGGAGTAACTACTGCTGCTGTAGAGTGAAGGTATATTTTACTACCTTGTTTGACCACAAGTGATATCCAGTACGGGGCTATGAAAACCTTGCCCTTGGCTGAAAAGAAGTTTTTAAGCAATAACTTCTCAAGGAGTAAACCACCAGCTTCAATGGCGGAAGACTGGATGCTCAGAGGAGGGGGAAGAAGAATTCCATCAACTTAAACATGCATTGCTTCATCTGTTTTAGTTTCCCCTTATTTCCCTGAATTGTTAGTGACTCAGTGCTGCTTGGTACGTTTTGCAGTTGTTTCCTGCATATCCACTGCGCTCCTTGTAAGACCTCAGTGCTGAAGGTGCCGCTAGCGTCGGAGCTCAGTGATAGGCCTGTTTTGTAGGCTCTCTGGTGCACGAATCACGTTTTCACAGCTCTTGTTTATTACACAGCAGGTGAACACGTTTCAGAGCACACTCGACCTTTTGGTAGACTTAATCTCACCTCTGTCTTCGAAGATGTGTGCGCAGGTACTGTGCTTTGTCCTTCAGATGCGTTTTAAGATGCTGTTCTTAATGGCGTGTGGTGTGGGAGGAAGTGGGGGGGGGGGGGGAAAACAGCCAAAAAGCTGAAATCACACTTGAAGCTCACAGATCCTTAAAAGGCATCTGTGATTAAACAGCCGTGGTTTAAATAGTTTAACTTCACCGCATCCCTTCATGTAGGAATGATACTTCCAGGTTTTTGTCGCAAGTTTTCCTAAAGTCGGGGTGAGAGATGCTGTAAGGTGACTTTGTTTTGCTGTTGGAACAGACGTGGTGCTGGCTGGTCCTTTTAAGGGTCCCTTGGAGGGTTTGTATGCAAAGCAATTATTTCTGTGTGCTGACGGTTACCGTTAATAGGTTGTGCTGATGTAAATTTTAAGAGCTTTTAATTTAGTTCTTTGGCTCACCACTCCCATTCGTCTCTCTGGAGGGGGGGAATGAAGGAAAAGAAAAGACAGCCGGGTGGAAGGAAGTGCCCTTTTCAACGTGGTGGTGGTATTTAATTGAAAGTTTTCATACATTTTTCTTAATAAGTAGGTGGCGTGGCGTTGTGCTAACGTTTTATGTAAGGTAAAAGAGATGGTTAGAATCCCGTTATCTCTAGGATGCCATACCCAGGGCGCTTCTGAAGTGGTTTTTGAACTTCACGTCCTCGTGGGCTCAGGAGGAGATCTCAGTGTCACACAGACATTTAACTTCTGGTCCTCGTGATTGCTAGAAAAATGTGTCTGTGCACATAATGGCTGAGACTGAAGTGAACGTACGCTTAATGTCATGTTCAGACATGATCATTCCTAAATGTTTTCTCTTTTCTTCTGCAGTAAATACAGCCATTTGTCAGAGTCGCATCACTTAAACAGTAATAGCATAAAATGCAATTGCTTGAACTATCCCTTCTGACAGCAGCAGCCTTTGGAGCCAGCATCGCGTGGCAGAGGGCTCTAAAGCATTATGCAAGCCACAGGACAAAGGCCAGGAAATAAGCACCAGTCTCTTGCAGTGAACAAACTCCTGCTATGATTTTCTTGTTTGATGCCTACAGATACGTAACAGGTGTCTGTGTGGCACGTCTCACTGTTCCCAGCCATGGGCCTCATTACAGGCAGCTCCTCAGGATTTAGTTCTGTTTCACTTCAGCTTGTGGCTTTAATTGCTATCCACTCACATCAGTGTTAACAGCCTCGGTGTCCTTCACCACGAGCACTTTGTCTCCATGTGATGCGGTGACTGCACAGCACGTGGTGGGCAAATGGCAGACAGTGAGGAGTGATGCCCCTGCTGTGGGCATCGTTTGCTTCCTGGAAAACATCAGGGCTATTGAGAAATGCCTGTCAGCGAGGATGTGAACTTGCTGGAGGCTGACAAAACACACCTCAGACACCATCACTCAGTGGCACTGCCCTGAAGAGTGGAGGATGAAGAGTGAAACTGCTTTATTGGTTTTTCACCAGTTTATTGGTTCTTTGAATTGGAGCGCTCCATCAAACACAGGCTGTGCTGCTGGTGGCAGCGCGGAGCATTGCTGGCAGCTTGTGATTGCTCCATCGTTTGCAGGAGCAACATCTCGTGCTCTCCATCTTAGGCAGCCTTGGCAGCTCAGGTAGGAGGAGCTGTTACTGGGGCTGCTGGAGAGCTGCTGTGCTCCATGCACAGAGCTTGAGATGCTGTGCTGTTGCAAGGTCCTGTTAATTGCGTTTACCAGCTCAGCTATCACAGAATTGTTTGAGTTGGAAGGGACCTTTAAAGGCCATCTAGTCCAGCTCCCCTAGGAGTGATGTCACATTATGGTGACGAGGTAATTGGATCTGTGATGACTTGGTAGCGTTCAAGCTGATGAGGTGTTTCTGAAGTCAACAAATGGCTTCTGAGAACATCATATGTGAAGCCGAAGGTCTGGGTTCAGCATCTGGGGGGGCTGCTGGTCCTGTGCTGGGGCTGGCTGTCAGCCTTGGTGGGATGTGCTTCCCGAGAGACTGCAATGCTTGAGCAATTGTTAATGAAACCGCAGAAAATCCAGAAGAAATGTGGAAGTGAAACCTCTGATTATTCAGAAAATCCCTCTCTCCATAAATAAATTCTATTTCTATTGTATTAGGAAATTAATAAATGCAATCACCTGATCAGCAAAGCTTTCAGCAAGGAAAGCTTTTAAAGAGAAACTCTTAAGTGTTTCTGCATTGAAATTTAGAAAGGGAGAGTGCCTC
The DNA here is from genome assembly GCA_024606505.1 of Aquila spilogaster. Lineage (NCBI taxonomy): Eukaryota > Metazoa > Chordata > Aves > Accipitriformes > Accipitridae > Aquila > Aquila spilogaster. Next base: position 27,837,736 of record JANHGO010000043.1, on the reverse strand, counting down.
TCTGTTGGCTTTAATACCGCTGCCATTCCGGTTCTGTCATCACAAGAATAAAAGCAGGCTTTGAGATTGGATCCTCATTTACAGAGCAATAAGATTTCAGGAAAAAGTAGCAGTGGTTCCTAAAAGTACAAGCTAAGCAGGCGCTTTTCATAGGATAGGTCCAGCAATCAGAGGTTGTTTGGAAGGTGATAAGCAGAAGTGCAGGGTGGTTATTTTCCAACTGGTTAAAAAAAAAAATCAATGGACGTGAAATGAGTGAATAGAGTGAAATTTGTCACTTGTGGCACTACAGAAAGCTCTCAGTGCAGAATTTTCTGAAGGAACTTTTCATCTACCGCTGACTTCGTCTTCATATTAAATTAGCTTTTGGTAATGACAGTGTTTAACTGCACCCACACTTTTCTATTAGGCAGCTAATGGAGACGTTTCACGGAGCACTATCAAACACTTCTTATATTGGTTCAGGTTGCTCTCTGTCAGTGTTCTGTGGTGTTATCAAGTGATGGTTGATGAGAGCCTATAGTGCATACCTTCAAAGCGTGCTCGGGCTGTGTCCATTGGCAGGCTGCAACTCCAGCCCCTGCTGGCCATGCCATGCCAAGCGTATGTGTGGTGCTGTGGACAGCATAGAATACCAGGCTGGGTCCAAGCTGATGAGTTCTGCTCCTGTGAGGTATGGTCTGAGTCAGGATTTTATGCAGGTTGCCAATCGGAGTATGCTCTTAGTCGGATAAACTCATGTATGCATTCATCCACGTAATTCATTTTGTGTTCCCAGAAAGATTCGTCCACGGTGAAGGGTTCTGTATTAGAGCCGTTCTTCCATCACATACTTGTATTTATCTGGGGAGCGTTTGCAAATGATTGAGCACTTTAATCTTTTTCTTGCATTTTCTCACGTGTATTCCGGTAACGTGCATATGGTTACATCAAGTGGACTACGACCCAAAAGGGTTTTATGAGGTTTGGAATGATGCATCCCTGTTGTAATTTCTTTCTCATCTTCATCTTCTGCTGTATCCTCATCTAGCTTAATTCTTTGGTATTCTCAGACGCTGCTTATAGCAGCACTGTTCCTAGAGGCTCATTCCCTTGGCCTGAGCCCAGCCGTGCAATTCAGCAGGAGCTTTACAAGGGACACTGCTATTAGCTGCAAACGGAAATCCTCCTCCATGGGTAGGCAGCATCTACATGTGCAGCTTGTAGGTGTGCTCCATACAAAGCTGTTTGCTGTGTGTATAAACAGAGCAAAGGAAATGGTGCCTCAGCACAGCAGGTTCAATATAACGTTCTCTTCCATGCATGCTTTAGATTGTTTCTACAATGTGGTAGCTTTACGCCAAGCAATCGTGCAGCCATAGTACAGGTGCTAAGAGAAAGTCTGTGCAGGTGGGGGTTGACCTTCCTTGGGTGCTGGGGGAACTGCTGGATTGACCTTGAGTTTTACTTGTGGTGTCCACTGAGCAGAGTGGCCAAATGCCCCCAGTTGTTTGGAGAAAACTAACCTGCAGTGTTATCCCCTCCCCTTCTTGGTACGCTCATTCAGCAGTCGCAGCACTCAAGTTTCTTTTCCTCAACAGTAGTAATTGCACCTCTGTATCCTTTTCTGCTATGGACATCAGTCCTCAGCCACCTTCGCTCAGGTGTGTGTGTCTGCAAATACATTACACCTCTATGGCCAGGTGTGTCTTCTTCCAGCTGATGCCAGAATTCACCTCTGGATTCCCCTGCTTGGTGCAAGGCAGCCTCAGGACCAATGCCTGTGTGTCTCTCACACTGTACAGCTTCTTATTCTCCTGCTGCTGTCTTGTTCTCCGAAGACTGCAAAGGCAAATTGTTCACAAAGGCTGGGACTGCAGCCTCTCCAGAATTCTCGGTTTATCTTATTTTGTTTTATTCTGAGCCAGGCAGCAAGAACAGCTGGCTCTGCACCTGATTCAACCAATAAGTTGAGCTTTTTTGTAAACTCACAACTATTGCTCCCTTGCTTAGTCATTGCTGTAGCGGGGTGCCCAGCGTAAGCTGTGAGTGCAGCTGGTACGCTACGGTTCAGTCCTCGTGGCCTTTCCTTGAAGATCTGGCTGGTAGCTCGCTGACATTTGTTTTGGGAATTGGGTTGGGTTTGTGCTTGTTTTTAACTTCATTTGCAGTGCTGATGAGCAGTCACTTGTGGCTCCCTTCCTACAAAATAACACATTGCAAAAAGGATAGGCAGTAACTTACTTTAAAATTCAAAACAGCAATCTTTCTGCAGTCCAACAAAATGATTAACTATCTCAGCTTACCTTGAATAATTGCAGGCTTTCCTTCATGTTCCCATCACTGTATTGTTCTACTGAATATCACTTGAATACATCTTTATACTATCATGACATTTTTTTCCTTGATGGACAATGAGGATTATACCAACTTTTACTTTATCCTCTGAAAAGCATTCAGTATAATTAAGAAGCCAGAGCTCCTTAGAAACAACAGAACCTTCCCTCTTCATCATGGCAAGTAATAATATCACAGAGTGAGTTGCTTCTAAGGCAGCTTGTGCTGATGGCTTGTGCAGTAGCCATGCAGTACAGCAGTAGCAGGATGCATTCCTCATTTGCTGTCGGTTCTGTCTTTGTGCCTTGTTTAGCTTTGCCTTGCGTTTCCAGCACTGGGGTAGGAAACCTTGATTTAGGCAGTAGAGGAATTAACCTGCCGTGTGCAGGTGGTCTTTCCTGGATGTCACTCTGTTTTCACAGGATGAGAGCAGGGAAACAGACCCCATCCCTCATTTCACAGTTACCGTCTTCACATCTTAATGAAATTTTGTCTGAGATCTGATTTTTAAATCTTGAAAGGTTTATCATTAGTAAGGCAGCCTGTGTTAGCTGCTTCCCCGCTAATTGGGATTTTCATGTTTTTAGAGCCCCTGGAAGTCTTTCTCTGTTCTTAGAACTGGAATGCATTATCTCCCTCAACGCAAAAATACCGGTGAGAATCTGCAGTGTGCGTTTCCTGGCTGACCTGTATAACACTTCGAACAAGCTGCAGATTCAGAGACCACAGAGAACTCGGTCACAAGGCAACGCAGGGAACTTCCTTCAAGGTTGCAGTGAAGAGCACACTTCACGCACAGAGCTGTGCTGCACTGAGTGCAGCCGAGGCAAGCAACCTCCCGAGCACAGAGGCTGCCCAAGCTCACTCCAGGTACAGAAAAGCAGCTGCTCCAAGCAGCCTCGAGCTGTGACCTTCAGGCATGGCACAAGGCCGGCATGCGTGCCTTTCTGTTGTGTGCGAGAGCTTTGCAAGAACAGGGGGACGGATGCTGATAGTTCTTGCTCTTCCCTGCATTCCTGCTGGTTGGGTTTGGGGGTGCAGGATGCAACGTGGATGCTGCTGTGTGTGGAGTTTGTCCCTGATGTCCCTTCAGGGTAATCAGGCGTTCTTTTATCCATCTTATCAGTGAATCAAAATAAATGGAAACAGAACTGAGGCACTGTTCAGTCGATGCATATTTTTTTTTCTCTTCCCATTTTCATGCAGGGAAACAAATCCTATCCGATATTCTGGCATAATAGATATTAAATAAATTGCAGTGTGTTTGTACTGCTGAAGCCTATTTGAAATCTGGCGTGGCATCTTACGTCTGATATGAATACACATATTTTCTGTTTATTTTCAATTATATGATAAAGGAGGAGATGACCTTCATGTCTGCCTTCCAATGTGCCTTCCATTCATGGTATTTGTTAGAACTGCAAGGGGGAAGTTTTGGGTGGAGCAGTTGAAATGTATTTTGCTGCAATATTAGCTGGCTGATAATTTAACTTTTCTTACTGCGTTATGCTGCTAAGCAACATTTTAATGGATGGTAAGTTTCCTTTTCGTATGGGTGCCTGGAGAGCACGTACAGCCTTCATAATATGCTTTAAATCTAAATAAAAAGTTAAGTATATGGCACTCTAAATCTTCATAGTACTTCAGTAGATTTATTTAATCATTTTTTATGAGCTAGGCTAGCAGTGACTGCCTCCATTGCACCAAGGGGGAAAATGAGATATCAAGAGACTGAGTGACTTGTTGGCTATCCCTGGGACATGATGATGCCCACAGTCCTGTCCCTGCTCGCTTCTGTTTGCCTCCATACTGTGCCATTCTTGGATGGAAAAACCTCTGCAGCTTTAACTGATTGTTTCTTGCGTTGTTCCTTGCTGCTGGATGATTGCCCACGTTGGCCATCCCTCTGCCTGCCTTTGGATCAGGCTATAACTACAGAACGTGGCGTCACGCAGGGCCCAGGTTTTTGCTGGGTGAAAATTGCCATCAAAGCTCCACGGTGATTATCCTCAGCTCAAGATCTGACTCATGGTTTGTAACTTCTGTCGGAATAAATTAACTGCTAATTTGTCATCTATCAGGTGATTCTTGAATAGGTTTGAAAAGCCCAGTTCACATCATGCATATTTCCGACCCGATTCATACAAGGTGCTTATTGCTTCTGCATACCAATGGCAATGGTTACCTGGGCAGGGTTATTTAATAACCTCATTAAAAAAAAAATGGAAACAGATACTTAATGAATCAAAATGCACTCAGATTAAATGATTAGAAATTCCTAGTTAATCACCAGAAAGGAAACTAATTAAATTACCGTTCAGTTTTTATGAGGGCCTTGGGATAGCAAGCTAAAATAAGTCCCTTCAATCACTTTTTTCATTAGATGGGACAGGCATGTTCAAGGTTAGTGAAGATAAATGCAATGTTCTTTGCTCACTCTTGAACTGATATTATTTAAATAGCATTTTATGCTTCATCAACTAATGCTAAAACCAAGGTATCTTGGTAAGAAGTCAGGGCAGAGAGGGCTCAATAGGCACACAAAAGAAAGGCAAAAATCATGGAAATGGCACGAATCAGAACTTAAATGATTTCATTCAATTATTCCTTAGGGGAACATCCAATGAGGTAGGTAGGTGGCAGTGGGCATGGGATGGCGATGCCTGCGTTGGCTGTGGACCTTCCTGAGCAGAGCAGGGGGCTGTGCTTTGGTGATGGCGCATGGTGTGGGGATGTGCCGCTGTCCCCAGAGGGGACATTGCTGAATATTTTTTATGCTCCAAGAGAACAAAACTTTTTTTTTTTTGGTCAAAAGTATATAGGACAGCAGTGGCAAAAGAGCGGATTCTTTTCCTGGCAGCCTCTCTCCTGTGTCCTCAGGAGACGTTTGCGTGGCTCTGCAGTGACAGAGCTCCTGCAGGTAGGTCAGGGCCTTGTGTGCAGGAGCTGACTCTGCTCCGCGGTGACGCCAGCAGCACTCAGATCATCAAACCAGTTTTGTCCGTCTGCCTTTTTTTTTTTCCCAGTTCCTGTCAGTTATTTTAAAGTTGAACGAAGTGTTTTGTCAGGGGTTCTAAATTTAATGTATTTGGCATCAGCAGCAGTCTCTCCTGTGCCCCATCCCATCCTTCCACCCAGCCCCCCTCAATGGCACCAGCACTGAGTTCAGGGCACCAATGAGTGGGCCAAGTCCTATAGCAAATCTTCACTGAGTGAGATAATAGTAAGCAATCCTTCTGATCCTCTGTGTCTTGGGAGAGCAGTTAAGTTACCTTGTAATGTGGTATAAGCTTCAGAAGCACAGAGAGAGCCAAGCAGTCCATGTGGCTTTTTGCTCATAGTTTCTGGTCAGGTTTCTGGCTCTGCTGCTCTGAGCATTCAGCACTTTTACTTAACAGTTAAGTGATGGGAGACTCATCCCCTTTTCTTGTGCGTTCCTTATGCTTTCCTTGCAGTTCTTGTGCTGTTGGTACATAAGCCTTTTCCTTGCTTAGAGCAGTAGCTGCTCATCGCAATAGCAATTTTTGGAGGTGGTGCTGCTATTTTATGGATGGAAAACAAAGGTACCGTAACCCCAGGAGTTCCTCATAAAACAGAGGGGAAATTCCCCAGTGCTTCAAAGCCAGGAATAAATGTAGTGCTGGAATATATAGCAATCCAGTAGAGAAAAAAGAGTGAAAAAGAAACTTAGTTTAACCATAGTTCTGAATATTTTGGTGTTCCTTTCTTAAATTACAAAAAAAAAAAGCAAACCTTTCCAGGCCCACAAATGGAACAAAAGATCCCAGCGATGTCCCTTTTGTTGGCTGAAAGGGTTTTCAGAGGGAAGTTAAATCGGTGAACTCCTTTCACTTTCTTTCTTAGCTTTTTTAACATCCGTATCCAAGGTTTCTGACATCCAGAACTTGCTTGAAAAGCTCAGAGAAGAAAACGCAGCTGCAGGATTTCAAAGCAGGTCACAATCAAGTCAAAATAATCTCACTTCAGAATCTGGGGTCCTCTCATTCACTCTGAGGTTTTCCCATGTATAACTAATGGAGATACTGGAGACCTGGGATCTTTCAGACTGCTCATTAAATTGATACACCTTTCCTTATGAGAGCCATAAGTATTTTGACCTCTTGTGATGAATGATCAGCTGTTTTTGAAAATAGATAATGATGATAATTCTTGTGAACTGAAGGAAAGAAAGCCTTGAAGTGAAGTGTTGGTGCTTTTTGTTTTCTGGTTATATTAGTAATCAGGTTTGCTTTGCCAGTTGGGCTCATATAATCACGTGAGAATCATTACCTTCCTCAAAATAATGAGTGTATGCCTAAGTAAGTTAATATACCTGAAAACTTTCTGTGATAGCCTGAGAATGCAAACATAGAAGACAAGAGATGAGCATAATGGTATTGGTGGGTTTTGTTTGTCTGTTTGTTTTTCAGTTAAAATGTTTTCATTAGTTTCAATGCTTTGTGGGGGAGCTCCAGCACATGGTTTTGCGGTGGAGCAGAATGTGCTGCTGTGAGCTATGGGGAGTATCTGCCTCCTTTTGCACGAACAGGGACAGCTGACCTGCTGCTGTCCCACCTCAGACCTGGAGGGACACCTGGGATGGACCTGGAGCAGTTCCCATCTCCCAGTGCCCCTTTCAACTTGCACCTTTCTCTGAATACACCCGTGTGGCAATGGCCCCTTCTCTTTAACCAGGGGCTGGTTCCACTTCCCAGCCCAGTTTATTTCTGGGGAGTTTTCTGTTGTGTAGGGAAGGAGAGGATGTCCAGGAACTACGTCTTGGCTCATAATTGCCTGTGGAGATGCTTTATGTCTGTAGGGAAGGGATATGGAAGGTTTTTTCCGTATGTTTCTTTGCTTCATTACCAGAGCAAAGTAATCACCAAACTCAGCCTGTGTAGTTTGAGCCCATTGGTTTCCTTTTGGTGACCAGGAGCTGAAGGAAGCTTTACGGTGGCAACAGGGACCTGGAGGAAAGGGTTTGTTCAGAGATGACCCACAAAGTGAACTTCTAGCAGTGGGGAGGAGCTCTCTTTGGACACGCTGGACTTTTGTGCATCCTACACTATCCTTCGTCCCCTGAAGAAGTGTATTCCTGAGTCTCTGGATACCAGAATTCTACACCAAGGAGCTGTGAGCATGGGCGGAATAAAAACTTGTCAGGACATACAGAAGGAGGAGAGGAAATTCAGCTGATGCTCCCTCTGTAGTTATGCCAGCAGTGATCTGGCCTGAGGAAGCAGAGTTGTGTTATTTACTCCTGGCTCACTGAAGCAAAATTTTGTTTCATGATCTAATTTCTCACATGGGTGGTGTTTGTCCTGTGTTGCTGAGGTCCTGGCTTCAGCTAATTTTAGTGGAAAATAATGGCAATAGTTGCTAAAGCACCCATGATGAGTAGAATGGCTTTTACTACGTGGAAATGTTCTTCATTTCATAGTAGTAGTAGCTTATTATGGCAGTTTATAGAGGCCCACGTATGATTATTTCTATATTACTGGTATTGAAGTGGTGCCAAAAATGTAATTGTAGTCCAGGAATTCCCTGTTAAAATCATGAAACAGAAATGTGTTGGTACTGTTTTAAAAGAAGTAACTGTTGGGTCTTGGTCTGATTGCAGTTTTGTAGTAGAACAGAACAAACAACAACCAACACCCAGAACAGGTCCCAGAGGGTGGAAGCGAACAGAGCCCCGTCCCAACAGGCTGGAAAGGGGACTTCTTCAAACCAACCTTCTCATCTGCATCATGGCTTTCATGCTCAGTATCAGCCCGGGCTGAGGTGGCCCAGCAGCCTCATCCTCGAATCCAAAGTCCTCTTTCATGTTCAGCAGGAGCTTACTCCTTGTTAGCAGCTTCAGAGCCAGGTCTGAGGACATGAGCTAATTGCAGGACAGCCAGATGTGTGCTGACTTCTGTAGTTGCCTTCTGCACTAGCTCAAGGCTACTGCTCGTGTTTTAGGCTTTTGATCATGTACTGATAATGCTGCCATTATTTTATGACTCTTCTTGTATCCTGCTATTAAGGCTGATTGGAGTATTTTGAGATGAGCAGAAAGAAAAGCAGGAGGGTACCGTGAGTGTCCAAAGCAATGATACTGTAAACTAGTGATAATGAGAGTGCTGCTGCTAGAAGGCATGGCTCATTATTTTCATTTTGAGGCACCAAGGCAGGCTTTGGGGTGACCTCTGCGGCCTGGATACCCCTTTGTGTGCAGTGAATATGGGTGTGCCTGGAAGAAAAAGTATTCATTAAATGCCATGGTTTAATGATGTTTAAATGGCTCAAATGGCTTCAGTAAATGAATACATTACAAAGATCATGTCAGAGGAATTGCAATATGGCATAATAGAGCTAACAGTTCATTAGTTTCATAAATGTCAACCTGTTATTAACAAGAGAGGTAAAGGTAGTTTTACAAGAGACTGCATTATTGTCCTGTCCATGCGATATTATGTGTTTAGAAGCACTTAGTTTAATGTGCTCTTGAATTCCTGTGCAGTATTGCATGTGACCAGAACTGTGCAGCCAGATTGCCAGCTGTGGGCTGCAGGCTGAGTGCCTGGGCACTGCCAGCCATGTCTTTGGTCACTCTGCAACCAGGGCAGTTAAAACATCTTGCATGTCCTTGTATCCCACTCTGTGCCAGAAGGATCCTTGTAATTAACACGGGAATATTGCCATTGCTCATTGGAGAGGAGGCAGTGCAGCACTTAAACACTGCTTATTGAGGAAGGGCTGTAGATGCTTGCACTATTAACTGATCTGTCTGTGGAACTTGAATGTGAATATATTGGTACACAGGACACTCAAGCACAGCTGTACTGGAAATACAAGTCAGGGCTTGCCCCAGTGATGGAGCACCTGGTGGGAAGGCAGGGTCAACCAGAGGAGCTCAGCTGCATGCAATGGACCTGAGTGACTGAAAGGGCTGGAGCCAGGATCCACCCCTTCCAGACCTCATTTAAGGGTTGGCAGTGGAGGTGAGGGCATCTCTCTGGAGATCCTCGTGTACCTGAGGCCTTCCAAAGGTAAGCAGATTCTTTCCTCCATTTCTGCACCTTCTGTTGTTGTATCAAAGCAGATTCTCTGTAGCTTAAGAGCTTGCTGCCCTGCCATTTTGTTATGCCTTCCATTGTGTTACAGCAGCTATTGTAAAGACAAGTAAATGTCAAATCATTTAAATAGGTTATTTAGAGACTTGTAAGCAATGTAGCATTGGTTTACGAGGCAGTAGTGGCAGGAGCTATCTGAGTATGGGGTGTCAACCTGGCCTCTGATGGCTCTTCCCAATATCTGGGACATGAATCTTGCCAAGCCTGTAAGGAACTATAACCTCAGTTCAGAACAGCCCTTAGTGACTTTGGGCATGTTAATAGTGGAGCTCTGTCAAGGTGTATTCCCGAGGTGTGAGATCCTCTGGTTGCTGTTTCCGGGAGGAGGTGAAGGTCCACGTGCTCACACTGCAGGCTGAGCAGAGCATGCACTGCAGTGGCATTCAGGGGACCGAAAAGACATGGCCCCTGTTTCAGCCTTGCTTCTTTGAAGTGATTAACAGTGGTGAAGGTATTGACCTGCCTATGGGAGACCACAGGTGTGCAAAAACCATTTGTAAATGCTCTTCCTTGCCTTGAATGAAGCCCTTTTCTCTGCTGTGCCTCGGAGAGAGACACTTGAAATATCGCGAGTCATTAAAATAATTAGCTAATGTCTAAAAATTCTCTTGAAGAGAAGGAGGATTAAATAAAGAGGTGTTAATATGGTTTTTAATAAATATAAGAGCATGATCCATAATGAAAGCTTTTATGGTGAGGTACATTTCACTGTGCATTATTTTCCTGTGCCCTTAACGACAGAAGAATTAACAGACTTGCTTGTGACTTCAAGATCAGTCTTTGCACACTGTGGATAGCTCAGGCTTTTATTTCCCTTAAATTGTATTCAAGCATTCCTGTATTACATACTTCACGAAGAAGAAGGGCAATATGACAACAATCTCCACTGCATACCCTCACCTCAGGTACATAATGGAGCTGAAAAAGCATTTCCAAAGAACAGCTCTGCTACTGTATTGAAGTTCTATGAAACTCCCTGGGAATGAGATACAAAGGTGGATAAAGAAATCTGGATCATAGTGATAAGCTCCCAAAGAGAAGACAAAGCACAATAGAGTGGAAAGCAGTAGTGTTATGTAAGTACATTATTTTAATTGAAAAGCAAAATATCTGTGCACTTCTTGGGAACAGATTGTGTCACGGACTGTAAGGGAATACAAAAAGTGAGGGCTTGCCATCATCTCCAATTATAGACTATCTCGCCTCATTGAAGTCAATAGGAGTTTGTCACTTACTTAAATTAGACTTTGGATTTCACTCCTCAGTCTTCAGTGTGTTGTGCTGCGTGAGGGCTGCTGTTTCTCCATTGGCTGTCTTTGAGTCAGAAGATGGTCATGAGAGGCACTTGTTACCTTTTACTCAGCGCATTTTGGAAGAGAAATTGCAGGCAGCAGATAGCTTGGTCTTTGGAGATTGGCTGGAGTTGGAGATCTTCCAAGAAGTTGTTCTGCTGGTGCTAAGTGGCCTCTGTCATCACTGGCTTAGAGGCACAGCTGTTCTCTCCTCCTCCTTGTTCTTATAAGTGTTTGTAGCAGTGTCCGTGTGAGCAAAGCATCTCCCAAGCAGCGCTCCCCAACCCTGCCATGTCCTGCACCTTGCAGAACAGAAAAGTCCTATGGTGGAATCAGAATGTTAAAGAAGCTTTTAATAGCAGCTTCTTTCCTGAAGCAGGCCTGTGCTAGCATCCCTCGTGGATGCTTCTGGAAGGAGGAAATGCTATTGTCACTCAAAGCATGGAAGAAACCACAGCCTGAGCTAATTCATGGAGAAATCTTTTGGGCATGTAGCACTTGTTTTTTCTGGCAACGACAGCGGAGTACTTCTTGTAGCACATGCGTGCCATTATTTTGCTCAGTGAAATATATTATGAGATGGTCCACTGTGTGTGTAAATAAGGAAACAAGCGAGAAGGGGTTTTGTTTTATTTATTTAACCACTGGCATCATTTTCCCACGGCAGCTATAATGAAACGCCGTTTTCTCACTGAAATATCTTTGAAGAAGTGGAGGTTTCTTCACTGTTCTCTTTTTCTCCTTTTATTTCATTTACCGTAAAACAGGCAAGGAAAAAAATCTTCTTTTCAAATGATGCCTCGAAATATGAAGAAAAACTTTCCCTTCCAAACTGAGGTAGACAGGGGGGTTCTTGTGATTTCAGCTCTAATGGGCATGGTTGGATACCAGTCTTTTTTCACTGGTGCACTGCGTGTTTGGTTATAGTTATCATTCTTCCTGGCTCTTGTGCTTGAAGATACTTCCTGAATTTGTCTCCATGCAGAAAGAGTGAATGCATACAGTGTGCCATGAGGGCAAACCGGACAGTTTCGGAGGTGCAAGGTAGGACCTGATGGGGGGCTGCGGTCCTCGTGACTCATGTGAGCATTCAGATCACCTTGTGTGCTGCTGCCCGGAGAGCTGTGACTAAATCAGAGGCCATCCTCCCAAATGTTAGGCGCTTCAAGAGTCAACCAAGAAAAATCAAAGCAGCGGCTCAAACTATTGCACGCGACACCAAAATTACAGTTGTTTCAAATAATGCCATATTATGCCCCATAAATTCAGTAAGGTGACCCAAGAGAGTTCATTTGTATTTATTTTAGCCTTGCTTACTGTCACTTAACAGGCTAAACAAGAACTGATGGCTCTTTGAGCAGTAATAGTGAATTATGGTTATGGTGAACACAAATGCCTCATTACATCTAGTCAAGGTCTATTTCCCCTTTATAGCGATAACTGTAGGAAAGCATTGTTTTTAATTTATGAATAAGGATGCACAAGAATCTTAGATTTCCTATTTACATAAACATGATGGACGATTAATCTTCTGTAAAGTATCCGGAGTGGTGTTTAAAACAGGCAAACTCCTTCTGAAACACATTCCGGAATGACTACAGGGTATTTGTATTGTAGTGCGTTGTAATGATAATCTGTTACATAGATGAATATAAGCAGCAGGAAGAGAGACGATTTATTTCTTTTTTCTTAAGTGTAATTTTATGCTATATGATCCTTTCAGCAAAACCTGATGCGTGGGTTTTTATTTGCTGAGGCACTGGGGTGAGAGTTATGTCAGAGCAATAGAAATAGCTAAGGTAGCAAAATATGATGGATTCTTATTGCGGTACTGCTTGTCCCATCTTCTCTAAAATCATAACAGTATTTCAAGTTTTAAAAAAAAAACTTTTATACTAATGTTGCAGTATAAATAATGGAATGATGGAGAAAAGTTGAACTTGTGTAGGTGTTAAGATGAGCCCTGCCTGATAAGCAGCTTTAGTTCAATGGTTGTTGCCTATATCCTGGTAAAATAACCATATGACCCACACAGAGCTTTGTATGTACCACTGATGAAACGAGGGAGGTGCAGCCTTAATGGGGGAAGAAGGCGGATGCAGATAACATAGCGAGGGCTCTGTGCAAGGCCCTGCTTTGTTTCCAGCTTCTCAAAAGGCTGATTGTGTTCTACAGATACTTAGATAATTTTATTAAGTGGACAGGAATTCAGGTCGGAATGGGAAAGCACGAATTGGAGAATATTTAGTTGCTTTAAATACACTGAGATCAGTAAAGGAGGCGGGGAACTCGGGGCTGCTGCTCGCAGGCTGCTCTAAGGGAAGCCTGGGCTGGGGGCTGCCCCTGGCACTGTTGGTCACTGTCCTGCCCAGCAAAGCTGCAGCTGGCTTTGTGCAGTGCTTGTTCTTCCTGCATTCCTTTGCATTTGAACGCCCTCGCTTTATTTTCGGTTAGTCCTGACAGCAAATGGAGATGGAGGCGTTTGCCTTGTAACTGCTCATCTGGACATAAAGGAGAAGGCGGTCATATTAAAATCAGTGTTAATTATTTGTATGTATTGAATAGACATATAGAAACCAGCACACAGAGGGGAATCTCCATATACAAACACTCCAGTTACACAGCTGACTTCATTCTTACTTTCTGTCCTGTAAGAACAGTGCAGTGTCTCCAGAAACTGGCAAGTTTGACCTGAACCAGGACGAAAATGAGTATGGTTTTCAGGGCTCATAGACTTCTGTGCTTCCATGGAGGCAAAGAGAGGATGTCTGCCTGTTTAGTGGATGCATTAAATCTTAAGGTCCTTGAGCAGTAACAAAATCCAATATGTTAAAGCAAAATCATTTCTGAATGTAATGTTATTTCAGGAAGAAACTTTTTTGCAGCTGTTTCCTTCTTTCCCCCGCTTTCCTCTGAAGGTTTGTATTTGTCAGATGAGACCTTTACCTTGATCCCATCCACACTTCAACCTACTTTATTGATGCTGCAAGGGATAAATTTTTGAATGCTGCCCACGTGAAATATCTGATACTGTTTCCTTTGATGCCTTGGACATGGCACAGTTGTTCTTTGTCTTCTTAGGACTTTTAAGATCAGTAACTTCAGGTTTCTCTCAAGGCATAGCTATTTTTCTGAGATTAACTCACTTCCAGCCACCCACACCAATCTCTTCCCACGGAGATTCTTGTCTGTATCCCACCCAACAGAAAGTAATAACATTGTAGTAGATAAAACGCAAAGAATGTGGATAATGTGAAAGTAAATTACATGTGTTGTATGTTCGGTGGAGTTGGATGGCTTGTTTTGACAGTCTATGGTCTTAGTTCTATTCTCATACAAGATCTTGGAACTAAAAGGTGAGGAGATCTTGTCACTGCTTTGGATTACAACAGAAAAGTTTACTTTTGGATTTTTGTGCTTCCGTTGTTAATCTGCCATTTTACACAACCTGATGCATTTGCCTAGAGCAACGAAATCAATGAAAAGTATCCTGTGGATTCCACTTAGAGGTCAAAATGAAAAGCAGCTTTTTTTCCGCTTATTTCTTTTCTTTAGTTTAATGTCAGGACTTTGCCAAATCGCTGCTGTTTCAGAACCCGAATATTTATCTGACTTTTGCAATCAGAATTTGGTATCTTTATTCTGGAAAGTGATCTCACTGAAGTGGACTTGCCGGGTAGATTGGTGTTATGTGCTAGGTACAAAATTAACGCGTGAATGTTACTTTGACCTGAAAACAATCACCTGGAAATGAAATGTTTCCTGACAAGAAAATATTCGATGCATCAGCACTTAAGTTATTGAGAAAAGGCTTTCAAGCTGCTTATCTGATTACCAAAAACTTCTACCCTTGGTATATCTTCTAAGTCGGGCTGAGTTGCTATCTTCTCCTCCTAAAATCAAATGAGTGCAAATGATTATTTTGCTGCAAACAATTCCAATTAATTCAGACTACCATAACTCACCTCGCTTCATGCAGAGCCCTTCCTGACGCTCCAGGATGCATTACATGCCAGAGCTTTCAGCCTGGTATTGATTGATTCTTTGCAGTGGACCTTAAAAACCCATTAAGGAAGAAGTTAGAAGATGTGAATTAATTCTAAATCCTTTGTTGGTATGTGCAGCTGAAGAAAGCCTCTTCAGAACCATTAATCATAACTCAAAATAGACTGCTAACTTTAAAATGAGCTTTACAGTAAATTGGAGGACAAATCCAAGTCAGGGATTTACATTGGCTGTCCCTCTACCCAAAGTGCACTTAGAGCTTTCTCAAGTGTGCAACTGGATCTGTTTTCAATAGTTTTCAGTTTACAGAGTTGTGATAAAAATACGTCACCGTGCAGCCACCTGTGCCCAAATGGGAGAAGACTGCTGTCTAATAGATAAGATGTGTCACCAGATTGGAGGAAGCTGAAAAGAGCAGACAATAATACTCAGTATCTCCTCCCAGGTAACAACATGAATCAGGCAAAAATGATTTTAGAACAACAACAAAAAGCAGCTTCCTTCTGAAATCCTCACCAAATATCAAAATTAATTTTGTACTGAGCAGCTTTTACATCCGCTGCTCCCCCAGGCATCTCAGGCCTAGAAATATTTACAAGTAATTTAAATTTACACCAAAATACATGGAGAGCTTGGTGGTATTAAATAGGAATACTGACTGAAAGAGCAGCTGCAGGTTTGTTCACATTGAGCTATTTGTGATGTGAAGCACTGTGATTTTGGTGTCTTGGTGCTGGCAGGGCTGGGATGAGAGCCGGGCGCATGGACCACAGCAGGTGAGCGCCCCACAGGCTCGGCCAAGGCTTGGAACCACACCGAGCTCATCAATAGTGCTGGGCTTAGCACTGCTTGTCCCTTCCTCATCCGCTGCCTTCGTGCTCCGTGCAGTCCCCGCTGGTTGTTCCTGTGTCATTCAGAGCCTGTCAGACTGCTGAAACAGAAAGCTCTGATAAAAACGTGTTGGCAGGTCATCTTTGTCCATCTCCTAATTCTGGATCCTGCTGAGGCTGTGCTTTGCTTTCTCATTGCGGTTGCAGTCTCAGGGTTGTGCCAAGGACATCTGTAGCACTGGCAGCCGGAGCTGCTGCGTGGTTCCTGGGCTGGGTGCCTTGCTGTGTGCCCCACCACCCGGCTCCTTCCTTTAGTGCTGCCTTGGTTAAACCTTCCTGTCACCCACACTGATCAGCCCTGGGACACGGATGGTTATCAATATCCCTAGGAAGAGCTGTGGGTCACAGTGTTGAACAGGAAGGTTTTCCCTAAGATGGGCAATTCCTCATCCGCGAGGAAGATCAGGAATTGCATTTCCTAAAACTTGAAGGTGAACCTGGGGTGGAGGGGGAGGGAAACAACCCACAAACAATATTTTCATCGTTCCCCAAAGGTCCCATATACAGCAGTAAATTGCCAAAGTAATTGAAATGAGGCTGGCGAGCTGTGTAATAAAGATTAATCCTGCACTGAGAACACACAGTACCTGAGACAACTGCTCTAATTTGAGACGTATAGCAGTGAAGCACTGCAGTTAATTTCCAGGTGGTTACTAAATCCGTTAGTGCTTTATGTCAGCGTGAGGATAAATGTGCACGTGGGTTACAGACATAACGTGGCAGCCATCAGGAGTGCGGTGTGGGCTGGAGGGTCCGGGTTCTGCTCGCTTAAGTGATGCATTCTTATACACACGTACAGAAAGTTTGAGTAATGTCTTAACACAGCCTCGGAAGCAATTATTAAGCTCTGTGATTTGTGAGTTAACAAAAGTTACTCTGAAGAATTTTACAGCGAGTGTGTTGTTGGAAAGAGGAGCATTGATTTCCCGTCTCGTTACGCTGCTGCTAGTTCCCATCTCATTAGCCCGGTGCAGCTCTGTGTGTGTGATGGATGGGCCTGGATTTGCTGGGGGTGATCGGCCCCAGGGATTCAGAAATGGAGGGGGTAAGAGTGGAAGTGTTCAGCTCATACTTAGCTTGTGGCACTGGAGGTGAACCCAAGATGCATATACAGGTAACGCATGCACAGACATTCGCTAGCGCTCATTTTGGCTCATCAGCCAAAGCAGGCACCTTTGGGCAGGCATAACTGGCCTGGCCAGCCTGCACTAAGGGACCTGCTTCAACTCTTTGGGTCCTGTGCTCTTAGCCTGGAGTGGGTGCTGTGGACCTGATCCAACAGCTGCTAGTGCTTGTGGAAGTTGTTCTGTCAGGACGTGTGATGGAAGCAGATGATCACCACCGAGAGTTCTCCTCAATCTTCCTGCAGTATGATAGATACCCCATGATCTTAATAGACACAGTTTTATTAAACACTCTTAGCAGAGTGTTCCATGTTAATCATTAACTAAGCATAGATGTGTGTATGGCTTGGAATGTCATTCTGCAAAGTATCCCAAAAGCAGCATTTTCTCTTAGAATTAGTGATCTTTTTCCTTTCCCCCCAGCTTTGGAAAGCACGTCCATCAGGCTTTGAGGGGCAGCCAGCTGTGGTTATTTCTTTAAGGATTTGCTTTCCATAATGCGCACAGAACTGTCTTTGCTTAAAAATTGCCAGTCACAAAGGTACCTCAGGGACTGTTCTGAAGCACTCATAGTTTCTTCTA
Organism: Aquila spilogaster; assembly: GCA_024606505.1. Taxonomy (NCBI): domain Eukaryota; kingdom Metazoa; phylum Chordata; class Aves; order Accipitriformes; family Accipitridae; genus Aquila; species Aquila spilogaster. The sequence continues at coordinate 27,820,412 of JANHGO010000043.1, read as the reverse complement.
ATGAGAATGTATTTTATACGAAGTTATCCTTTTGTTTATTCCAAGTGTGTGCTTTATGTTATTGATTGGTTTTATCTCAGTGCGATCAATTAGAAAACTGCATATCTCGCTGTGTTAGAGCTGTTGGTAATTAAACTGCTAGCCTCCATTTCTGTGGGTGCAGGTCTGGCTGGAGGCACCTACGTGTCTTCATTCCCTATCCAAAACAATTCTTGTGCAGCTCTGCTCTAGGGAAGCTTTAGTTTCAAACATTAGAATGTAATGGGCAGAGCTGAATATGGAATTGTTTTGCAGCGTCTGGGCATGCTGTGTCCTCTTCCTAGCAACTGCTGTCAGCAGTGTTCGTTTATGCCAACAAGTAAATGAACAAAATGAGTAAATGCCTGCTCTGCCATAAGCCAACAGAACTGAGATAACGCTTTGAAATCTAGACCTTATCCTGCTTGTTCCACAGACCACTGTTCTTTTCTTAACTTGCGTATCTCTCTTGTTAAGTAGTTTAGAAGTTGAATACGTACATCAGAGACTGCCTTCCACCCGCGAAGGTTATCTTTTACTTCCCAAACTAAACACCCAAAGTCAGAAGTCACCTGCACAGCCTTCCTTTGTGTGTGATGCTGTGTACCTCAAACAGTGAGAAATCACACTGCCTTTTTTTAGCCGCATTGAAAAAAGAGAAGCCTTCCATCTGCGCTCGCCATGCAATTGATGTTGCATTATCCCTGATGGATGCCGAGGTAACGTCCGGGTTTATTGCTGAGCGATACGAGCAGACCCCAGAAAGTCTCCTTCTGTCCTTCCTGCGTGACTGCTGAGTGCCACAGAGGTTGCACCCACTTCTGGGAGGGCAGCGACTGCGGCCGTGAGGTCAGGGAGTGATGGATACAAAGCTGTTAGCGCTGCTGGGATCCTGGAACCAAAGCAGGTGTTGATTTGTAGAACTTAATTTGATAAATGTGACCTTCTTTTTTTGGTGGCTTTTTTGTTGCTGTTTTTCTTTGGTTGGTTGATCTGTGTTGTTGTTTTTTATTATTATTATTATCACTTTTTGCATATTCTCTTTGGAAAAAAATGGCCAATTCCTCCATATTTGACACTTTCAGCCTTGACTTTCTAGCAGGTGTATGGGAGCAGCAGCCATGACAGCCGTGCTGCAGGGTCCAGGCCTGACGGTGTTGCTGCACAAAGCACATATTTTACTCTTGCTGTATTGGAGGCTGTATTTATTGTCCGACCGGTCACAGGCCAAACAGCAATAAGTTTTGCAGTCTGCAGCAGATGTGCGTGGGTCAGGTCGGAGCTCTGTCTTGCTGCACGCGGCATTTGGTCCCATTTGCCTGGAGAAGGACAGATGACCCCCACGTACCAGGGCTGCCGGCAATGCCGTGGCTCTCTGCCTTCTCAGCTGCCCGTTCCCAATGCCCAGCACAGTGCTCAGGAAAGATGTTGCCCGATGTAACATCCCCAGTGGGCTGTTAGCACCAAGGGGTTTTTGTTTCTTTCTTTTTCTTCTTTTCTCTCTCATTTTTGACTATAAATATCTGAATGAATTTTTAATGCAAATGCAGGATCCGGGCCTAAAGCAGCAGTGGCTGCATTTGTCCTCAGAGTTTTCTGAATTCTCGGATGGATTTCTCAGCAGTTCTACCAATAATGATTTTTTAAGTTCTTTTTGCAAGCATGTGGTCTGTTTTTTTCTGATCAGTAATGGGTATTGACTATTCCCTTCCCTTTTTGGTTTATTAGCTTCCAATCATACGATCCGTACAGACCGTTGGTTACGGCACAGCCTTTAAAAGCGCATCTGCCCGTTGTCCTGGAAAGCGGTTTCCTGTGCAGTTATGTGGCTGTGATTTAAACTGAGCTTTTTTTGTGGACTTGCAACATAATCTGTGTTTTCTGATATTGAACGCATTTAGCAAACACGGTGCTGAGAGCAGACTGCCTTTGTTTTTGAAGTGCGGAGATATGTTTTCTTGTGCCTTGCAAAGCCAAGCAGGGCTTTGCAGCTGGCCTTTGTGGAGGGAAGAGAGGCCCCGCTGGCTGCTCTTGAATGCACAATACAGCATGACCCAACCAGCTCCTTGTCAGTAAAAACCCTGTCCTGCACACAGCACCTTGCTCAGGGAACCCAGAGTTCTAACATTGGGTATCTTTCCCTTTTATTTTATTTTTTCCTTTAAACAAGGTTAAAACTGGGGTTTGTGGGGTCCTATCATGCTTGGTGATTCAGAAAAATGCTGTACTTTGTTACTGTAGCGGTTCCCACTAATGTTTAAAACTTGTTATAAAAGAAAAAATACACACGGAATTGAGCAAAGTGACCAGATGAAAGACCTTCAGAGGCTCGCCAGTCTAAAGCCTATTTCACACTGATTTGGGAGCAGTTCTACAAGTGCTGTCGTACAAGTGTTTCTTAAGTACCAGGAGATACTAAACGGGAGCATCAATTGCAAAACAAGCCTATGGTAGGTTTTCATCTCTCACTTCAGCCTTTCTGTTGAGAAAGACAAGAAACCCAAACTAAAACGTTTAGAAAGATATTGGCAGAGTAGAAACCATCATGAGACAGAGCTCCAAACCAAATAATTTGCATGATTTTCTGTCGAGTTTTGAAGGTTATTGTGACAAATTGGAAGTGTTCTCCGGACGTTTGTGTTGATTGGTAGGAGATTTTGTACAATGCAGATGGCACTATGAGCATACTGCGCTATTTCATGTTGATGTTCTGACAGCTGAAGTAAAATTGTGAAGTTAGAAAAAATGTGATGAATGCTTCCAGGGCCAAATTTCTGCTTTCTTGAATTTGGATCATTGCTCAGGTGGTTTGTTATCCCGTGCTCTGGGTTGGGTGGTATATCTCTGCTTTCCTTCCAGTCATTAAATAACTGAGAGGAAACACCCTGAGTTAAATGATGATAAAGTGAGGAAACCTGTGAAGGAAGATCACCTTTTTCTTTTTTTTTGGCATGCATGGACTGTTGATACCACTGCATTTGTTGGACTCCATTTCTGCTGACTCCCTCTGTGTGCAGGAACGTGAGCTGTATGTTTTGTTAGCAGCACACCTGCCCCACTGCCCTGGCTTTAGAATGACAAACTCTGCAGTTCGGTCTATAAAGTATTTCTGAACCTAAATTACTACTTCTATTTTTTCCTGTTCTCCTCATGGCCCCTCAGCAGAAGTGCCTTTTATTTTTCCCTAACGCTCCCTGTGCGGTCCGTAAAACACGAGATAGCCCATTCCTCTGCCCACGGTGAACATGTTACACTGGAGGCGTGTTACAGACCTTCTGAGCAGAGCTTTCTTCTCCCTCTACTGCTTCCCCAGTTACAAAGCGTTGCTCTGAATTAGTTAAACCTCTGAGTCAGAGGCATAATGAGTGCTTCTCAATAGCTTTAAAAGCAAGAGAGTACCCAGGGCTACTTGCGTGAAGCAATATGCTTTACACTAAAGAATTGGATTTGCCTTTTTCAGGATGGTCCATCGCTTCACACGCTGTTGTCTTCAAAATGGAATGTATTTTGCGTAGAAGTGCTCACACCTCATAAGTCTGTAATTGCCTCCTGGATTAAAGCAGTTCGACTGGTTCAGTCCAACCACTTTTCACACGTGGTTGTCTTGAAAGTGCAATAGAGTTTGAGCTATTTGACTCCGTCCAACTTGCGTTATCCAACCCAATTCTTTTCTTATCATCCAACTTGCCTTATCCAACGAGGTTCTTTTCTTATCATCAGAGAGGGCACCAGCTGAGATTGTTCGCCTCCTCTGTCTAACGCTGGACTTGTTTCACAATCCTTCCGTGATATTTTATATCTCACAGGCAAAAGCTGGTGCTTGCAGGAAGGCTGACATCTTTTCGTTTTCTCTTAGAACAAGATCAAGTGAGTAATTGGCACAAAATCCCTCAGAAAGATAGTGTGGGTATTTATGCCACTCTTCATGAACTAGAAACTAAAGGCGGCTTAATTTTTATGTTTAAGTTATAATGCAGTATCGATCTAGTGGCAGGAGTTGTTGCCTGGGTGCTGTCCCCTGACGTTTCTGTTTCTTTACAGACTGAAGTGAGGTAAAAAAGCATTTCACATGTGCTTAAGAAAAAGAAAAAAAGCAGAATTGTCTCCAGGAAGATGATGGGAAAGATAATCTTTTCCTTGTGATTAAGGACGTAGATTTGACAAAAAACAATGCGGTAAAATCAACTTGGATTTTCACGTGGCTTCTGGGAAGAGTAAGCACAGATGTTTAAGTGATCTTAAAGATAGGATTCTTTCTATTAAAAAATAAAAAAAAGCAGGACAATTTGAACTGTCTGCCCTGCTAAGACCGTGTCAGCATAGGTCCATAAAGCTGTGCTGGCCAAGGAATTGCAGAAGATTTACAGTTAAGTTCAAATACCTATAAGTGAGAATTCATAACCTTGCTGAAAAACCTTGAACTCCAGAACTGGAATACTTGGGCTGAGCAGGATGGGGCTGGACAGAGGGGTTGGCGGGGGGTCCTGACGTATCCCTCCTCCCTTCTGCTTCTGCACCACGGGTCTGATGTGATATTGGATGCGCAGCACCAGAACAGCAAAATAACTCCAGAGGCTGTTCCTTCTCCGAAGTCAAATTTCAGGTTTTCCTTGAAGGCAGTGTGTGTCTGCGTTGTCCACTGCCATGGGCTGTATTGTAATAACCCAGAAAATGTTGGAAATAGGGAAGTGGTTCTTTTTTTTCTTGGCTTTGAATAAAATGTCTGCAGCGCTTCTTGGGAAGGTCATGTCTGTGACACTGCCAGGATGCCGGTATTCTTGGAACAGCCATCTGTTCGGAGGGCAGTGAAAGATTGGTTTGTGACTGCCCAAAGTCACTTTAGCTCACGAATACAAATACAACAATAAAAAAAAAATACACCAATATTTTACACTTAAAAATTGCAGTTTGGAATAATTAGTGTTTATGACCATGGCTAGCTGCATGGTGGTTGCTAGCAGTCAGGTTTAGGTGTTATCTGCCAAATGGAGGACATGGAAGATTGAGCCCCTGAGACTGTCACTGTGTGACCACAGAACCTCGGTCACCGGATCAGCTGTAATGAGTTGTACAAGGGCACAAGGGAGGGAGGTCAGGGGCTCACCATGGTGAACCGTGCTGACCGACAGAGCTTGAAATAAGGAAATAAATAACCTGCAGGCTGTACTCCTGCCCAAAGCAAGAACCAGTTTATAGATCATTTTCCTTTTCTCTCTGCTACATTAATACATTATATAAAGTTGTGATAACTTTGGCAGTTTGAGACTCCTTTCTTCATCTCTGTTCTTTTTTGGTTTTGTTTTTTTTTTTTCCTCCTGGGAACTCCACTGTTTCTACTCTGCTTCCCTATCTTACCCTCCTTTGTGGCTTTTCATGTTCCTAGCAGCTGCTGCATTCTCATTTCTGTTTCTCCTCTTCTTCCCTTAAGGCACAGTTCAAAAATTAGATCCAGTGACTTCAGTGGATGTTGTTCTTGTCTGGTTGGCCCCCAGACGTGCTGTCTTTTTATCACTGGGTTCTGCAAGTCAAATACTTGCAGACCAGCACAGCTTTTAACTGCTGCTTCTTTGCTTAGTTGAGGGTGTATTACTGCTCAAAGTAGTGAAAACAATTTTCACTCCAGTGTGACGGGTGTTGATTAATGTGTGTTTTCCAGGTGTGCTGTGGAATTTTTTTGCACTGAAAATAGGCTGTGACATTTCAAAACACCGCCAACAAAAAAGACCACAAAAATAAGAAACAAAAACCGAAACCCACAGTAATTTATAAGAATAATAAAGTTTAAACAATATATCGTGGCAGGGATGGCAAGGGGCGGTGCATTAATGTTTTGGTAAGCTGAATACTTCCAAATGGGGACTTTTCTGGACTAGCAAGTCCATGCATGGTTATGGTTGGCTTTCTCTCTAGAAACGCGTGTCATAGTACTTGCTGCCTTTTGCTTTGTGATGTTGTGTGTCTGTTTGGTGCTATATGGAGAGAAATGCACCCCTGGGAGGGAAGTGCCCACAGAAAGGGAAATGGGGGCTCTCAGCAGAGGGGGGAGCTCTGTCTGGTTCAAACACAACTGGAGTCCATTGCAATAGAATGGAAAGAAGAAGCTTTGGGAAGATATTATGCATGGTAGGCCAATGAAATATAATTAAAATTGCAAAAATGATTTCTGGTGTGGGAAGTTTCATTAAAAGTTACATCTCTGAGTTCGGTCGCAATCTAATAAGGGATGTCTCCAGCATCTTCCAATTTAATTTGATAGTTTATGAAGGAAGTAATTAAAACACACCGTTGCGTCAGTCACTTTTTATTTCACAGGAAGCCTGTGTAGAAATGTGTCACTCATACCACAGTGAGAGCCCACATTGGCCTGCATGTGTTGTCTTTATTGATGTGCACCCACTGATCCAAAGTAGATGAGAAGTAAATTATTGTTTTTTTAAATATTCATTGCTTTTAATAAAAGGTGGTCTTGACATAAAGTAAAAGTTAGTGGGAAGTTTGGAAAAGCTGTCATGGAGAGCAGAGCCAGGGCCTGTGCTGGGAGCACAGCTCCTGCAGTGCCTCTTCAGCATCGACTCCCAGCTGTTCTCCCAGGTCTCTGCCTCTTGTTGTGACAAGGCTCCATCTTCAAGCCATAACAATAGATTTTGGGGTGGGTTTTGAAGGTTTTATTTGCTTTGGACTACTTTTAGTCTAATTATATTTCTGTCACCTTTTGGATACTGTACTTTTCAGTAACTTTCTTGAATCAAGTCCGTAACTACTCGTAATGCACCAAGAATAGGTTCATCTCCAGCCTCTATTACAAGAATCACTTTGGATTTCTGTACTGCTTACCACTCAGGTGCTTTGCAAGCAATTGCAGGCTAACTCCTGCAGAACCTGTTGGAAGCAGAGCATCTCCTGCCCTCACTTTACAGGGAAGCAGAGCATCAGAGTCAGTCATTCTCCTTTTTAATTATGTTGGTAAGGGTTAAAAGCCCTTAAACCAGGTAGGTGAAAGGCAGGTAGACGCTCAAGTCATTGCTTATCTAAAAGCAGCATCCATTGAGAAAAACAGCTATGTATTCAGCAAGTTGCTTGCATGTACCATGTTTAATCCCTTTCTCATGGCTTCTTGGCACCAAGAAGAATATTTGTGAATAACGGAACAGTGTGAGAATAGCTGATGACGCTATCTCTGCAGCCTCTCCTTTGTTACTACCTGGAAGAACTGATAATATGAACATGAAGTTGAGAATTACCTGAGGACAGTGTTCCAGTATTAGCTGGGAGTCTTGCAGCAGCCTGGAGCTGATGTGAGGGTCTTCCATGGGCAATTTTTTAAATGCGTGTTTTCCTAACTCTTTTTTTTTTTTTTTTTAGGCTTTCTCTACTTGGATGTTAAGTAGTCTATTGATTGCATTGATTTTGGATGCGTGGAAATGGATTTGATGAGCAAAGCGGTGCTGAGCTGCACTGGGGCTCTGCTGCAAGGGCTGAGGACGGGGTGATGTCTGAAACGAGATGCTGCTCTGCGTTCAGCGCAGGTCTTTGGGAGGACACTCAGGCTATAGGACCTACACAAACATTCAAAATGTGATATTTCATAATCATGTAGACATGCAGCATAATTCTGCTTTTTCAGCTCCTGAAGCTACAATGCACAGCTACATAGAACTGAATCATCCAAGCACTATTGAAAAGACATTTCATTTTTCCTCCAAGGTTGTTTAATTAATTTCTTTTAACTTTTTTTTAATGCTGTTTGCTGAGCATTATTTCAAACTGTTGTTAAGGGGCATGTGAAGAGGGAAAAATGAGCCACCTCCGTACTGCTTCTAATGCAATTGTGTCTCCCTTGGCAAACAGAACCTGAGAAAAATAGGTATCAGACTATATATTTGACAGAGAGCATTTAGAATAGTCATGCACATTTCTATTTTAATTATCCTTGTCAGGCTGTTTTGTAAAACAAACAAAAAACTCTCCAAGTTAAATAAAATCAAGGAGAGGCCAGGATATTTGAGGCTCCTCTTTCAAACTAGCTGTTCCTGACTCTTAATTATTTATGGTATCCATAGACCTTCTATGCCATATTCCCACTAAGAGAAAAATGAAGGCATCCGCTGGCATTATGAATTTGGTTGGTTTGAAGGCTGTCAGACACTTACTTGAGGGAACCAAATAAAACTGTGGAATTGTGCATCACTTGGAGTTACACGGGCATGTTTTCATGTTCTTGTACTCTCATGATGAACCTGAAAGACCAAACGTTTGTTGTTACTGTTAGAGTTTGGAGATGTCTTATCACAGACCCAAAGTGACGCAGAAACAATATCCTCCAAAGCGATCACGGTGCATAGAGGTGTGAAAAAAGGCATGAGCCATTCTGTTTTAAGGGTGAGAATTGCTGCTGCGTTGGTTCAAGGCAGGGATGGAGGTTGCTGTTGTGCATCGAACCCCACCAGATGCAAGATTTGGCTATTAGAAATTAATGAGGACAATTCTTGGGCTGGGCCCTGGGTTTAGAGCTGGAAGGGAAGTGAGTATGCGTAAGTCACTGGTTTGGTGGTTGCATACAGGGGGTGGGCTTGGCTTGCAGGTAGCTGCTCCTTCAGGCTTAGCTTGCTGTCGTGCTTCTTCCCGCACGATGCTGAGTGAATAATTTACAGATGAAGTTTGTCTTTTTCTCACATTTATATTTGCCCTTTCAAAACTCTTTGCTGAATAATTTATCAAAATAAGCCCTTTTTTCGGCAGCCTTTTTTGTGAGCAGGTCGTGCAATAAGTTTCTGCTGCCTGATTGGAGGTTCCCAGAATCAGCTCCTCTTGCAGAGACGTTCCAATTCAAAGTGCATGTTTCATCCACGTTTGCTGTAACTTGAGCTTCTTAAAAACTTTCTGTTCTGACGAATGCTTCTGCCAGGAAAGTTTCCTTTTACAGTGTTTGTGGAAAACACACAAAGGAGAAGGACACAGTTGAAGTCTCTTTTGCAAATGCGCTTGAATATTCATGATGCATATTTTAATAATTGCCCATTTTCTACTCGTGTGAGTGTAGTGTTTCTGTTTTAAGGTACAATACCACTGTCGCAATTTACTTCGTTATCAGAAATGTTAATTTCGGGGGGGGGAAGCAAAACCAACAACTAGTGCAATATTTGGGCAGCAGAAATCCTACTGCCTTAAATAAGCCCATGAATCATGAGGCATGTCCTTCTCTGGACTGGGTGGCGTGGATGAGGAATACTGCAGAAGGACATGCTCGCTGCTTTGTGGGGATTTGCTTTGGAAGTGCCCCCACCCCTCTGCTGACTCAAGGCCCATCGTGTGCTTTTCGTGTTGGGTCCTTATGGGGGAGCCAGCAGGAGAACAGCTGTGTCCCCTATGGCTGCACTGCGTTCTGAAGAGCCAGCGCGTTCGCCTTAGACATCATCCTGACCTTCCAAATTTCAGGGGAAAGCACTCAGTCCTAGAGCAATGTCTCTTCAGGACTTGTAGACCATTTATCCTTCACCTCTCTCATTTCCATTGCCTTAACAACTGTCTAATTAAACATATTTCACTGCAGCAAAGCGAGCTGTATACCAGATACTGTCTTTTCTTTGTGGTGTAGCCCGTAACTAACAACGCATCCCTTTCTTTATTCTAGGATGCTAGCATACCTAAGAAGTACGCTGCCAGCAGCACTGGGAGGAATGTGGCACACTGCACCGTTTCTGAGCATTAATACTTTCATTTATTTTCCAATAGTTTGCAGAGCAGCAGCCACCTGGCACATCCTCTGCGCACCATTAAATCAAATGGAACAAATGAGTCCAAAAGATTTTTTTTGAATTATTGTATCATTCAAACCCTGTACGGTAAGGCAGAAGAAGATGCATATGCTATTACATTTTTTTCTCACAGGAGGCTGTTCGCTCGCCCATGCACTGTTTGCACAGAGCTCACTGGTGAATTTAGGGAAGATGCTATTCTGCATAGCAGTGAAGCATGTCCTTAAGTCTCACTGAAATATAGGAGAAGACAGGATTGCAAGTCCTTCCCGAGGAGCCAGAACAGAACCCATTAAGGTATTGCAAGTCATGCAATTCAATGGCCCTCAAAGTATAATTTGATTGTAATTCAGAAGGTTACTAAAAGGAAATCCATACCAGGCTGTGAGATAAGCAAAAGAGAGAGGTGTATTTACTGTGAGTGGTTAAATGTGAGGTGTGTGAATTCCTTTTCTCTTTTGTCTGCAGTTTATCACCACTGAAGGCAAGTAATAGGGGAATAATATCTAGTTCACAAGGGAAGATTGGATTAAGCTTTCCAGAACGTCTTATGGGAGTTATTTCCATACCACTTTCCTCTGGGTTAGCCTTGCTCCTTCAGACTATATTGACATCTGTGAAGGGTTGGGTGCATGGGAGGGATGGGAGGATGGCCAGTGCTTTTTTCTCCTCCTGGAGGAATTTGCCCTTGGCTTCTGGAAGGGGGGGAGGTAGGAGACCCACAGAAGCCTACCTGAGGGCAGGGTTTCTCTTATGGGGAGCTTGTTGGCTTCTGACTGCTTTTTAATGTGCGAGGTTACTGTTTGGTGATGAATGTCTCTCACAGTGGTTTCTTAGAACAGTCATTAAAGCACACACATTTCTTTTATTAAATATATTGTTGTTGTGCTCTCTGCCCTTGTCTAATGTTGTAGCTACTTCATCTCAGTTTATGCCTGTGAAACAGCTAATGAAGTATTGGGGTAGCCTTGAGGTGGTTGTGCTTATGTGTTATAGAGATGAGACTGATATATATTTTTTCCTAATGTTATCTCCTTGTTACTGTGCAGAGCCTTGGAATGAGCCCTTTCTAAACTAGTCTTAAATAGAAGATAGATGCAAACAAAGAGCTGCGTTGCCTGGGCTGCTGGCAAGCGTCTGAGGATCCCTGATGTGCAGAAAACATGGTCTATCCAAGGTGAGAGCACAGGCAGCAGCGCTGGGGAGATGGTGCAGGTAGCTGCCGTGTACATGCAAGAGATTGACACCACCAGATAGAAGTTACTCAGAGGAAATTGAGGGCACCACACGTTGGTGTTTCCAGTTAGGCTGCGAGGAATATGATATGGCCCTGAACTTTCACTGCACGAATCAAGAGGGGAAAAAGGCATCCAGCTTCTGCAGGACCCTCACTGAGTGCTCCCCGGAAAACCTGGGGCTATTTCATAGCTTTATTGCTGCGTGTCAAGGAACTCCATGGCTGTGGAGCACAGGAGGAGCTCAGTTCTGCTTTGGGGCAGGGAAAGGGTGCTCCTGCTTTCCAGATGGGGAACTCCCATCTTTGGCAGTGCCCACTCCACCTGTGTTGTGTTAATTTTAGTAGAAATGGTGCCGCCTGTACGTAGGGGGTTCCCTACCATGACAATTACTTTTGGCAGCGTGGGTTATCCAGGCAAAAACTGATTAAGGATAGGAGAAGATTTTGTGGTTCACAAGTATTTACTCTCCAGATATCCCAGCAGTTTCCTTAGATTTTCAAATATATCATCATTTGCTTTTACATGCACGTGTGTGGAAGTGAGAATGCACAGAGTATTGTGTTTTGCTCTTTTTACTGATGGCTTAGCTTAGAAGAAGAGATCCCAAATAAACAGTTCTCGTTGATCAGCTATACCGTGCTTTTTGCAAATGGAATGGGAGAAAACCTGTACATCTCCATGGCTCGGACAGGTGGCTGTGACATTTAAACAGCCCTTGGAGCTGAAGCGAAGGGCAGCTTTCCTGCTTTTGACTCTGAGGAGGCAGCAGTGACACTTTTCTTGCTCGCTGATAGGCAGTGCTGATCAGCACAGCAGCTTTCTATTCATTTCAGACCTTTTATTTTGAAGGGCTGCACAGTTCTTTTTTTTTTTTTGAGCACTTTTCTTATTTCTGTGGTTACTGTTCCTTGAGCTCCTAGGCACTACAAGACATCTCCTAGATGTTGAATCTTGTCATTTTTGATAAATCTCCACGAACCACAGAGCTCAGCTGAAGGTGCAGTTCAGCATCCTGAAGTGCCAGTTTAATCTATTTCTAGCATTGGAAAAAAATAAAGGGAGGTGGAGGAAGTGAAAAAACCTTATAGCTTTAGACCTGCAATGAGGATGGGAATGGATTGGCTTTCCAAATATAATTTATTCCCTGGGGTATTGGAGATGGTGCTTGAGCCTCTTGTTTAACGGGGGGGGGGAAGGGGAAGCGCCCTGTTGTTGGAGCTCATAGTGAAGGAAGAACACAAATAAACGAAAGAAGACCCCTCCAACTCTTTTCCACTAAAAATTCTTGAAAACGCAGTTTTGTTTTACAATTTCCAGACTGAAGCTGCGGGTGGAACAGCTCGCCCACGGAAACAGTAAGGAGTGTTTTGGCCCTTCACATTGTCTTTGGAAAGCAATTGGAGTATTTGTGATGAAGGGGGAGAGGCCAGTGGCAATTCTTTGTAAGAGGCGACTGATTACTCACCAGGGGGAGCTTTTAAAGACAAAGATGGGTGCTGGCTGTCTGTTTGCCATTGCATAGCCAGAAAAAGCAGGTCATCGTGTCTTAATCTGTGAAATTTCCTTCTGGATTTCCCCAGTGTAAGAGCACGAATTTCACCACTGTTTTCATAATTCCATCTGGGCTAAGGCTGTCCTTAGCACAGCAGTTACCATTGAATTAATTACTCCAAATACTCTTAATTATCTAGAATATCTGTGTCTATGAGTGTATAGAGGTACATGCAAATGCACCTTTAAGAGCATTTAAGCTACTATTAGGAATAAATAAAGTGACCCGTTTGTTAGGAGTAACCAGGATGAATGTTTAGCATTCAAGTTCATTTGTCTCAACTACCATTTTCATTTGAACTGTGGTTGTGACAAATAAATCAATGCCCATGAAATAAAAATGCTTTGTCTAATAATCCTTTGTGCCAGGGTTATCTATAGTACATTAGTCTTGCTTTGCATCTGTCAATAAAAGTTGCTATTGAGATGGAGGGAGCCCATTGAAAGAAGTGAGTGTATCCTATATAGGAAGGAGATGTTTTCCACTACGGTCACCTCCTGACTGTGAGCTGCGTGGTACGGTTACAATGCATGCACAGCTTCAATTTTGTTCTCTTGAAACATCTCAGAGGATGGTACGAAGTTCCATTTGTTCCTGAAGCGACCAGAAGGGCTACAGAGTCTCTGAGCTGCATTGACACCATGGCAATGCGTGTGTGAAAACCTCCACAACAGGCTCAGTAATTATTTTAGCTGCCCTTTGTGTTCTGCCACTCATCCAGAAGGCACTCATGTGGAGGCACAAGTGTCCTTCTTGGCCAGGAATCGGCGTGCCCCTGCCCCAGCTGACAGCATGCTACATGCTGACTAATGAGTGCCTGGGCCGTCGAGGTGCTCCTCACTCATTACCCTGGTTTACGTAGCTTGACGTGAGAGATTGGACGTTATCCCAGCAAGGTGGCACGGCTTCAAGCCGTGGTATTTTGCTTGCCTACTTTTGCCAGGTTCATCTTAGCAGCTTTCTGTGGTCTGGTTCCTCTTGATCCATGCCACTGGAGTCTGCACAACGTGCCAGAGACAATTTAGGTTGCGCTTCTGTGTCAAAGTGGACTGAACAAAACTTTAGCGTGCCCTTGGCAGCGTCAGCTCTTTAGCAGTTAATTAGAACACCACATAGTTTGACTAGGGCATCAACAAATACGTTGTGTCATTAATTAGATACCAAATAATTAGTTTGGCTCCTGGGATTCAACTGGATTTCCTTCACTGTAATCATTATTCGGTTACAGCAAGTTTTACTAATGACCAGCATGCGACTGCGTGAAAACGTGTCAAACCAGGAGATGCTGAGTGGTGGAACAAAGCATCTGCATCACAGAGGGATGTGGAAGTCCCAGTCTCCTGCGGCAGTGATGGATGGGAGCTTTGGTGGGGACACCTGGCTGGCTACGAGCGGGACGCCGGGTGATGAGCTACTTCTTGTGGTCACTGCGGGTTGAGGTGGGAGCTGCAGTGTTGCGGCTGTGCATGACAACCTGTGGCCAGGATTGCTCTGCTGGGTTGGATGGCTGCGGGCTGGGACTCCACTGTGACCTCGCAGTCCGGGTACGTGGGTCAGTTCGGCACAGCAAAGAGAAGCAGACAGTTTGTGCAGCTGGTAAGGCATCTGCAAAGGAAGACCTCCAGGGATACGTAGGGTTTGTTCTGGGAAGAGAAGCTAAGTGAGACAAAACCTGCTGGCCTCCTGGTACGCTAGGAACACGTTTTTGAACGAATGCATACCACATGCGTGTAAGCAGACCTGGTGAAAAGTTCTGATTGAAAAACTGTTTTGTCAGCATATTGTTTCAGTGAATGTTTCATGATCGTGTTTTGATTTCTTCAGGTTTTCCTGGGGAAAAACATCGATTGTGGTTTTGGGGTATTTCTGGTGTGAAAAAAAAATATATTCTTTTTCCAATTTATTTCCTTTTCCTTTTTGCCACAGGAAGAAGAACAGGAGACTGAAGAGTTACAACGCCTTCAGCATAATAAACCATTTTTTCATACCCTTTGTTTCATAATGTACTGCTGAAAATGACATAGGAAAAAAAATACCAAAAAAAATTGGCAAACTGAAAAAGCCCAATTTATTTTAGAATTTCTCACAGGATATACTTTCCTTCCTGGAAAAGTCAATTGTTTTAATATTTAAGCTAGAAAAGCGATGTGATTACCACTAGACTACAGTCGAGCAAAAAAGATTTGTGTATAAAGGAGTACGTGAATTTTGAACACTTTCTTGTGTCAGAGTATTTTCTATCAATATTTCATCATAAAAAGCCATTGCTTTGAGTCTTGCTTTGCTGGCTCGAGTAATCTATCTCATGTCATTCTTCAGTGGTTTTCTCTGCTGATAAAAGTTAGAAAAGAGAAAGAAAAAGAGTCTAATGCTTAGAGCTACCCAGAAAAACAAGGGGAGAATGAAAGAACTTTAGTTCCTTCTGGTACAACTCCTCTTCCCCTCTGCCCACAGGAGTCCCAGCGCAGCACAAAGCCCCACGTGTGCCCCCAGCTCACCCAGCCACCGGCTGCTGCAGGCCGAACGCAGATGTGTTTGTTCTTGGGAAAGATCCAGTACCCACTGAAGACTGACATCCGGTGAAGACAGTCTGAACGGAGCTTTCCTCAGCTGGCTTACATCTTTTTGAATACAGTCTCTCAATGCACCAGAGTAACTTTTTTTGCCTCTCGAGGTGCTGCGCCGTGCCGCTGACCGCAGCTGCAGCAACCAGCATCCTGCTGCTGGGACATGGGCACTTCTGAGGTGAGAGGGTATCCGGCTCCATTACCACTGCCTGCTCTTGTAAAACTCTTCCAAAGCCCAACCAGCTCCAACTGTCGTACTGTGTTTGAAGCCCAGATCCAAGAAGTGACTCAGGTCCTGTCTGTGTTGCCAGATCACTTCTCCCCGGTGTCTGCTCCCATTCCTCGCTGTCTGACCATCCTTGATGGACACTGCTCTGAAGTCAGCCAGTGAGTTCTCTCCAAGAGGAAGCTCTCCAGGGCTTGCTATCACAGATGCAATGAATATTCTCATCACCTCCAGTTTCACAGCTCTAATGAGCTGTGAAACATCCCTGGTATTATCTCAGCTATCTTGGTCTAACATCACCACTCAGCTTTAAGATTCCCCTATGGGTCCCAGCTGGCACGTAATGCAGATGAGGCCATTTGGTTTGAGAAGTAACTAGTACTCAACAGTGCCCTCAATTCCCTTAGGCCAAGGAGGGAACTGAGCCCAGCTCTCCTCGCATGGGGATCCTCCTCACAAGCAGAAGGTATGAGCAGGAGCACCACTCTTCTGTCTGTGGTATGTGTCATTTGTACCACTGATTTAGTTACCTACTTTCTATGAACGCAGGGCTCCTGGAGGTGGTTGGTCGCAAGCAGAAAAAAGTTGTTACCTTATTTTTGAATGAGACCCATTTTAGCAACAAATAAAAATTATAGCATAGAGCAAAGCTAGCTTTGTATGGGAATCCACAGCTGTATTACTTTTTCTAGTCTTGTCAACAAATACAGCCTTTCTTAACAGCTTTTCTACTTTCTTGCCTAGCAATTTATTTCTGAATGTGTTATAAATAGCCAGTGTTCCAGATCAGGTCAGTTCCCTGGAGGAATGAGTGTATGCCACCTATATATATGAGGTTAAATTATGCCCTGCCTTATACTCTGCTGAGTATGACATTAGTGGAGGTGGGAGACAGGAAGGAACTTGATGCTGCGTACAGAAAAGAATTCCAAAAATTATGCCAATTGCATGTTTAGAAACCACATAATATGCCAATTAATTTCCTTAAATGACCAGTAAGTAATTTTACGAAAGGTGCTAGAAGGCAGTTACTTTTTTTTTCCAAAAGTAGCTATTAATACTTTGGTTTAACAATCCTCCTTAGAAGAAAACAGCATGACCAGAGTCAAGGAGAAGAGCTGAGCGAATGAATCACAGCAGCACAAATCAGTGGTGAAGAAGCAGTCTGCTGCAGCACCTGTACTGAAAGCCTGAGGCCAGCGAGGAGAGCGGCAGAAAGGCTGCGGTGGGAAATGGCATGGGGAGCACCATATGCACCGAGCACCGAAATGCTGAGAACGGCATTTTCAGCTATCCCAAAGGCAGGGGAAACATCTATGTCCTTGAGTAAGGTCAAAGATGAACTGATCAGGACCAAACTTGTAGCATTAGGCAAGAGCAGGTCTGCTTTTATTTAAAATACAGTGTCTTGATGCTAATTGTGCTGTATTACTTCACAGGGATGCAACCTACCGTGCACAAATTGGAATCTAGCGTGACTGTTGGGTATTTCTTTAGATGAGAAATGAGTATCGAGACAGTTTACATAAGGCTTACAACAAAAAGCAATCCATTAGTCAATCCATCAAATTAACCACGCTGAATGCGAACTGGGGAGAGCTTTTGTTTTGGCTTCACTGTGTTTTTAGCTGTGGGTTGATGCAAAAGTTGTTTAAAACAGGAATATCGTTGAATGACATTCTCAAAACGGGCTTTGCTACTGCTAATGGGATGTTTAAAATCTGTGTAATGCTGAACTTCTCTACTACGTCTGTTTTCCTTTCCTGGTTTTAGATTTCCTTATTCTGCCAGCTTCTCCAGTTGGGATAAAATAGAAGAATACGGATTGTGGTTGAAATCAAAACTGGCTGTTACAGCCCTCCCTTGGGGAGGAGGGCTAAGGTCCCTTCACTAAATCAGGCAGAAGGCAGGTTATTGTCTCTTCTGTTTGGTTTTTGGTTGGTTGGCTTGGTTTGCTACTTCTTGTTTTAAGTAAGTACTGCTGAAAGACCAAGGATGACCACTTAGACGTGCTGTGAGTTCACTGTTGATGTTCATGGGATGGGGAGCAGCCTGGCGCCTTGAGGATATGGGGATGGGCGCTGCTAAGGGCTTGGCTGGAAAAGCTTCCATGGTTCTACCATGCATTTTCTCATGACTGCAGGGTGTTTTGCACAGATCTCCCTTTCTTCTTACCTAAATGTGAACACATACAGATCAATTGATGGAGCTTGAAAATCTTCCTGGGTCTTTTATGAACGTTCTGCTTCGTTATTCCTTTCATGTGTTTTGTGCAGAACAAGTCAACAACAAGAAAGTAACTTTTTGTGGATGATCAGAAATAGCTTTTATTTTTTTCCTTGTTTTCAGAAGGCAGTACGTATAAATTGGCTGTTGTCTGTACATGAAGCTGCCGTTTTCCATATATAACCAAGGTGTTGTGCAGCTCATTATTTCATGAGGCTTAGAAAAATCATCGCTGTCAACAATCAAAGCTTGTGACTGTCATTGGTTTTATTAAAAGCACAATTGTTTGATCTTTTGAAGGAAGAAAAAAGGTCAGCTCCTGCATTTTTAAAAATACTTTGCGCTTGGTCTTACTTAAGAGACTCAAAAAGTGAAAAATGCAACCTGACATTACATGTTCCAGTGGCCCCTAATAGCCAGTCACTCCGCCGATTTCTCTAAGTTTATCTTTAATCTGCTACTCCCAAACTAATTAAGGACTGAATGCCTTTGGACTGATTTTCATTTTGCCTTGAGTTGCTGCGACGTCTTTGCTACAAATTCTTTTTCAGTCTAATTAAATTCCCGCAGCATAAGTGTCATTATTAATATCATCACCTTTGGTAGACTAACTTTGCTTTGGTCTCTTGATAACTCTGCATTGTGGAACGACTCCCTTTCTTCCTGGTTAATATTTGGGAAGTTTTGCTGGAAGTAAGAACATCTCAAGGATTAGCATAGAGAGAGAATCCATTAATATAAATACAATAATTCAAATAGAGGGTTTTTTTTATTAAAAATCCAATAGTCGTGCTGTTATATTAGCTTTCAGGAGTATATTTCAAAACTCATTTTAAACTTTTCTTTTTATCTTCAAAAATCTTTCCTGGGCCATAAGAATTCTAATAACTTGAGGATAAAAAGCAATTCCCACTTATACGGCTAAAACTTCCAATCAAATCATTAACACGGGTAGAAAAGAGACTCAGTGAAACAGTGTGTGTGGGACAGCAGAGGACTGCAGAAATGAGGATTCCTTTCCTCGGTGCATAATCTGTCCGTTAGGTTGGCTAATGTTAGCTTGATAATTCTTGCTATTAGTGATTTTAATAATGACTTTTTAGCTCTCAGTCCATCGGTGAGTAACAGATTTTCTGATGCACACAGGTGATGGTAGGTTGCCTCTTGCAGGAGGTACGTTAGGAGTAAATCAACAAATCGATTAATTTCTTAAGATGAAGTTTTGATCTTTGATCTCCCGAAGGTCTGATGAACATTAGTGGTATTAGACTTGCAGGTGCGGACGTCCAGAACAATCTATTAAGTTAACAGGCAGGGAGAGTTGGGTTACAATGATCATAGCATGAAAGCTAAATTTTTTTGGAGACAGAGAACTCAAAGGGACAGAGTCTGGAGGAAGCATAGAGATATATGTTAGTTCAAAAACTGTACACTTGAATTCTGATTAGCTGAACAGGAGAATAAAATGCTGTTCAGATAGGCAAGTCTTAACCAGTATAGTGAAGCTATTATTCTTGCTTAACTTTAGACCATCCCTGACTAATATGCTTCCAGATCTTCTTTGGTGCTCCCTAAATTCTCAGTGCCATCCCTCAGTGCCATGAGTACGGAAAGGGAAGGGCTGTCCCACAGGCGTTGGGTGCCTCGGTCCCAAGTAGGGCAGGCTGTCCCAGTGCACCCCGGCACTGAGAAATCCCGCATCTGACTTCGAACGTGGTGTACTGCTTTATCTGCTAAATAAAATCTAAATGATAAATGCTGATATTTTAATGAAATGTAAGTTTGGGGATTTCACATAAGAAAGCTGCTGTCATTGCTTTAATTTATATGGGGACAGTTATGTGCAGATGGTATAGACAGAGTTATTTCCTGACTGTCATCCAAAGTAAGTTGATTTGTGGTTTAATGACTTTTATCAAAATGAAATAAGCATTTGATCTTTGGATTTGATCTGGCTATATCTGCAGCTGCTACACCACTACAGCAATTACTTCCAAACTGGGCTTTTTGCCCAGGCAAATGGAGTTCGTCCTTGTTTCATGTCTCATTGACTGTCCTGATAATACATACCGTTCTACTGTAGGTTTCTTCTTCCTCCAAATTTGATAGGTGTGAAAACTTAAGTAGTAAGTCTCTTTTTATTTATTTATTTTTATTATTGATGTTGCCTAGTAATAAGGCCTTTACTACCACTAGTTAATTTCATCGTCTTGAAGCTGCTCCTAGCTATAATTTAGTATATGGATGTGTAATTCCCTCTACCTAATCCTGTTATGTCCTTTTTATAGAGGAACAAGAAATGTATTTATGAATTCTAAATCTAGCAATTCCAGTGGTAATCTTCACGTCTGCCTGTGTGTTTTAAGGAAGAAATTGCACTGCCATGTTATCTACCCATACTGGACTAAATCCGCTCCTAATGCAGTTCCTTTGAAGGCAATAGACTTATACTGGGAATAAATTTACCGCCTTTCACCCATTTTTTGAAATAGTGCTCTTTTGAACTACTGCCTCATTACAGCCCTAAATCGCGGCGCGTTCGCATTAGCCATTCTTTTTCCAGGGCAGTAATTCTTCCTTTATTTACTGCTATGGATGAGATTTCCCCAAGTTTAGCCCCAGAAGCTCCCGGTGCGGGATGGCAGTTCAGGGCTCTGTGCTGCCAGCTGTTCCCTACGGCTCCAGCTCTGAGCAGAGTTTAGGGGATGACCGCTGAGCAGGGGCTCACTGCCAGCTCACATGGGTGAGGGCTAATGAACATGGCGCTGGCTGCAAGCATGCTCTGACCAAGGCAGTGGTGCTGAGGGTGCTCTGGGAGCTGTGCAGCGAGCAGGGCTTGGGGATACAGGGTCCGGATGGCAAGTGGCCATGGTTGCAAAGAATTGCCATGCAAATATTTCTGCTCTCCCCTTGTTTATAGTCTCACTGGGAGAAAACGCACCGCGCTTCGTGTCATTAGAAGCTAGGATTTACGTTCTCTTTTTTTCTTTTTTCTTTTTTTCTGGCAGGATGTGGATGTTTCTTACAAAGAGACGTATGTAATAAAAATGGAAATAACTGGAAAGTGACTGGAGAATGAGCTGCCTGTAGATTTGTGGTCCTACCGGAGATTGTGCGAGAAAGCTGTTAGTCATCAGGGCTCGGGGAGGATTTGCTGTGCCAGGGCTGCTGCTGTGTCTTCAGCAAATCCAACTCCTTGCATAGCACTTGCTTCTTAATCCAGGAAAATTAAAACCACCAGTGATAGCCACATTGTCTGGCCATCTGCTCTTCCAGGTGCTCCCGTGCCGGAGCGGAGCTGAAGCGATGTGACCCAGAATCCTGCTGCAGGGTTGGGTTCGTTCCCAGCACAGTCCCGAGCTTCAATCTTCTGCGTGACATCAGATAAGTAAACACTAAAATTTGATGTGAGAACATATGTCCATTGCATAATTCATTAGCATTCTTCTCTGGAATTACTTTTAGATATATGTATTGAAATCAGAATTAGTGGGTGAGGGTTATTCAGGAAAAAAAAATATGGCAGTTTTCAGAAATGGGTCCTTCTCCTGGGACTGAAGGCGAGTTTGGCCATTCGTTGTGTTTGCTTCTTAAATGATTCCTTTGGTCTTGTAGGTTCCTCTCCTGCAGTTTGGGTGTGAGATGGTGGAAGAGCAACAGTGGCACAGAGACCTGTAGCTTAGCGCTGCTGCTCAATCCACTGTCTGCTCAGAAAATATAATTATCATCTAGAGCAATTTCATAGCTGTGTAACTCCATTGCCTTGAGTGTAGTTGTTCCTGATTGCCAAACACGAGAAACATTCGAATCTATTTACCTTCTGTTTTGCAACGTACCCGCTCCATGTTCGTACTACTTAGCAGGCGAAGTCAATTGTTAGCCTGCCCAGGCTGTGCAAATGCGCGGTAACAGCAAATCATCACAGAGCTTACAGCTTGTTCTCTTGTGTCAGCAAGGAAATTGGAAGCACGTTCAGCTCGTGTGGGACACCTGGGATGTGTGTTGTTCTCTAACGAAGCCATTGCGTGCACCCTTTTCCTTGCCTCATTTCATCTGACGTGCAGTGCAACCAATGGCTTTGGGGGTTGTTGTGCTGTAAGAATGTTTGGGAAAAAAAACAACCCATCCCAAAACAGTATTGTACAGTATGAGTGACTGAGGAGAAATGGGAGGAGGAGCTATTTTGAGGGCTTTTACATCTTCCTTATTGCTAGGAGACTGCTTCCCTTGAGTGCAGCGCTCTCCGGGCTCCCAACAGCTGCCTCATTTGTACGGCAGCGCTGAGGGCCATTCACAGAGCAGCTTTGTACGAGAGGAGAAACAAACCTGGACGGAGCTCATTGTCACTTCTCAGGCCTCTGAGACAAATGCGAGAGTAGATGGGAGACAGCTGCTGTGCCAAGGAGAGCATCGTGCCCAAGATGTTGGTGATCTGGGGCTGATCTCAGTGCTCTGTTTGGGTGCCAGGACAGCCATGGGCTGTTCTCTGCAAAGAGCTGTTCCAGGCCTGGGATTCAGAGCACGAGGATGTGCTTTGCCCGCAGCTTTGCTGCTGCAAAAGCAATAAAGGCAGCATCTAAGTTCTATAAGTCATGGACACCTGAAGCCTCCTCTGCCCTGCCTGGGTGTGCGGGGCTGGGGCAAAACAATCCATTGGGAGCGGACTGTCAGGGAAGCGATGCAGAAGTCATTACTGGTATTGCTGGGGAAGCATTGATGGTGATGGCTGCAGCTTTCCCACCCAGTCGGGGCTGCAGAGGCATGGCAGCGGGGTGAGCCACCCGCGAGGCTCCCAGCACTGGTGTTCTGTAAAGGGGAATATGTGAAATGAAGTCCAGACTTCATTTCTAATGCACCCCCCACTGAGAACTGTTTGCAGAGTCTGGGTCTAGCATCAAGGGAGGTAAGACTATCAGTATATCATTTTGCTCTGAAGTCATGAGGCTGTTGCACATTTTATGTAAGCAAGTACTCAGTCACATTAATTTTAGGCATCTGAGACTGTATTTATGATGTACTAAATCCAACTTTATGTTCCTGCTAGCAATCAGAGATGTCATGGTCCTCGGAGGTAAAGCACTGAATGGGTACTAATGCAGCCTGCTGGCTCAGGAAATGTTGATGGGTCAATTCCATGCAGCCAAGGCTCAGACTTCATCAGGTTTTGTCCTCCTGTCTGTAAATGGTGTGGATGGTGCAAGCAATGGCAATGTAGCTCGGTACTTTGTGCTTTGATTTGGCCATGGGGTGAAATGTAGCCCCAGATCGGGGCTACATTTGCAGTGCTAGGAAAGCCAGCAGTGCAGAATGCACTATTACCAATCTTGCAGCCTAGTTCTGGCCTGTGGCTCATGAGCTCTGGTGGGAGTTTAGGCTGTGAGCCATTGGTGCTTTGAGTCGCACCAGAGGCAGATCCTCAAAGCAGCCTTCATGTGAACAGCAGCCCAACAGCACATGTGACTGAGTTATAAAATTCTCAGTTCTGAATAAAAATTGTTTTCCGGGAACCACAGATCTAATAATGCAACTGAAGTAATCTGATTGTGTTTGGGATTATAAATGGACAAATCTCCTAGGGCTGTAGTCATAAAGCCTAGGAAAAAAAAAAAACCAACAATTCTAGTTAATGAGAATGTGTGAATTTATCATCTAGAAGGGAGTTACGGAGACAACTGTACAATATCTCTTATTGCATCTTTCACAGTAATGCCAGATGGCTGGGAATGGGATCCCCCATATTCTACTTCTTGTCTGAGAAGACGAGAAAATAAACAAGGAAAGTGTCTGTGATGGTATTATTTGGCTGCCTGGTAAGATGAGTCATTGCTTTTGATTGCTTAAATAATTGGGACTCTCTTTTAATTTGATTACAGTGTTATCTCTTTCTGCTCCGTAACTCCAGTTTTTGGGTTTCCAGCAGCAGCTCATCCTTACCAATATTCCTTCTCAGATGCTGTCCTTTCCATGTCCCCATTTAGTTCTGCCTCACAGATCGCAAACTCTCAATCACCTTTTTACCTTCTCTCAGTTCGTGCTCTTCTCCTGTGCTAACTGCTTGTGACTAACGCACATTTTCAGGAGGGTGGCCAGACGTCAGGTACCCTCAGCACTGCGCTGTATAAATAGCCCGGCAGACTCCAGCAGGTGTAAGCAGTATGTTAGAAAAGCTTTACTCAACACAAATTAGTACTAACAGGAGCCGTCTCCCGTGTGTCCCAGTGGCAGGCCAGATGGTGTGTTGGCGTGGACCGGCCTCAGCCTCACCCCGGGGACTTTTCCTTGGTTTCTTCACACCAGTGGAGCAGTGTGGTCTGTAGCTATGGAAGTTTCCATTTTTAATTTTAATTTGCAGAAGCTGGGAGCTATTTGCAAGTGCTGGCTCCAATTAAGGAATGTTGGCATGTGGCAGCTGTACAGGGTGCTGTTGGGATGGTCTTCTCCCAAGGCGAGCTCCAGGCTTTTGTCTCTTGCCATGACAACAAGGCTGTCACTAGATGAGGCTCTGATATGAGGTTACCAGCAAGCGGAGTGCGTTTGCCCACACACTTTTGATCAGGGATTGGTCCTTGTCGCTTGCTTGTCGCTGGCTGGACTTTGAAAGTGCCTTTGATCCAGCTATGCCAAAGAAATGCAGTTGTTTGAAGTCTTTGATCCTTTCTGTGGGCAGACTGGGCCCAGAGATCTTGATGGGCTAGGGCTATTTCTGAGCATTTCTTCCTTATTAAGACTCAGCAGGAGCTACGTAAGGTCTTTCCATTGGCATATCTGAGCAGACCCAGACCAGGCCGTTTTACACCAGTTGGTGAGTTGGAATAGGAAACCCATCCCTCCATCACTCTTGTCACCTATAGGTCCATCCTGTGGGTCACCAAGCCTCCCAGGCTCAGCTGTCTTCCAACCGCAGGACAAAGTTGTGCCAGGAATCACAGGAGACGAAACACAGGGAGGAAACTTTCAGGTGTCGTTTTAAGAAGGATGAAAGTTTTGTCAGAATAAAATACAAAAGAAAATGCTGTGTTTGCTGATAGGCACAGGCTGCTTGGGCGAGACAGGAGAGGGTGCAGCTGTGGGTGCCCTCTGCTCGGGTTTTATTCTGGAAGTACTTGGTGTGCTGTGCGATCCCATGCTCTGTGACATCAGGGTGTTTTCCTGTATGTATGCACGTTTATTTTTAAGTGGATAATATGCTGCCTTTCCTATCTAGAGAGCGTACCAAAGCAATTTTTGTTCCTTAGTGAATACCAGAAATAACTGGGTAAGTATAAATATATCTCCTAACAGCCTTGTTTGTGACAAAATTGTGCACTGAATCTTCACACTACATCAGGGCTGCAAGTATTCGAGTCACATTCGGACAGCAAAGCCAACGGCGCATAGCTTTAATTACAATATTTCTCTCAAACAGTCTTTCTCTCATGTTTTTCTGAACATTGTTTAAAGAACTGATGAAAGGGCTGAAAACTTTTCAAACTTTCCTTTTCTTAGGGTCTCATCAGCTCAGTCTTTCATCACACAGTCAATAAACAGTTGAAAAGGACTCTTCTGAACTGCAGCAGGAGGGAGGAGGAAGAGGGGAAATTAATGATATCACCGAACTGAAAACTCTTTCAAGTTGTCTTTAATTGCAGAGGGCACGGGGAGCGATTTCAGTTTTTAGCTCTCTGATCTCTTGCTGTCCCCAGAGGGACTGGCCCTCCTCTCCTCTGCCAGTGTTCCTCCCGGAGAGGCTGAGCTGGGTGGCAGTGGGATGGACACGTGGCTCCTTCTTGGGTTCCATACAACCCATGGCTCCAACACCATCACCTCCAGTGCTTTCCCTCACCCTCCAGTGGCGCTCTTGAAGTTGGTGTCCCCCAGGACCCCACCTTCACATGAGCACCTGAATTCGGGGTAGAACTTGATGTTCTCCACTCTCCTGCAGTCCCACCCCAAGGCTGGTCCAGTTTCATCACTCAGCCTTCTCCTTTGACTTCTCCTTCACAAAGTCTTAAGGTTAAATGTCCTTTAAACAGAGCTTTTATCACCTGATTAGAGATGCCACCACCCTACCCCGCCTGCTGCTGGGTGCCGTGGTCCCATGCAGAAATGTTTCCTCCTCTCCCAGGCTCCCATAGAGCTGTCCTCCCTATTTCCAGTCTCTCAGACAAAGTCTTCATAGTAGAACGGAGAGGATGTGGGAGGGTAAATCGCACTGAGGCTTATTGTATTTAAGCTATATCATGAAGACCAGTGTGCACCCAAAAGCCTTTTGTCAATGTGGCATTATTTTAGGACTCTCTTCTGAACCGCTGCCTTCCTTAGGAACAAATTATGACAGTTTTTGCAAACTTCTGAAGTACTGTATTTGTTAGAAGTGTTGTTATGCCGTATCTCGCTGTGTCAGCTGTCACTCACACTCAGCCTGTGACTGCAGGTGCTGCCGGTTGGGTGCTCGCTTACCTACCTGTGAGATGGGGCCAGAGAGCTGCGTCTCTGGGTAGGCTGAGGGCAGAGAGAAAGCAGCAGAAGTGCCAGGGCTGTCACTGCCACTGCCCACCCATGGGCTGCTCAGCCTAACGCACCGGGCTGCACCATCCTTCTTCGTCTCCTAGGAGGCATCAGTGGGACAGGCTGAAGATTGCTCTAAGATCTGTTTCTGTCGCTTGGAAGACCAAACATTATAATTGAAACAGGTCCAGGAGCAGAAAGAGGAAGTATAAAGCTTTAAATTCTAGTCACACTGGTAAGTATAACCAATAAAGAGGCCAAATTCCCTTAAAAATGGGATTACGGTGGCTAATGGGAAAGTAATGTTTCTGAGGAAGTTAAAGAGAAGTTAATCTGTTCAATGTAATTTGTTTCCCTATTCTTCCTGAACTGGCGTGCTTCAGAGATGACTGCTTTCAGGGTTTACTGCCATGCATATGGTTAGGAGGGCTGGAACTGGCAGCAGACTGCCTGACAGAATAATGGCCAGCTAGCAAAATAGCTGGGTATATATCATTTACAGATGGTACGACCTCATCAGAGGCGGTGCAGCACAAGCTGTGCATTGATACAGGCTCCTATTGTGCTGCTGGTTGCCTCTCCTCCCAGCATGGGGCAGGGTGAGGGTTCTGCAGGCTCGGTGCTTTAGCCCCAGCCCTGTGGGGTTTGGGCAGCCCAGCAGAACATAGCTGTCAGCTCCCAAAGCTGTCCATGTAGCAGGGAGCTGAGGGGACTCTGGTTGGTGCGTCTCCAGACTTCAGCACTGCCTGGGTTTGAACCCAAACCAGCCGAGGTGAGGCAGTCACAGATCTGTAATAAAACTGGTGAAGACACAGAGTCTGCTGATGTCAAAGGTATCTGACCTTCTGCACCATATCCTCATCTCTCCTGGTGGAGAACTGTCTGAAAAGCATTGCCCTGCAGAGAACTAGTGCTCTTGTTTTAAATCCAGGCACAGCTTCACCTCTTTTTTCTGTCTCAGTGGAAGAAATAACAGCAGTGCTGCTGTGCTGGAGACGTTTCCAGGCTGAACCCCTCTGCTCCCCTCCCGACATTGGCATTCCGCTTGTTGTCCCCACCTGGGGAATCCCACCGGCCGTCATGAACTGCCCTGATGTCTTCTTGCTGCGCCTTCATGCCTTCATGAGGTGAGCGGTCTGCTGGGTCTGAAATATATTCTTTGTGGGTTGCAGAGGTTCAGGCCACCGCTGTTGAACCTCGCCCAAGAAGCAGCGCGCGGGCTCGTGCTCTGCACAGATAGTATTGATTTCTCTGGCTGCATTGCATTACCAACTGTGGCCTTGCAAAGAAGGAAATTACTCCTGTGGTCTCAGGCAGCACAAAAGCTGCCGTGTCACTTAACGGAAGCGGTGCCAGAGTTTTTATAGAGTGTAGTTCACCTCTTTGAAAATTCTGCTGAAGGATGCTCGAGCTAACAAGACTGGGCGCTCTCTGTTGAAGAAAGCCATGCGCATCAGCTTTATTGTCAAGACATGGTACAGAGCATTTATTACTTCTGGCTCGTGTACAACGTCGGGTTATTCCGTGAGTGTACACAAGACTGTCTATTTGTAGTTGAAAGTGAATTATTTGCTCATTAGTGGTTCAGAAAGGTCTGCCGGCTCCTGC
>JANHGO010000043.1:27751950-27792635 GCA_024606505.1 Aquila spilogaster | reverse complement strand
CCTCTGAAGGCTCTGTCAGTATAGATCCCTAAAGCTGCTAGCCAATGATTGCTGAAGACTTACAGTTAACTTCAGCTATTTATAACTGAGAAATTGTAACCAGACCCTTGCTAAATAAACCCTGGACTTTAGGATTGGGATATTCTGTGGGCTGGCAGAAGGTTTTTCTTTGGGGTGTACAAAGCCCGTCACAGCAGCTCTCCTTAGGGCAGGATGAGCTGGAGATGGTGTGGAGGGGATAACACCACGTCCCTCCTCTCCTTTGCTTCTGCAAAGTGGGTCTGACGTGACGCTGGAGTTGGCTGGGCACCACCAAAATAGCACAATAACTCCAGAAGCCATTCTTGCTTTTCTGAGGCTGAATTTCAGGTTTTCCTTGAATGCAGCGTGTGTCTGCATTGCCTACTGCCATGGGCTGTGTCTTAATAATCCTGAAAAAATTTGGAAATATGTGAGTGGTTCTTTATTTCTCTGCTTTTAATAAAAAGTCTGCAGTGCTGCTTGGGGAGGTCAAGTCTGTTTGACACTACCAGGGTGCTGGTATTCTTGGAACAACCATCTGTTCAGAACACAGTGAAAAATTGGTTTGTGACTGCCCAAAGTCATTTCAGCTCATGAACAAAATTTAAGGGGGAAAAAAAAAAAAGTAGTAATACAGCAGCATTGTACCACTAACAGCAAAGAAATTACCATTTGGAAAAATTAGCGTTTATATCCATGACTTGATGAGTGATGGTTTGTTAGTGATCTGATTTAGGTATTGTTGACCAAAAGGACGACGTGGAAATTGAACCCCTGGGACTGTCACTGTGTGACCAAAAAGATCTTGGTCAACAGATCAGCTGTAATGAGTTGCAGAAGGGCACAGGGGACGGAGGTCAGGGAGTCGCCGTGATGAACCACACAGACTGACAGAGCTTGAAATAAGAAAATAAATAACCTGTGTACTCCACTCCTGTCTGAGGCAGAAACTGGTTTGTAGATTATTTTCCCTTTGTCTCTGCTACATTAATACATTTTATGAAATTGTGAACTTTGCCAGACTGAGAGTCTTTTTCCATTTCTTTGTTCCTTTCTTTTTTCTCCCGGCAACTTCAGTATTTCCTCTTCTCTCCGCTTCTCTGTCTTATTCTTCTTTATGGTTTTTACCAGCTGCTGCATTTTCATCTCTGTTTCTGCTCTTCTTCCCTTAAGGCATGATCCAAAAATATGACCCAGTGACTTCTGTGGTTTTTTGTATTTTGCTGGTTGGCCCCAAAATATGCCATGTTTTGATCAAGTTTTACAAGCCAAATACTCTCAAAGCAGCTTTCTTCTGTTTCTTCTTTGCTAATCTGAGATTGTGTTGCTGCTTAAATTAGTGAAAATGCTTTTCCCTTGAATATGGTGTTGATTAATGCGTGTGTTTTCCAGGAATGCTGTGGCTTATCTGGTACTGCAGTGGTCATCGTTGAGATACTCAACGCTCCTTTTTGGGACCGTACCTCATGACACAGTGAGTAGAAAATCCCAGATAAAATATCGGAGCCTTTGTATAATGATCTGGCTCAGAAGGGCTAAATATTGCTCCTGCTGCTGTATATAGGGCGGCTGGGCTGGAGTCGGCAGTACCGGTGCTTGGTGCCGAGGGCTCTGGGAATGTGGGCGACAGCCTCCTGCCCACTGCACCCGTGGGATGTCTGAGCTGGGTGACGTGCGGTAGCAAATCCCTGATATTTCCATACGGAGGGCTGGACTGTGGCTGAGCGAAGCGCTTGCAGACGGGGAAATTCTTACTGGTTCACATGAAATGGGAGTCCATTGCAATAACGTGAAAATAAGCAGCTTTGGTAAGATACTGTACATGGCAGGCTGCTGAAAATGATTAAAATTATGAAAAAGCTTTCTGGTGTGGAAAGTTTCATTAAAAGTTACATCTCTGAGTTCAGTCTCAATTTAATAAGAGATAACGTCTCCAGCTTCTTAAAATTTAATTTGATAGTTTATGAAGGAAATAATTAAAACATATTGTGGCATCAGTCACTTTTTTTTTTTTTTTTCATAGAAAGCCTGTATAAAAAAGTATCATTCATACCGCAGCGAGAGTTGCTGGCCTGCAAATTGCATTTGTCCTTATTGACACAACATCCACTAATTCAAAGTAAATGGGAAGGAAATGACTGAAATATTTTTTTTTAATAAGGGGTAATCTTGACCTTGAGGCTATGTAAAGTGAAAGTTGGTGGAAAGTTTGGAAAAGTTGCAGCTTTGTGGAGAAAAATGATATTTCTAATACTTAATAGTAAACTAGTGCTACCTGTCTCTGGGAGATAAAGAGATAAACCAAGGGTTTCTGGGTCCTTTACTCATACCAAATAGTGTATTAGTGCACTGACAGTTCCACTGTGCAATGTGGAGAATAATACCAAATAATACCACTCTGCCCATGGTTTCTGTGCCATGGTCGCGAATTAATGTCTTCTCTTAGTCACTGCTCACTTGAAGGCAGGTGAGGAAAATATAACCTGCTAGCTGTTCTTCAGTGATCTCAGCCCTGAATCCTGGAGGATGAAGAGCTTAACACTGGGGACCTCTTGGCAGACTCCCATTACCTCCGTTCACTGACTTTCCTAGTACAGTTTTGCTTTGGGGATAAGGAGGAGAGGAAACGCATCCTCTTGTCACTTACTTTACTGGGAATCCAAAGCTGGAGCACCTTTTATTTGACATAAAACTGAGTGTGGCTTTTCCCAGATCTCTTGTCTCCTATTGTGACCAGAAAATGTTCAAGAGGGCTTCATCTTCAGGCCATAACAATAGGTTTCAGAGAGTGTTTTGAAGATTGGATTTGCCTCTGGAATCGTTTTAATCAAACTATTTTTTTTTCTATCACTTTTTGGACACTCTGCAGTTTTCAGGAACTGCCTTGAATCAAGTCCATTAGTATGTCCAACATGCCAAAAATAGATTAATCTCAAGCCTCTATTACAATTACCACTTTGGATTTCTGTATCACCTACCACTTAAGTGGTTTACAAGCAATTACAAAGTCTTCCAGGGCCTCTTGGAAGGAGCATTTCCCACCCCACTTTGCAGAGAGAAACGGAATGTCAGAGAGGTTCAGATCGGGGTCCGCAACATGCTGAACTCCAGCACCCACCTCCTTGAAGTGCAGAAGGGAGGTTGCTCCACTGGTCACCCGCCTTCAGCAGACTTGCCCAAGGTAACGTAGCAGCAGAGGCAGAAAAGGAGAATCCAGATTTCTTGCGTTCGGTCCTGTCCTCGACCGCAAGTTAGATTTAGTCAGGTTGATGCGCTGCTGCTGACAATCTTGCTTCTGCTCTCAGATGATGCTGGTAAGGGTTAGAAGCCCTTAAGCCGGGTAGATGGAAAGGCAGATAGATGCTCTAGTCATTGCTCATGTAAAACCAGCACCTGATGAGAAGGATTAACTGTGTGTTTGGGAAGCTGCTTGCATAAGTCACAGTTAATCCCTTCCTCGTGGCTTCTTAGTACTGAGCAGATTCGCTGTGAATAACAGAACCTGCTGCCATTTTATCTGTGGTCTTTCCTTTGTTATTACCTTGAGGAACAGATGATATGAACAGGAAATTAAGAATTACCTGAGGATTGTATTCAGTAAAGTAGCTGGCAGTCTCCCAGCAATCAGAAATACATACGAGCGTCTTTACATACATGTTTTCATAACCATTTCTTTGGACTTAAGTAGTTACTTGGTTTAGATGTCTGGAAATTAATTTGGTGAATAGTTGAAGCCTCCCGTTGCGCTAGGGTTCCTTTAGACCGTGTACACTGGAGGATTGATGTGAGTGTCAGGTCTGCTCTGGTTATTTTGGCTGGCTGCTGGGAGGGCAGCAGCGTGACCGTGCCCCGTCCCTTGGTGCCGTGCATGCCGTGGCACGGGGAACTGAGCGGGACGGCCAGATTTGTGTGTTCCCTAAGCTGTGTGACAAAGCAAGAGCCAGCTCCAGTCCGGTGGAGTAAAATCCCTGAACAACTCAGTCGCTCAGCTCAGCACAGGGAGGACTGCGCCTCTGGCTTTTGCTGGAAAGACCACACATTAATTCACTGTGCCACTTCTGATGATGATGTTAGTGGCTTAATTAAATAAGAGCTTGGGATAAGAAGAGTGCTGGCCGTGTAGCTAAGTTAGTGAGGTTGGTATAGTTGGAGAAGCAAAAACAGGCAGAGGAGCCTGTAGAAGCACACAGAGTGGAAATGGGAGTGTATGCAATAAAGTATGTAGCGTGCGGTTAATCCTCATTAGGGGTGGAGAGGCGGAAACAGGCTCTGCAGTGCATACGTGTGGCTGTTGTACAGAACTTGGACGATATTAATTTAAATGCTATTGAACAACAGTGATTTTTAAAAAAACCAAAATTTTGTTAATCTGATAAGATTAAATTGAAACGTGACGTTGCCATCTCCGCTCTCAACCCTTAACGCCAAAAGGCAGGAAGAATATCAGGAGGACCTGATACCTCGGTGTCTCCCAGAGGAGAGCTGCCACGCTGAAGGAATTTCAGCAGACGTTTGCTGAGCTGGGCTGGCCACGTGGGTGTCCTGCTGCAAGGACCGAGGGCAGGAGTGATGCCAGCGATTGCGGTACTGCGTGATATTCAGAGCAGATCGTCGATAGGGCAGTTTCAGTTACTTCTGTTTCGGAAGTTACTTTACCAACAGTGATGTTGAAAATGTGATGTTTCGTAGTTGTGCAGAGGTACAGCGTTATTCTGCCTTTTCTGCTCAGAAAATTACAATATGCAGCACTATAAGACTGAATAACCCAAGTACTGTTGAAAAGACATCTTATTTTTCCTCCTAGCTTGCTTAATTAATTTCTTTCAACTTTTTTATACTGTTTGATGAATGTTATTTCAAACTACTGTCAAAGGGAATGTGAGGAGGGAAAAATGAGCCACCTACATACTGCTTCTAATACAATTGTATCTTGCTTGAAAAACAGAGAATTAATAAAAATAGGCGTTAGCCCATATGCTTGACAGAGAGCATTTAGAATCGTCAGGCGTGTTTCTAGTCTAATAATCCTTGTTGGGCCATTTTGTAAACTAAAAAATTCTGAAAGGTAAATAAAATTCAGAGACAGGCCAGGATATTTGAAGCTCCGCTTTCAAACCAGCAGAACAGTACTTGTTCTTGTTTGTGTTGTTACTTCCTACCCATAGACCTTTCATGCCATATTCCCATGAAAAGAAAAATGAACACATCTGGTAATGTTATGAATTTGGTTTGTTTGAAGGTTATTGGACATCTACGTGAGGAAATCTAACAAAACTGATGACTGTGCAGTGTTTTGTGTGTAGAAGAAAGCCTCCAGGTGGAATTACATGGACAAGATTTCATGCCCCTTTATCATCATGATTAAACTGAAGGGCTAAATATTTGTTGTTGCTAATGCTTTAGATTCTGTTAGTGTTTGGAGGCATCTTATCATAGACACTAGACTGACATAAATACAATATCCTCTGAAGTGATCACAGTGCAAACAGTTATGAAAGGAAAAAGGATGATTCTGTCTATTTTAAAGATCAAAAATACAGCTACCTTAGTTAAAGGTAGGGGATGGAGGCGGCTGGAGTTGGTGGCTGCGGGGTTTTGTGCACAGAAACCCACTACCCTGACATGCCGCTGTGCATCAAGGTGCAAGATTAGGTTATTAGAGATTACTCTAATTAGGAAGATTCTTGGGCTGGGGGCCCCAGTTCAGACCTTTCAGGAAAGTCAGTATACACTAGCTGTTCAGCCGCTGGTTGCGCACAGTTAATATACTTGACTTACGTGTAGCTGCTGCTTCCAGCTTGGCTTGCTGTGGCATTTCCTCCCTTCACAATGCTGAGTGAATGATTTACGGGTGAAGTTTGTCTCTTTCTCACATTTGTATTTCCCATTTCAAAAATCTTTGCTGAAAAATTTATCAAAATCAGCCTTTTGCTTTAGTTCTTTTCTGAGGAGGCCGTAGGAAGAGTTTCTGCTGCCTAATTGGAGGTTCCCAGAATCAGCTATCTCCTGCGAATACACACCAGTTTAAAGTATCTGGTTTGTGAATATTTGCAGTAACTTGAGTGGGTTGCTTCTTAAAAACTTCCTGTGGTGGTGAATGTTTCTCCCAGGGAAGACCCCTTTTCAGTATTTGTGGAAAACACACAAAGGACAAGGACGCAGTTGAAGTCTCTTAAATTGCAAATACATTTGAATATTCATGATGCCTATTTTAATATTCACCAATTTTCTACTCGTGTGAATGCAGCATGTTTGTTTTAAGGTAGAATACATCTGTGGCAATTTGTTTTGTTATCAGAAACATTACTGTTGGGAAAAACTAGTGCAAGATTTGGCCAGCAGAAATCCTACTGCCTGACTGAGGCCTTAAATAAACTCATAAATGATGGAGGTTGGCTTCCTCCTCCAGCTGGAGGGCACAAATAATGAATATTATGGTCAAATATACACAGCGTGTGAATGTTGGAAGGGCCACGCAGGTGCCATAGGAGCCAAGCTGGGGCTGTCTGGGATGCGTTTGGAAATGTGCATCCTTTGGTGAATCACTTCTCATCACACACTGCACTCCGCAGACTCGTACCCTGGGGTGTTTAAAGGCAGGTGAGGTTGAAAAGCACTTTGGACCCGGTCAGAAAGAAATTAGTTTTCCATTTGAAACCAGTGCTGCTGAAAACCATTCCCTCTCTTCTCTGCTCATCGCACAGCATCCAGCGCTTCTCTCCATTCATCTGGTGCCTGTCGACAACTCTTCAAATTGTCTTATGGGGAAATTTCCTCCTACATGTTATTCAAACATTTTTTTCCCTATCCTGATAAATGATGTTGCCAGCAAAGTTTACTTCTTTTCAGGGCTGGCAAACACTATTTCTTACCTGATGGCTTATTGGGAATATAGCTGGAAAAAACCATGATAACAGTTTTAAAAAAGCATGATGGAATAAAGGGAGAAGAGGGATTTTTGTCTCCCACCTAGTAGCTGCAGACAGAGGAAGTTGCTACTCTGATTATCTCCGGAGTGTGCGATTTTTCTTAGTGGACCTGGTGATTAAGTACTTAGCTGAAAAGCACGAGTGTCACGGGCCGCTGGCTTCCCAAGGTCGCTGTGCTGGCACGTGGAGGAAGGTTCCCACCGTCACCTTGTGAGCGGGGTGGGCAGTCCCCTCCGATGGAGCGGTGGAGGAGATGACTTCTGCCCGCCTGATGGTGGTGGCACGGCGGGGAGCCCGACACCTCAGACTTTGTTATTTTTACATGCCGTGTGCATGGTGCCTGCAGAAGAAAACTCTTCCTATTTGTTTTCTCTTTGAAGGCACGGACGTTCTTACCTCCAAAGTGTCCTCACTGCTCCTCGGTGCGCTTTCAGATTGTGTGAACCAGCGTGATGCTAACTAACACCTGATGGTTTTGCTGCAGTAGCTGTAAGAGCTGCTAAAGAAGAGCTACTTTGGTAGGTACAGGAGTGGCATTCTGCATACCTGATATCCTTTCAGATCCTCTCTAGATCTAAGCTTATTTGTAGTTTAGTTTGTTTGAAAATAATGAGAATTGCATTGGTCGAACCATCTGCATGTTTGTAATCTCTACTAAATACCTGCTTTCTTGTAGGTGCTGTTGGTCTTCAAGATGTTGAGCAAAGTCAACAGAAGTAAGGTACCCCATTGGACAGAAGTTCAAACCCAAGTGGGAATACCCACACCAAAAGTGATTTTGCTCAAACCAATAGAAGCTTTTTAATTAGCTCAGTTTATTCCAGCTCTTCTGTGTTTGGGGGTGTACAGAGTAGTGGTGGTATGGTACTTGTTTTAACTGGTACAAAATCAGTAGTATTGAAAGTTAAGCAATTTTTCTACATGCTTTGTCTTCTAAGCAGAATTTCTTAATTATTTATATGGCCCTGATTTGCTATCAGTGGGGGAAGTATTCAGAGATACCTCCTGTGATCTTTTTCTGGAGATGTCATATACACCTTCCAAAAATAACCTATTTTCAGCAGCAGATAATTCATCCACTGTTTCAAAGTATAATCTCAAAATCTCAATACTTTGTTTCATTTCTTACTCGATTATGTCCATAATCCCTTAATCTACTGCTATACTTGCTTATTCATGTATTCATTGAACTGTACTGGGAAATACCTTGTTGAAGAGAAGTTATCACCAGTTATTTTATGATGCGGTATAATTGCAGGGTAGTACCTGTATAATTGGGGAGGGAGAGGGAAAAGTAACTTGTCAATTTTATTGAAACTCATCAGGAACTGAGCATAAAACAGCCTAAAAGATTTGATTTCCAAGACCAGCCGAGTGCCTCTCCCCCAGAGTCTGCCCAGTTGAAGAAGTAACGAGCCACACTGACGACTGAAAGTCTTGGCCAGAGGA
This sequence comes from Aquila spilogaster, assembly GCA_024606505.1. NCBI lineage: Eukaryota > Metazoa > Chordata > Aves > Accipitriformes > Accipitridae > Aquila > Aquila spilogaster. The sequence continues at coordinate 27,784,236 of JANHGO010000043.1, read as the reverse complement.
TCACTGTGCGGTGACAGGATATTCTGGCTGCAAACATGGACTGGAGAATATTTTTCTTACTGTGTCAGACAGTACAGGAGAGGAGATGCACAGTACTGTAGCTCTTCGCTTAGTCCCGTGTGAGTAATATAAATGTTTTCTGGTTTTCATGTTGGATCCTTAAGGAGGGGGAGCCTGGAGGAGAACAGCTGTGCATCTGAACTGACTTCTGACGAATCAGCACATTTACCTTGGACACCATCCTGACCTTCAAAATTCAGGGGAGAGCAATCAGTCCTGACAAGAGGTCTCTTTAGGACTTTTAGATTGTGTTTATTCTCCCTCTCTCATATTTCAATTACCTAAACGTTTATATAATTCAAAAACTGATTTCAGCACAGCAAAGAAAGCTATAGAGCAGATGCTGTATTTCCTTTGCTACGTAGCCCATAACTAACAAAGCAACAATTTCTTTATTATAGGGTGGAAGCATATCTAAGAAATACGCTGTCAGTGGTGTCAAGAGGAATGTGGCATGCTGCACCATTTCTGAGCGTTAATACTTTCATTTATTTTCAAATAGTTTGCAGAGCAGCCGACACCAGGCATATAGACTGTGCACAATTAATTCAAATTGAATAAATGTCTGAAGGAGTTTTTGGAATTACTGTACCATTCAAACCCTGTACTGTCACTATAAGGCAAAAGAAGAAACATATGCTATTAAAATTTTTCTTAGAAGAGGCAGTTCAGTCGCCCATGCACTGTTTGCACAGAACTTACTCTGGTAAATTTAGGGTAGTGCTATTCTGCATAGCAGTGAAGCATATCCTTAAGTCTCACTGAAATATAGAAGACGACAGGGATTACAAGTCCTTCCTGAGGAGCCGGAACAGAACCCATTAAGGTATTGCAAGTCATGCAATTCAATGGCCCTGAAAGTATAATTTGATTGTAATTCAGGAGGTTACTAAAAGGAAATCCATACTAGGCTGTAAGATAAGCAAAAGCGAGAAGTGTATTTACTATGAGTGGTTAAATGTGAGGTGTGTGAGTCCCTTATCTCTTTTGTCTGCAGTTTATCACCACTGAAGGCAAGTAAAAGGGGAATAATATCTAGTTCACAAGAGAAGATTGGATTAAGCTTTCCCAAAGGTCTTATGGGAGTTATTTCCATTTCACTCTCGTCTGGATTAGCTTAACTCCTTCAGGCTATTTCCAAATCTGTAAAGGAGAAGGTCTTGGCGCATGGGAGGGAGAGGAGGATGGCCAGGATGTTGTTTCTTCACGGAGGAATTTGCCTTTGACTTCCATAAAGGAATTAGGAGACCTACAAAGTCCTACCTGAGTGCAGGAATTCTTTTACTGTGGAGCTTTCTTTTTCAGATTCCTTTTTGCTATGCAAGCTTATTGCTTTGTAATGGGTGTCTCTTATAGGTGTTTATTAGAATCATTATTTATTAGAAGAAACCTGGGTGCTCTCATATCTTGCTGTGGTTATACTCACTGCCCTTGTCTACAGCTCTAGGTACTTCAGCTCAGTTTATGCATGTGAAATAGCTAATGAAATATTGGAGCGGACCTGAGGTGGTTGAGTTCGTGTACTATGATACTGAATTTTTTTAATGTTATCTCTTTGTTATTGTGTACAACCTTGGGACAAGCTCTTTCTAAAATACACCTACGTGAAAGGTAGATGCAAGAAGTGTAACACAGAGCAACGTTCCCTTGGCTGCAGACAGGCATGTGAGGGTGCCTAATGTGCTGAAAGGGCAGTCTGTCCAAGGTGAAAGTAGAGGCAGCGACATCGAGAGAGACCACGCAGACACCTGCCATGTACATGCAAGAGACCGACACCACCAAATAAAAATTACTCGGACAGAGAGATAATATAGAGCACCACATGCTGGTTTTTCCAATTACCTTAACTTTCATTGTATGAATCCATAACTTTCCCCTTAACTTTCGTTGTAGGAATCGGGAGGAAAAGGCAGACAGTCTTTCTCTGCAGAATCCTACCTGGCTCACTGTGTGGCTTGGAATAGCCCCAGGTTTTCTGTATTTTGTTTCTGTGTGAGAAGGAATTCTGCAGCAGCAGAGCATGGGGCATGCTTGGTCCTGCTCTGGCCCAGGGAAAGGATGTCACTGCTTCTGATATGGTGAAATCCAGTCTCTGTCAGTGCCTCTGTTCCACCTGCATTATATTAGTTTTAGTAGAAATGATGCAGTCTGGCTGCAAGATGCTTCTCAATCATAAGTATTAGTTTAGGCAGGGAGGGTTATCCAAGCAAAGACTGATTATGCAGAGGACATGATTTTGTGCTTCTTCATGTGTGTTTGCAGCCCAGAAAGCCAACCGTATCCTGGTCTGCATCAAAAGAAGCGTGACCAGCAGGTCGAGGGAGGGGATTCTGCCCCTCTGCTCCGCTCTGGTGAGACCCCACCTGCAGTACTGCATCCAGCTCTGGGTCCCCCAACATTAGAAGGACACGGACCTGTTGGAGCGAGTCCAGAGGAGGGCCACGAAGATGATAGGAGGGCTGGAGCACCTCTCCTATGAGGACAGGCTGAGAGTTGGGGTTGTTCAGCCTGGAGAAGAGAAGGCTCCGGGGAGACCTTAGAGCAGCCTGCCAGTACCTAAAGGGGGGTTACAAGAAACCTGGAGAGGGACTTTCTACAGGGGCATGTAGTGATAGGACAAGGGGTAATGGCTTTAAACTGAAAGAGGGTAGATTTAGATTAGATATAAGGAGTAAATTCTTCCCTGTGAGGGTGGTGAGGCACTGGAACAGGTTGCCCAGATAAACTGTGGATGCCCCATCCCTGGCAGTGTTCAAGGCCAGGATGGATGGGGCTTTGAGCAACCTGGTCTGGTGGAAGGTGTCCCTGACCATGGCAGGGGGGTTGGAGCTAGACGATCTTTAAGGTCCCTTCCAACCCAAACCATTCTATGATAAATATTTACTGTACAGATATTCCAATTTTTTCTTAGCCTTTTTCATATATATCATAATTTGCTTTATATGCATGTGTATGAAGAAGAGAATGCACTTACAGAATATTGTGTTTTACTATTACAGTGATAGCTTAAGCTAGAAGTGATCACAAACAGACGCTCATCACTTTCCAGCTAATAGCATGCTGTTTGCAAATGGAACAGGAGAAAAACTCTGCATCTTGGACACTCTGACAGGTAACTGCGAGGAAGTTTATAACAGCCCTTGGAGCTGAAATGAAGGGCAGCTTTGCCTGCTTTTTCATTTTGAGGATGCAGGCAGTGAGTTTTTCTTGCTCACTAATGGACAGTGCTGATCAGCACAGCATCTTCCCGTTTGTGTCCAACCTTTGATTTTCAAGGACCACGCGTTTCTTTTTTCCAACACTTTCCTTATTTCTCTCTGGTTACTGTTGTAACTGCTGTATTTTCTTTGAGCTCCTGGGCACTACGAGACAACTCCTAGATGTTGAATCTTGTCATTTTTGATAAATCTCTGTGAACCACAGAGCTCAGCTGAAACTGCAGCTCAGCATCCTGAAGTGCCAGTTTAATCTATTTCTAGCACTGGAAAAAAGCGGGGGTGGGGGGGAGCAAAAAAACTCACAGCTTTATACCAGTAGTAACGATGGGAACGAATTGGCTTTCAGAAAATAATTTAATCCCTGGAGTATTGGAGATGGCTTTTTGAAAAGTCATGTTTAACAGAGCCTCAGGTAGGGGAAGTGTCCTGTTGTTCTGGCTTGTATTAAAAAAAAGGAAACCTTTTTCCTCTAGAAGTTCATTAAAGTGCGTTTTTATTTTACTACCTTCCAGAGTGAAACTGCAAGTGGAACAGCCTTCTCTTGGAAATCCCAGGTATTGTTTTTGGCTTAGCATCATCGGATCGCTTCTTGTGTACGTGCCCTTCATATTGTTTTAGCTGAGCTTGTGGTCTGGAGGGATTGAGTATTAATCATGATGGTGGAGAGGCCAATGGCAGTTCTTTTTAAGAGATGATTGATTACTCACCAGGAGAGCTAGAGGAAGCTTTTAAAGACAGAAATGGGTGCTGGCTACCTATTTGCCATTGGAAAGCCAGCAAAATTAGGTCTTTATGTCTTAGTCTTTGAAATTTCCCTCTGGACTCACCAGAGTAAGAGGACAAATTTCACTACTGTTTTCATAATTCCATCTGGGTTAAGACAGTCCTTAATGCAGCAGCTGCCGTCAAATTAAATGTCAGACGAATGCCACAGATGAAAATTAAAATTCGGACGCCATGTCTGCCTGGTTCTCAGGATCAGACAGAATTTATTTCCTCGCAGGTGCTAATCAGCAGCTTCGCTGGCTCTGCACAGGCACCAGCTCTCCAAGAGGCCGTGGACAGAGTTACTTGCCTGCAGTAAAATGGTAAGACCCATCCTCCTGGTTCAGCCTACTCTCTTTCTCAAGCCAGCAAATTTCATACTTATTAGAGGCTGCTTAAGGACAAGCCCCTTCTTTTCACATATTTTTACTCGCAGATTCCTTTTGTGCCTGGACATCTCTTTTTTTGTGTGTGTGTTTGGGAATCACTGGTTCAAATTAAAACTATTCAGTATGATGTCAAGATTCACACCCTTTCAAAACAGCATTCCTGTTTTAATGTTCGGGTTGCTTTAGGTTTCTCTCCAAATACCATTATCTAGAAAATCTGCAAGCGTTATCTGTAAGTATATAGAGTACACAGAGGTACAAGTAAACATATCTAGAAGTGCATTTAGGCCAGGTATTAGGAATAAACAGGATGACTACCTGTTTAGCATTCAAGTTCATCTATCTAAACTACTATTTTCATTTGTACTGTGGTTGTGACGTATAAATCAATGCCCACAAAATAAAATTGCTTTGTCTAATAATCCTTTGTGCCAGTGTTATCAATAGTTCATTAGTCTTGCTTTGCATCTGTCAATAAAAAGTGCAATTGAGAAAGAGAGAGCTCAAGAAAAGAAGTGAGTATATTCTACAAGGGAAGATGTCTTCCACCTTGGCCACCCTTTCTCTCCTTTCGATTGTAGGCTGCATGGTTTGGCTGCAACGTAAGCACAGCTTTTTTTCTCTTGAAACACCTTAGGGGATAGTATAAGGTTTCATTTATTCCTGAAGAGCCCAAAAGGGCTCTTGAGTCTCCGGGCTATATTCACACCATGAAAATGCATGTGTGAGAAAATTCCACAACAGGATCAATAATTATTTTAGCTGTCCTTTGGGTTTTGCCACTCATCCAAAAGGCACTCGTGCGAAGGTAAGTTGTGCCTTCCTGGCTAGAAATCAGCGTGCCTCTGACCAAGATGACAGTGTGCTACATGCTGACTAATGAGTGCCCCTTCCTGGGCCATCTAGGTGCTCCTCACTCATTACCCTGGTTTATGTAGCTTGACATGAGAGATTGGATGTTATCCCAGCAAGGTGGCATGGCTTCAGGCGATGATATTTTACTCACATAATCTTGCCAAGTTCATCTTAGCAGCATTTTGTGTTCTGGTTCCTCTCGATCTCTGTCACTGAACTCTACACAACGTGCCGGAGACAATGTGGGTACCAATTCTGTCTCAAAGTTGACCAAACAAAACTTCAGCACACCCTTGGTAGTTTCAGCTTTTATCAATTAATTAGAACTCTGCATAGTTTGACAAGGAGGTCAAAAAATAAATTGTGTCATTAATTAGATACCAAATAATTAGTGGATGGCTCCTGGGGCGTCACTTGATTTCTTTCACCACAATCATTACACAGTTACAGCAAGTTTTACTAATGATCAGCAAGCTATAGTTTCACAATTCATCAAACGAGTAGATGTGGAGTGGTGGAGCAAAACATCTGCCTCACCAAGGTGTTTGGAAGTCCCGGTCTGCAGCAATGGTGTACGGGAGAGGAGCCTGGGCTGGGTGCACTTGGGTGGGTTCAAATGGGATTTCTGGTCACGGAGGGACTTCTCGTGGTTACTTGGAGGTTGAGCTAGGAGGTGCAGTAGCACAGTTGTGCCCATCGTCCCTCAGCCGAGAAACCTCTGGAAGCTGGGTAGGTCGCTGCAGGCTGGAGCTCCACAGTGACCCTGCGGTTAGGGTATGGGTCGTTTCAGCACATCTAAGAGAAACAGAGCGTTTACGTAGCCCCATAAAGCGATTGCAAAGACCTCAAGGGTATTGTAGAGTTTATTCTGAAAAAAAGCAGTTAAGTGAGACAAAACCCTCTGGCCTTCTGGTACTCTAGAAACAAGTTTTTTAACATATACGTACAATGTTAAGTAAACCCAGTGAAAAGTTTTGACTGAAAAGCTATTTTGTCAGCATATAGTTTCAATGAATGTTTCATGAAAACATTTTGATTTCTTCAGATTTTCCTCTTAGAAAAACATTGATCATGGTTTTGGGTAATTCTAGTGCAAGAAAATTCTTCTTCCAATTTATTTTATTTCCTTTTCCTTTTTGCCACAGGAAAAAGAACAGAAGATTGAAAAGTTGTAATGTCTTCATAATATAAAAACATTTTCTCATACCTTTTGTTTCATAATGTATTCCTGAAAATGACTAATGGAAACAAACCTAAAAAATTTGCAAACAGAAAAAAAAAATTATTTTGAAATTTCTCACAAGATATGTTTGCCTTTTCTGAAAAGTCTGTTTTATTCGTACGTAAGTTAAAAAAGCGATCTGGTACCACTAGGCTACAGTTGAACAGAAAAGATTTGTATATAAAGGACTGAGTGATTTTAAACTTCTTGTGTTATAGTATTTTCTATCAATATTTCATCATAAGAAGTCAGTGCGGTGACTTACTTTGAGTCTTGCTTTGCTGGCGCAGGTAAGTTGTTGCTCTGTTCAAGTGTCATTCTTCGATGGTCTTCTCTGCTGATAAAAGTTAGCAAGGGGAATGAAAAGGGACAAATGCTCATAGCTATCAAGAAAAACAAGGAGAGAACGAAAGAACTGTAGTTCTTCTTGAAATGACATCTTTTCCCTTCTGGCTGCAGGAGTCCCTGCAAGCCCTAAGCGTGTCCCACGATTCACACACCTACCGACTCCCAGATGCCGAGATGCACTGCCGTGGGCAAATAAATACTGCCCGCGACCGCCTTCTCCTGCGATTGCCTACTTGGAACGTGGCAGAGTGAAAAGCAGTCGCATTAGCAGGTGAAGCTCTGGGCTTATGAGGAATGCTTGAAAATCTGTATTCGTGAGAGTTAATGATCGGAAATTTCTAATCTTCCCTCTGCTGCAGTCCAAATGCAGATGTTACTCAGAGAGATTATCCAGTAGGGTCAGATTAAACTGAGCTTTCCTCAACTATGCTAGATTTTTTTTGAATAAAAACTCCCCAGTGTCCTCACCCCACCAAAATAACCAATGTTGTCTCCTAGCTGCAGCGTAGTGCCACGTGGTCGGTTGACGGCAACTGCAGCAACAGGCAAGATTAAGCATTGGGGAAACGGGACAGTTAGAAGGTAAGAGGATATTTGGCACATTTATCCACTGTCTGCTCCTTGTGCGGCTCTTCCAAAACCTGACTATAGCTCTGCCTGTCACACTGTGTTTGAAGACCAGATCCAAGAAATGACTCAGGGCCCATCTCTGTTGCCAAATAACTTCACTCTGTTGTTTGCTCCTGGTCTTCGCCGTCTGACTGTCCATGCTAGATGCTGTTTTGAAGCGAGCCAGCTAGTTCCCTCCAAGAGGAGACTCTCCAGGGCTGCTGTCACAGATGCAATGCGTGTTCTCATCATCATGCTGTCTCGCAGCTCTGATGAGCTGTGAAACATCTCCGGTATATCATCTCCGCTCTCCTGGACCGACGTCGCCATTCTGCCGTAGGATTGCCTTGCGGGTCCCAGCGGGTGTGCAGTGCGGATGAGGCCATCTCATCCAAGAGGGATCTAGTCCGGAGCCGTGCCCTCAAATCCCGTAGGCCAGAGAGGGAAGAAATTGTTCAGGGTTGGACTGATGAGCGTACAGCAGGGGCCGTTTGCTCTGACCGTGCGGCATTGCTGTGCCCGTTGCGGGGAGTTGCCTTAGTTGTGAGTAACACGTGGGTTTAGTAACAATTTAAAATTTACAGCATACTGTGAAGGTAACTTTGTATGGGGATCCACAGCCGTATTACTTTTTTTTCTAGTTTTATCAACAAATATAGCCTTTTGTAACAGCCTTTCTGCCTTTTTGCCTTGCGATTTATTTTTGAATGTGTTGTAAATAGCCGATGCTCTAGATCAGGTCAGTTCCCTAGGGAAATAAATGCATGACACTTATATATTAGAGGTTAAACTCTTCCCTGCCTTATACTCAGTGCGTGCAGCATTCGGGGAAGTGTAAGGCAGGAAAGAACTTGTTACCGTATACAGAAAGTAATTTAAAGAATTATACCAATTGCATTTTTAGAAACCTTATTATAAGGTCAATTTATTTTGTCAAGTGACCAGTAATTAATTTTACGGAAGATGTTAGAGTGAACTCTAAGCTCTCTGCTCTGACTCGGACCTTGGCGTTAAAAGTAGAAGACTTGAGTGTACTGGGCTTCCAAAGACGTGCTCAGCGTTGGCCGAGTGGTGTGTCGTGGTGAAAGGGGGGGCAGGGCAGGGGAGGGAGGTCTGAGCTTCCTTCAGAGCAGCCAGCGACGGAGCCAGGAGCGGGCCGGCCACGCCACGGCCCCGCACAGCACAAGCTGATTTCTCTCCGCAGAAGCCGGCCAGCACGCCTTGCTGGTGCGGCACCTTTCTTTTTGTGCCTCTAGTCCCCCAAAGGTTACGAAGAGGGATTCTCCGTGCAGGGAGAAAGACAAAGTATGAGGGATGCATGTAATTATATGGCAACTCTGTTGTTTTTTCCAGAAATGCTAACTGAGAGCGAGTCATCCAGCACAAGCCACTGTGTGTTTCTTCTCTGCCATCTGCCGTGGTTGCCCTCTTCCCTGCCTACTCGTGGTAGAAGAATTGTCTTTTTCTCCATCCTGCTAAGCTTCCCAGACAACTGATCCCCCTTGTGCCACTGCCGGACCAGTGCCACGAGGCTGCTGAGAAGACGTGACCTGGAGGAGATGGGTGTAAATGCTGACCTCCCTGCAAGTTACCCACCCACTGATGCTTTCGTTTAGCTCCTCGCTCAGAAATCTCTCTTGATTCTAATAAAGAAACCAAAACAAAGTGAGGTTTGAAGAAACTGTAATCTATCTTATGGGCTGGTGAGACAAAATCACTCTCCTCGCTGGCTGTGGGAATTGTACTCCAAAATTCACAGCAGTAGACCCTTTCATACTCCTGATGTATGTAATGTAATTTCCTCCTTTCCCATAAAAAAAAATGTTTAGATAGAGGTGAAAAAGCCTTCAACCTCTTTTGACCCTATGGAAGGTCAAAAGAATAGCCTGATTTAACAGTGCCTTTTTTTTTTTTTTTTTTTTTTGGAAGGGATGCTATTCATACTTTGGTTTAACAATCCAGCATAGAAGAAAACAGCATGACTCGAGCCAAGGAGAAGAGTAGAGAGAGTGAATAACGACAGCACAAATCAGCAGTAAAGAAGCAGTCTGCTGCAGCACCTGTACAGAAAGCCCGAGGCCAGCGAGGGAAGTGGCAGAAAGATTGCAGTGGGAAATGGCATGGGGAGCACCATATGCACCGAGCACCGAAAGGCTGAGAACAGCATTTTAAGCTATCCTAAAGATGGGGAAATGTCTCTGTCCTTGGGTAAGGGCAAAGAGAGAGAGAGGAATTTTTGAAGACGGACAGTTCAAGACCATACTTTTATCGTTAGGCAAGTGCAGGTTTGCTTTTATTTAAACTAGGGTGTGTCGATGCTAATGAGGCACTGTAGATGTTCACAGGGATGCAGTGTGCAGACAGGAATCTAGCACGGCTGTTGGGTATTTCTTTAGATGAGAAATGCATATTGATACAGTTGCATGAAGTTTACAATAAAAAGCGATGCATTAGTCAATCCAGAAAATTAACCACTTTGAGTGCAAATTAGGGAGAGCTGCTGTTTTGCTTTGTTCACTGCGTTCTTGTTTTAGATAGGGTTTGATGCAGAAATTGTTTAAAGCAGGAATATGGTTGAATAACGTTCTCAAAATAGCCTCTGCTATTACTATTAGGATATTTACAATCTATGTAATGCTACATTTTTCTACTAAATGCATTTTCTTCCTCATTTTGAATTTCCCTAATCTGCTGAGTCTCTTCCACTTGGGATAAATTAGAAGAAAATGTTTTGTGTGAAATCAAAACGGGTCGTTAAAGCCATCCCACAGGATGCAGGGTTAAGGTTCCTTCACCAAATCAGGCAGACGAGTACGTTACTGTCTTTTCTGTGGGTTTTTTCCCCTAGTTTTTGTTTTAAATGAATACTACTGGAAGGTGAAGGATGGGCCACTCTACCTGACTTGTTTGGTACCCAAGTCAGGGAGAAAATTCGTGGCAGAGGGTCTTGGAGATGTTGGACAGACAACCTCCTGGTCAGAGATGGCAGCTTCCCAGGATTTTGGTCTGAGTGAACTTCCTTCCTCCTTCAGGTCTCTTCCTTTAATAAGAACATAAAATGAGGTCTTTTGAATGACCTACATGTTTGGCTTCTATTTTTGCTTGGTCAATATATTACGTTGTGAGCTTAGAGTTGAAAATCAGTGCGAGTTTGCTGTTGACATCAGTGGGGGTGGAAAGCAGCCAGGCACCCCGACGTTAAGGGCATCAGCATCCCAGAGCCAGGCAGGACACAAGGGCTTGGCTGGAAAAGCTCTACCAGAGTCCCACGGCTTTACAATCCATTTACTGGTGGCTGCAAGATGTTTTGCATAGATGCCTTTTCTTCTTACCTAAATGTGAACACATACAGATCAATCAACAGAGCTTGAAAATCTTCCTTGTTCTTTTATGAACATTCTGCTTCGTTATTCCTTTCATGTGTTTTGCACAGAACAAGCCAACACCAAGAAAGTAACTTCTTGTGGATGATCAGAAACACCTTTTTTTCCCCTCATTTTTCAAAAGGCAGTACACATAAATTGAATGTTGTCTGTATGCAGAGTTGCAATTTTCCATATATAACCAAGGTGTCACACAGCTCATTATTTCATCATGTTTAGGAGAAAAAATCAGTGTCAACAACCAAGGCTTGTGACTGTCATTGGTTTTATTAAAAGCAAAAATGTTTGATCATTTGAAGAATGGAAAAAAAAAACAGCTCCTGTGTGTTTTAAAATATTTTGCACTTGGTCTTACCTAAAAGCATCAAAAAGTGAAAAATCTAATGTGACATTATACATTCCAGTGGCCCCTAATAACCAGTCACTCCACCAATTTTTCTAAGTTTATCTTTAATCTACTACTCCCAAACTAATTAAGGACTGAATGCCTTCGGACTGATTTTCATTTTGTCTTGAGTTATTGTGACATCTTTACTACAAATTCTTTTTCAGTCTAATTAAACTCCTGCAGCATAAATGTCATTATTAATATCATCACCTTTGGTAGACTAACTTTGCCTTGGTGTCCTGATAACTGTGCATTGTAGACATAACTCCCTTTCTTCCTGGTTAATATTTGAAAAGTTTGGCTTGAAGTAAGAACACGTCAAGGCTTAGCATAGACAGAGAATCCATTAATATAAATATTAATTCAAATTGGTGGGGTTTTATTAAAAAAATCCAGTAGTTATGCTATTATATTAGTTTTCAGAAGAATATTTCAGAACTTGTTTAAAACTTTTCTTTTTATCTGCAAAAATAATTCCTGGATGCTAAGAGTTCTAATAATTTGAGGATTAGAAGTAATTCCCACTTACATGGCAAAAATTTCCAATCAAATAATTAATGCAGGTGGAAGGGAGACTCACTAAAAGAATATATGTGGGACAGCAGAAGACTGCCAGAAATGAGTATTAGTTTCCTCAACCCAAAAGAAGCTCTTCTGTGGGCTCTCTGCAGAGGACAGGACACCGTCCCAGGAATGGTGGGAGCTCGACACAGCGCAAGTAGGTGAGTCCCTTTGTCCTTAGCAGGTAAATATAAAAAAAGAACTACCATGAAAAAAAAGAACTTATATGAAAATTTCATAATCTATCCATTAGTTGGGCTAGCATTATCTTGATAACTTTTTGCTAATCGTGAATTTAATAATGATCTCTTTAGCTCTAAATGCATCAATCGGTAATGCAGAGATTTTCTGAAGGGCACAGGTAACAGTGAATTACCTTTTGTGGGAGGTGTCTTAGGAGTAAATCAACAAACTGATTCCTAGTCTAAAAAAATTGATTAATTTATTAAGATGAAGTTTTGATCTTTGCTCCCTCAAAGTTTTGATGAGCATTAGTAGTATTAGAATTGCAGTTCCAGACATCCAGAACAATCTATTAAGTTAATAGGCAGTGAGAGTTTGAGATTGATTGCTATAATCACAGCATGAAAGCTGAAATTTGTTTTGTAGATATAGATAACTGGGCCAGATTCTGGCACAACTGGCAGAGATGTGTGTTACTACAAAACCTGTCTGCTTAAATTCTGATGAACTAAAAAGGAGAATAAAATGCTCTTCAAAAAGACTGGGACTCTTATAATTTGACTCTAATAAAATAGTCCTAAATTCTTCTTCACAAGCCCGTATGAGTTTAGGCAAGCCTAAATAAGTATAGGAAGGCTATTAGCCTTGTATTGGTTCTACAGCACAACCTACATCAGCCCCTTGAGAAGCCACGATGCACAGTAGCATCATGGTCTGTATTGGAATGATATAACTAATGAAGACTCTGGAATCTTCAAATCGAAGCAGAGAGAAGTAGAAAGCTTGCTACTGCTGTGAAATCCTCCTTCCCACCCCGAACCCACTGTACCAAATCTCTTAGCGAGCCGAGGGATGCTCGGGGGGGTTCGGCGGGTGTTGCCCCAACCCTGCAGGCAGAGGCTGCGCCTGCTGAAGCAGCCCTGTAACGGATGGCCAAAAGCTCTCCAAAGACTGATTGAATTGCCAAGTTAATGTATTGAAGAAAGTGCACTTCAATAATTAAATTGCTCCGATGCAATTGCTACATTCTACAATTTTTTTTCTTGCGCTCTTGCTTGTATTTTGACTATCCTTGAAGAAGTCCACGCTTCCAGAGCTTCCTTGCTGCTCCCCGGATTTTATAGGTAAGCCCTGGACGCCGTTCCTTTCTCCGTCTGTCATCGTGAGACTCAAAGGGAGAGGGGTGTCTCCCGTGCTTTCGAAAGCCTGATCCTGAGCCGTCGAGTGAGGCAGACGGTCCCAACACACCCCCTCAGCTCAGAAATCCTCTGGTCTGGTTTTAAACATGGTGCAGTGGCTTATCTGCTAAATAAAATCTAAATGAGAAATGTTGATACTTAATGAAATATAAGTTTGGGGATTTCACATAAGAAAGCTGCTGTCAGTGCTTTAATTTATTAGGGGAGAGTTATGTGCAGATGGTATATACAGAGTTATTTCCTGACTGTACTCCAAAGTAAGTTGATTTGTGGTTTAATGACTTTTATCAAAATGAAATAAGCATTTGATCTTTGGATTTGATCTGGCTATATCTGCAGCTGCTACACCACTACAGCAATTACTTCCAAACTGGGCTTTTTGCCCAGGCAAATGGAGTTCGTCCTTGTTTCATGTCTCATTGACTGTCCTGATAATACACACAGTGGTACTGTAGGTTTTTTCTTCCTCTAAATTTGATAGGTGTGAAAGTAAGAGTGTAATTCGCTTTTTTTTTTTAGTATCAGTGTTGTTTCATTATAATACATTTGCTACCACTGGTTAATTTTATCTCGAAGCTGCTCCTAACTAAAATTTAGTGTCAGAATGTGTAATTTTCTCTACATAATCCTGCTATGCGCTTTTTATAGAGAACAGAGAAATTCATTTATGAATTCTAAATCTGGGAACCCTCGTGGTAATCTTCACATCTGTCTGTGTGGTTTAAGGATGAAGTTGTAGTGATAAGTTGTACACCCACACTGGACTAAATCCACTCCTAATGTATTTCCATGGAAGGCAATAGAGTTATACTAGAAATAAATTTACCACTTTGTATCCATCTCTGAAATAGTGCTCTTTTTCACCACTGGCTAATTGATTACTTACAGAATGAATCATAGAATCGTTTAGGTTGGAAAAGACCTTTAAGATCATCAAGTCCAGTGTGTTAAGATTAGCAATTCTTTTTCCAGGACAATATTTGTTTCTTTATTCCCTGTTCAGGACAAGATTCCCCCAAGTTCAGCCCCCGAAACCTAGTGAGAGATCGTCGTTAAGATTAACAGTTCTTGGGGCTTGGTGCTGCCAGCTGTGACTTCCCCGAGCAGCCTCAGCTCATGCCAGCTGCGTTTTTGACCAGAGTGTAGGAGACAGCAGCTAATTTGATGGCTTGCAGCCAGCTCACCTGGGTGAGGACTGACTGAAGTAAGCTGCTGGTTTGCGGTATGCAGTGTATTCTCTGATTAAGGTGTTGCTGGATGAGGATGCTCTGGAAACAACCTAGGTTTGCAGCTAGTGGATCTGAAGGCTGCAGATTCACAACGGCAAGGAGGTGCAGTCACCAAGAATTAAAAAAAAAAAAAATTAAAGAGTTTTGTTCTTCCCTTGTCTACAGTCACCTTGGGAGAAAGCGTACCGCAGGAGTAAGGTTGGAAGCTAGATTTTAAATTGTCTTTTTTGGCAGGATATTCCTGAGATATGCGATAAAAATGGCAATAACTGGAAAACGACTGGTGAATGAGTTGCCTGTAGATTTGCAGTCCTACCAGAAACTGTGTGAGAAGGCAGTTCATCATGAGAGCTCTGGAAGGTTCTCCTGTGCCAGGGTTGCTGCTGCGTCTTTAGCAAATCAAACGACTTGCATAGTACTTGCTTCTTAATCCAGGAAAATTAAAACCACCAGTGATAGCTACATTGTCTAGCCATCTGCTCTCCCAGGTGCTCCCACGCCTGATCAGAGATGAAGTGATGTGACCTAGAATCCTACTGCATATCTGGGATCATTCCCAGCACAGTCCCAAGCTTCAATCTTCTGCATGACATCAGATAAAGTAAACATCAAGATTTGATGCGAGAGCATATGTCCATTGCATAATTCATTAGAGTTCTTCTCTGGAACTATTTTTAGGTATTTTTCAATTAGAATTAGAGGGTGAGGATTATTCAGGAAAAAAGATAAGAAAATTAGGGGGGGGTTCAGAAACATGTCCAGGTACTTCTAGGACTGATGGCAAATTTGGCCATTGGGCTATGTGTGTTTGGTTTTTAAATAATTATTTCTGTCTTGGACAGTTCCACAGCTCTTCACGGCAGCTCGGTTGTAAGATGGTGTAAATCCAATAGCGGCATGGGAAACCTGCTCCTTTTTTACTTACCACTGCTGCTAAAACCCCTCTCAGGTCAGACAACATAATTCTCCCCTCACACCAATTTAAGAGCAGTACCACTCCACTGCCTTGAGTGCGGTTGTTCCTGATTTCCACACACGAGACACATTCAAAACTATTTACCCTCAGTTTTGCAACGTATCCACTAAGCGTTGGTACGACGTAGCAGGCAGAGTAGATGGTTAGCCTGCCCAGGCTGTGCAAAACGCCTCGTAACTGCAAATCATTGCAGTGCTTACAGCTTGTTCTCTTGTGTCAGCAAGAAAATGTAAAATGTATTCAGCTCGTGTGGGACACCTGGGATGTTCCTGTGTTCTTAGATGAAGGCGGTGCATGCACCCTTTTCCTTGCCTCATTTCACCTGACACACGCGGTGTGAGTGGTTTTGCTGTGAGAAAGTGAAAGAAAAAAAAAACAACAAAAAACCCAACCCCCAAAAACATATTGTACACGATGAGTCACTGAAAAGAAATGGAAGGAGGAGCTATTTTGAGGGCTTTTACATCTTCCTTATTGCTAGGAGACTGCTTCCCATGCGTGCGGTGCTCTTCAGGCTCTCAGCAGCTGCCTCATTTGTACAGCAGCGTTGAGGGCAATTTACGGAGCAGCTTTGTACGAGAGAAGGAGAAGCAAACTTGGATGGGAGCTTATTTTCATTTTTCAGTCTTTCTGAGACAAATGCAAGAGCATACGGGAGACAACTGCAGGTGCCAAGGAAAGCATCGTGCCTGAAATGTCAGGGATCTTGGGCTGACCTTGGAACATTACTCAGGTTTCGGGACAGCCGTGGCTTTCAAAGAGCAGTGCGATTATGTAATTATACCACATTTGGGTTAAATCTGTAGTGCTAGGGAAGCCACTAGTGCAAAAATGTAGTATTGCCAACCACAGAGCCAAGTTTGGGCTTGTCCCTGATGGTCAGTCCATGAGAAGTGTGGGGAACTTACACCATCAGCTACCTGTGCTTTGAGTCCCACCAAGGGCAGATGCTCAAGGCACCCTTCAGGAGAAAGCGTGAACAGTGGCCAGACCCACCACCCGTGACTCCAGTGTATAAAACTCTCAATTCTGAGTAAAAATTATTCTCTGGGAACCACAGTTTTACTAAGGCACCTGAAGTAAGCTGATTGAGGTTGGGATTGTAAAAGGACAGATCTCCTAGGGTTGTAGCCTGGGTGAGTAAAGACTAAAAAAAAAAAAAAAAAAAAAAAAAAATCACGGAGCATGAGAACATGTGAATTTATCATCTAGAAGGGAGTTACTAAGACAACTGTACAATATCTCTTACCGTCTTTTTCACGCTAATGCCAGATGGCCAGGAATGGGATCCCCCACGTTCTCCTTCTAGTCTGAGAAGACAAGAAAATAAACAAGGAAAATGTCTGTGATGGTATTAGTTGGCTGCCTGATAAGGTGAGCATTGCTTTTGATTGCTGAAATAATTAGGACTGCTTTCTAATTTGATTACCGTGTTATCCCTTCCTGCTCTGTTCAGTCCTGCCCCACAGATCTCAATCATCCTTTTAGTTCCTGCTCCTCCCTCGTGCTCCCTGCTTGTGACTAATGCCAAGTTTGGGGACGGTAGCCAAATGTCAGGTGCCTTCAGCACTGCGCTGTATCAATTGACTAGCAGACTCCAGCAGATGTAAACAGTATGTCAGAAAAGCTTTATTCAACAAAAATTAATACTTAGAGGAGCCATCTCCAGCAGGTCCCAAAGGCAGGCCAGATGGTCACCGTTGGCACGGGCCGCCAGCTTGCAACCGGCCAGCAGCTTCGCCCCAAGGATTCCCACATGGTGTCTTCACACCAGCGTGGTGACGTGGTCTGTGATTCTGGAGGGTTCCCTTTTTAATTCTAATTGTGAGAAGCCGGGGGCTATTTGCAAGCGCTGACCCCCGTGAGTAGCCGTGGAGCACGTGGCTGTGCCTTCTCCTCCTCCACCACCACGTCCAGGAGCGAGTAGTCCCTTGTCAGGCTTTCGTCTCTTGCCATGACAACAAAGCTGTCGCACGATGAAGCTCTGATAAGAGGTTACCGGCAAGCCACATGTGTTTGCCCGCATGCTTTTGATCAGGGACTCGTCACTGTCACTGCCTTCTGGCTGGCTGGACTTTGAAAGCAGCTTTGATCCATTGTGCCAATGAAACGGAGTTGTTTGAAGTCTTTGATCCTTTCTGTGGGCACACTGTGCCCAGGAAACTTGATGGGCCCAGGGTATTTCTGAGGATTTCTTCCATTTCAGGAGTCATGAAAAATGAGATACGGCAGCTCTTCCCGTTCGCTTGTTTGTGTTGTCTGAGTAGACCCAGGCAAGGGCATTTTACACCAGTGGGTATGTTGGCGGTGATACTCATCCCTCTGTTGCTCCCATCGTCTCCAGGACCGTCCTGTGAGTTATCAAGACTCAGTTGCCCTCCAGCTACAGGACAAGGTTGCAAGGAATTACAGGAAAAGAAACACAGGGCAAAAATTTTCAGGTGTGGTCTTGAGAAAGATGGAATTTTTGGTAGAACAAGGTAGACATGTTAAAAAATATTGCTGTAGGTTCGTTGACAGGCACAGACTCCTCAAATGAGACGAGAGCCTATGCAGGTGTGGGGTGCCCTGTGCTCAGGTTTTATTTCAGAGGTGCTTGGCACAGTTTGATCCCATGCTCCCCCAAATCCCTGGGTTCATGCCATATGCATGTTCTGTGCGCACACATTTATTTTTAAGCTATAATACACTATGTTTCCTACCTAGCTAGTGTACTAAAGCAATTTTGTTCCTTAGCAAATAAAGGAAATAAATGAGTAAGTATAAATGTGTTTCTTAACAGCCTTATTTGTGACAAAATTGCGAACCAAATCTTCACATGACATAGGGCTGCAAGTATTCGAGTCACATTTGGACAGCAAAGCCCACTGCACGCAGCTTTAATTACAGTATTTCTCTCAGACACAGTCTTTCTCTCATGTTTTTCAGAACATTGTTTAAAGAACTGATGAAAGGGCTGAAAACTTTTCAAACTTTCCTTTTCTTAGGGTCTCTTCAGCTCAGTCTTTCATCACAGAGTCAATAAACAGTTGAAAAAGACTCTTCTGAACTGCAGCAGGAGGGAGGAGGAAGAGGGGAAATTAATGATATCACCAAATTGAAACTCTTTCAAGTTCCCTTTAATTGCAGAGGGCACAGGGAGCTCATTCAGTTTTTAATTCTCTGATCTCTTGCTCTCCCCAAAGGGACCAGTCTTCCTCTCCTCCCACGTTGCACGCGATTTTCCCGGGGCGTTGAGCCCGGCAGAGCGAAACGGGGCGGACGCCCGGCTCCTTCCTCGGGGCTCCTCCGCGGCGCAGAGCCCTTCCCGGTGGGATTTCGGCAGTGGAGCAGCAGCCCGGGCTGCCCGCGGTCCGGGGAAGGCAGGGCCGGGTCAGTAGAGCAGCACTCCTGCAAGCCCCGAGGTCTTTCTCTGGGTAAGGAAAGGAGAAGGGGGTCTTTAGAGAGGGCAGCGTAAGTAAACCTCGGCCACGAGCTACGAGCAGCCCTTGCGCCCACCGCTGAGCACCCTCTGCCTTTCTAAAGCGTGGCCCTGAGACCATCTCCTCCGCTATCCTCCTTACTCTCCAACTGCACTCCTGCTCGTAACCGGGACCTCAGCAATGCGTCCCCCAGGACCCCCGCTTTCCCACGCTGCACCCTAATTTTAGGTAGGGCTCTGTGTGCTCTTCGCCCTCCCGTGGTCCTGCACCAGGGCTGGTCCACCTTCATCGCCTGACCTTCGCCTTTGACCTCTTCTTCGCGATAACATAGGAACAAAGTCCGACGTCCTCTAAACAAAGCTCTTATCACCTGATTTGAAGCGGCGCGACCTTTCGCGCAGCCCTGCGGTGCCCGAGCTGTGAGCAGACCCCGCTCGGCTCCTGGGGTGCCCCGGCCTCACGCTGGTGGTCACGCTGCCGTTGGTGTGCAGCACCCACCACGCAGGGATGCTTCCTACTTATTTAGGCACCTGGTAAGCCGTTCTCTCTATTCTTTGTCTTTCAGACAGTAAGATAAAGGCTTTAGAGCAGAACGGGGAGGATGTGGGAGGGTACATCACATTTAGGTTTATTGTATTTCAGCTAGATAATGAAGACCAGTGTGCACGCAGAAGCATTTTGGCATTATTTTAGGAGTCTCTTCTAAATAGCTGGCTTCCTTAGGAAGAAATTATGACACTTTCTGAAACCTTGTGAAATACTGCATTTGTTAGAAATGTCCTTACGCGGTATCTTTCCATCTCGTCAGTCCTGGTTAAACCCAGGCTGTGGCTGGCAGGCACTGCCGGTTCGGTGCCTCGCCTGCCCAGCTGTGAGATGGTAAGTGAGAGTTACATATCCCAGTAGTCCAAAGTTAAAAGAGAAAACAATAAAACCCCCGAGACTGTCCAAATATTGCCACTGCCCACCAAGGAGCTGCTCAACTAAACGCACCAAGAGCGCCCTGGTTGTCTTTGTGTTGTGGGAAGTATCAGTGTAACAGGCTGAAAACTGCTCAAAGAGCCATTCCCAACATTGAAAAGGCTGAGGATTATAATTGCAACAGGTCCATGGGCAGAAATATGAAGTATAAAGCTTTAAATTCAAGTCATGCTGATAAGTATAACAAATAAAGAGACCAAATTCCCTTAAAAAATGGGATTACGGAGGCTGCGGGGAAGAAATATTTTGAAGGAAGTTAAAGAGAAGTTAATCTGCTTTTATGTAATTTGTTTCCCTATTCTTCCTGAACTGGCTTGCTTTGGAGACAGCTGCTTTCAAGGTTTACGGCCGTGCATATGGTTAGGAGGGCTGGAATTGGCAGCCGATCGCCTGACAGAATAATGGCTAACTGGAAAAATAGCTGGGTATATAATTCACAGATGATACGACCACATCAAAATCAGTGGAACACAAACTATTCATTTTTACAGTCTCCAGATTGCTGTCTGTTGTGATCTGTTCCTCCTGATTGCTCCGCCGTCGCGCTGCCGATCACCTCTCCTCCCACCAGCACCCGTGGCGGGGAGGACAACGGCGAGCCTCAGCGCCGTGGGGCAGGATAGGATGGACATCTCAATTTCTGGAGAATTGTATGGTGTAGATGTGGACGGGAGCCAAAGCATCGGTACCACCAGGTCCGTGTCTATGCAGAAAGTGGGTCTGCACATCAGCGGCGTGGTGGGTGCCCCGAGGTCTGTAACCCATAGCTCGTTCCTCTCCCAACCACCACCAGGGCTTCCAGCCCTGTGGGATCTCCTGGGGCTCTGACAGCCCAGCGGGTCTCGGACCTCCAGCTCTCAAAAGCTGTCCTTGCTCTGAAAGGAGCCAAACAGCCCTCGGTTGGTACGTTTCCAAACTTTGAAATTGTCGGGGTTTGAACCCAAACCGGCTAAGGTGAAGCAATCGCAAAACCAGCAATAAAACTGGTGAAGAGACACAGTTTGGTTACACCAACAGTATTTAATCTTCTGCAGATATCGCTGTCTTTCCTGTCGGAAAATTGTCTGAAAAAAGTTGCCCTTCAAAAAACGAGTGCTTTTTTGAATGTACTGTTATTTTAAATCTGGGCAGAACTTCTTCTTCATGCTGTTTTTCTCCCTCAGTGTTT
This sequence comes from Aquila spilogaster, assembly GCA_024606505.1. Lineage (NCBI taxonomy): Eukaryota > Metazoa > Chordata > Aves > Accipitriformes > Accipitridae > Aquila > Aquila spilogaster. The sequence goes on along the minus strand of JANHGO010000043.1, from coordinate 27,763,280 downwards.
CTCGGTGTGGGAAATGACAGTAAAAAGGGTGAGAGAGTGGGAACCATGAATTGCAGACGTGGAATCTGGAAAAAAGGGCTTTTTCTAAAAACTGGAAATATTTCATCTCCAAATAAATGGCTTTCTATACAAATATACATTTATCATGAACGTACCAGTTCTTATTTTCTCATTGGAAAAAACCCAAAAGTGTTTTGTTAAGCCTTCTGTCCCTCTCCCCAAAAAACAGAGGTGTGGCAAAACCCAAGGACACTGGGAGGTGATTCATGTTGTGGCACACAGCAACTGTATCTGTTCGTTCCTGCCATTACAAACAGAGGAGGCTTCTTTCCTCACAAATGCCCATGTTACCCTTGAGGTGATCTGTATAATCCATCCTACACTGCGTGTTGAAAAGTGTCCATGTTTGAGAAACAAATGGCAGTCTTATTGAGGCATTAGTCTCAGTTGTATTCTGAAGATTTTATCGAGCTCAACTCTTCTCAACTCCTCCAGACACTACTGCTCCGTTTGTTATCCCTCACTTAGGGAATTCAGCTGGCCAGCATGAACTGCCGTGAAGTTTTCTTGTCGCAAATTCATGGCTTCACCAGGTAAGCAGTATGTTACATTTGAAATATATTCTGCATGGGTCGGAGAGGGTAACGCCACTGTTGAACCTCTCAAAAGAGCCCAAGCAGCACACAGGCTGGTGTGGAGCACTGATAATATTGATTTCTCCAGCAGCATTGTGTTACAGAGTGTGGCCTTGCAAAGAAGGAAATTACTCCGGTGGTCGCAGTAAGTGTAAAAACTGCCATGTCATTTAACAGACACGGTGCCAGGGCTTTTATAGAGTGTAATCCAACTCCTCCGAAATTCTGCTGAAGGATGCTTGAGCTAACAAGGCTCTGCGCTCTCTGATGAAGCAAGCCATGTACATTAGCTTTATTGTCAAGACATGGCGCAGAGCATTTATTGCTTTTGGCTCGTGTACAGCGTAGGATTATTCTGTGAGTTTACACAAGACTGTCTATTTGTAGTTGAAAGTGAATTATTTGCTCATTAGTGGTTCAGAAAGGTCTGCTTGCTCCCACAACGTGAGACAGCTTGGGCTTTTCTGTGTGATGAAACGTGCTTGCTTTAGCCCAGGCTCGACAGACTCAGCACCTTCAAGGTGGCCCAGAGGACATGGGATTAGGAAAATCTGCAACTATTGTAAGAAGAATATTAATCTCTTTTTTGTTGCTCTTGCTTGCAGCGCCGCCATCCCACTCCGAGGGCGGTGGGGGCAGAGAACAGCGATGCTCTGGCTGGCCTCAGCCTCTCCTGTCACTCGGTCTTCCTCAGCGTATCGGTTCTGGGGAGCTCAGCCCAGCTACCAGTAGCCTGCCGTGGCCTCGGATTTTATACTCACTTTGCCACTCTCAGAAAGCGTTCTCTGAGTCAGAAAATATGGCAGATGGCAGCTTGTGAGAAGAAAACAGCACTTCAGTGCCAGATTTAAGCGAGTATGTAAGTTTTCGTTAAAACAAAAAAACCAAAAAAACCCAAAAAACCCAACAACAGCGCTATTTCAAAGGGAAATAGGAATGTGCTTAATACTTCCCTGAGCTGGCGCCAGGTGTTTGAGCCCCAGTCGACTAAAATTCCTTAGGTTTGATCGGGGCAGCGCACCGCACCATGGCCCACCCAGCCGCTCACGTCCTTCGGCCGCAGCGTAAGCGGCTGCGCCCAGGAGTGGGATTCGCAGCACTGCCGGGGGCACGGACACGGGGGCACGGACAACCTCCGAGCCAGGCCAAGAGCCGCTGAGCTTGGGGGCGGGGGGGGCTGTCAGCTGAAAACCGCATCCCACCTTTTCTGCTGGTCCCCCGGGACACCACGCAAACTCCGTGAAATTGCAAAGCTGCTTTTCTGAGTGTTTAGCGGGAACTTGGGCAAGCTTTTGGAAAAGGGTGTGAATTTTCCACTGACCCATATTTATTTGTCTCATGAAACTACAGCACTGCAACATCGTAGTCTTTTGTCCTACTTTTTTTCTGAAAGAAAATATTTATTAGGCTTTGAAGAAGAATATCATAGAAGCCGGTGCTGTACAGTAGGCTTAGCATATTTTACCTCTCCTGGCTGGAGCACTTGCCGCTCACCTTTTCTCTAAAAAGGTCATTTCTTACCACTGCCAACCTCCACATGTTCATAAAGAAACAGGGCCAGACTGCTCTGCCTCTACACAGGCAAATTTCAGGTCTTCGGTTAGCTTTTTGTGGTATGATTTCTGTTGTACGAGGGTGGAATATCTAGAAATATGAAAACAGTATTGTTATAATGAGCTGCAGCAATCCTCTACTGCCAGTCCCATCGGCTGAGTGATGAATGCAGGAAACCACTGCCCAGATGTGGGCAGCTGTATGGACATGGAAATCAATGGATATTCGAGGCATGGATTACTGCAGGGGCGGCTTATTTGTGCGTAGACAGGTGTAATGCTGGGGATAGACTTGAGACAAGTTTTGCACTGCTCTGAATTCAGTGGAAGGAAACTATTTTATAGCAGAGACCGAAAACTCTGGTGGGAAAAGCCGTAGACGATGACCTTAGAGCCTGGTGTCTGTTCACTGCATAGTTGATCTGTAGGACCATGGTTTTGTGTTCTACTTTCTCTCTATTTTATCTGTTTAAACCCCTGGGAGCAAGGATTAGTCTTTACTTTGAGATTTTAATATTCAAGGATAGATTAAGACAACAGCGTCCTGATGTTAGATGACCATTAAATACTAAATTCTGTTGAATCCTCCAGCAGCATTAGTCAAATCAAGCCCTAAGTCCTAAAAGCTTTATACTTTCTCCAAAATAATTACACCACAGTATCACCTTTGAAGCCGTGTTGTTCTTTGTTAATCAATAAATGAGCAATTCCTGGGTACGTCAACTGGAGAAGCTCTAGCCGGGTTAGTCGTGGCCCGCCCTTGGCCAAGCCGTAAGTGAAAAGCAGATTCTCGTGGCTGAGTTACAAAACCACTAAACAAAATGGAAATGTTGATGTTCATTATTGATTTTATTCTTTGCTGCCAAGGAATGGTGCTAGTGGGAGCTGTTGTAATCAGATTACTTTAAAACTTACTTACAGAAGGAAGTGCTTAATTTATCCCCCCTTTTTCCTTTCCCAAAGTGGTACGATATCAAGGTATCATCTGTGTTTCTTGTAGAACAGCCCTTCTCTTTTTGGTTTTCTCACTGTGTTTGTGCAATTCATTTCTTACCACTCCCTATGATCTTTTTTAAAAAAAAAAAATTCCATGTGTTTTATCTCCTAAAGTAATCACTCATATTCGTTATGGAAAAGAATAGACAACGATTGTTGAAGATGTAACCCCCAAATGCTTCCAATTTCTGGAAATACCTATCGAAAACTAAATTTACTAAACATTCATCTAGAACTCCTGATGGTGTCAAGTCCCAGATATGTGCCTGGACAGCCTGTATGTCTTTGGGATTCAAGTCAGACAGGCTGATACCAGTTTAAGTGAGAATGTGGGAAATGCTGCATTTTGAGTGATATGACCTCTCATGATCTGTGAGGTTAAATGGTTTTTCTGATTTGATTCTTTACTGCCTTCCCTGTTTTGCATCAGATCAAATCGGGTGTGAAATGATAGGAAACCCAAATGGCACGTTCGCCTGCCCACCCTTCGCTCGTTCGTAGCGCTGTGAGCGATTGCAGCGAGCACAACAGAGAAAGAGTAATTAGGCCTTAATTGCCCCCGATTAGTCATATGTAATGTATCAATATTACTGGTCTAAGCGTCTGGGGAAGCCGTCCCCGGTCGCTAATGAAAGGTGCTTGTGGGGCTGGAAGCCGAACTGCCGGTTTCAGCCCAGCTCAGCAGCGGCTCGGAGCCGTCCCCAGCGGTAATCGCGCCGTGTTTCGTGGGCAGCGCTGGGAACGCGCGATTCCTGCGTTTCCCTCGCCGTCTCCTTGTGTTCTGCTCAGACTCCCGCCTTCACGCTCACGTCGAACCTGGCTCTCCGTCCTCCCGAGCCCGCGGTGGATCCCTGAGGGAGGCAAAGCGTTCGGAGCGGGACGAGCCACGGCCGTGCTCAGCCCCGCCACCCGGCCGAAAGCACGCCAGCTCCTCGCAAAAACACGCCTGCCTTTCGAGTGAACGAGACTTTTAATCTCTGGAGCCAAAGTTAACCCTCTCCTTGCTCTGTCCCGGCCGCATTCCCTGCCGTTGCTTGGCAGCGAGCGGCTCCGAACCCAGCGACTCCCGTCAGTCTCCCCCCGACCACCGCTAACCGCCTTTGAGTGACGAAGTTTTGCTGACTGAGCTGGATGGCAGCAAATCTTGATACCTGCCTCTCATCGCCTGGCTCGTGGGTTTGTAATGATGTATTTACTCCAGCACCTAGAGCAAATGAATTATATTAAGCCTCCGCAAATGGTCGTAAATATGATAGTCTGTGTGAACTGAGGTAATTGCCTGCTTTATATATGTGTTTATCTTCACTACATTGCATACACAATGTGCATTATGTCAAAAAGATGATAAAGGGCGGCCATAATGCTCCTGAACTGCATAACTCTTTTTAGTTTATGACTGAGGCTCGGTGTTATCTTATGCAAAGTTAGCTGCAGTAGGTTTAATATAAATTAACATACTTATAAAATGTCAAGGAGCATTAATTGACAATTTCTGAGGCCTACCTCGCTAAATACCAATTCAGTTCTGAAACCTGTCTCTGCAAGTTTAATGTATGAAAAATAATGCTTATTCATGAGTGGCTTATGTAACTTGGAATTAATTACATGGCAGCTAGAGCTAGCTGTTACAGATGGTCTTTCCATAAAACAAGATGCTGAAAATAAAGTTTCAAGCCCCACAAGGGAACTTCTGGGCTGGGTATTCAGCACTTTGGAAAACCAGGGCACATCATCTTGTGTGTAAATATCGACTTACTAACCTAATTCTGGACCCACTTTTGAAAGAGGACTGGCATATAGAAAAGCATTTAACTTCAGCAGCTTCTCCTTCATTTTGAATGAGTGTAGCAGGCGGGGTCTGCGGACGAAACCCAGCGTGCTCCCCCACCATTCTCCCTCATCTGGAAAATGGAGATGACCCCGAACATCTCCAGCTGAAAAAGGTGAAAAAAGCTAAGGTTTATTTATTTGAACAATTAGGAAAGTGTTTGTGGGTTCCTTTGCCTGCCCTACAGCCTGAGCAGCATTACAGCTGGTAGTAGTCAGTGTAATGGGCCAGTATGGAGGTGCTCAGATGAATGCTAATTGTTGATTAATATAGGCCTGGGTTATAAAAAAAAACCAGGCTCTCTCTTTAATGCTTTTTGCTAGGCACCAGGAAAGTGCTGATGTCTCTATGAGGAGGTTATCTGCTCCCCTCTCCAGCTTGTGCTGCTTCCAGCAGTGAGTGCGGTCAGCTCGGCACCGCAGCGTGCCCGCTTTCAGAGCTCGTGGGAACTTTATTGCCTGCCTAAACAAAGTTAAGTACGGCTGAAGGATGAGATTTTAAAGCATTTATTGATTTTCCTTTAATATTTTGTTATTTCTTTTCCATCAGTACAATATTTACTTTATCTAGTGCACTGCGGTATAAGTCTGTTCCCAGAATATTATGCCCATAATGTTATTTTCATATATGGGCATACAGATATAAAATGAAAGATTGCCTGTAACTCACTTAAAATAAATAACACAAAACACCATCTAGGAAACTCTGCTATCCGAGCTCAGCACTCTGCAGCTATCCACGCTCCGGTTACCCGAGTCGGAGCGGGGAAGGGCAGACCTTCCCAGAGCGCGGCGTGGAGGGATGGGTTTCCTTGGCATCAGAGGAGGTTTGCAGCGTTTGGGGCCCCAGAGCTGTGCACTAACAGGTTTCTATGGCAACTGGCTGGTAAACCTGGGGATGGGGGGGGACTTGCCCCGTCGTACCTGCAGCTTTTACCTTTCTTTTTTTTTTTTTTTTTTTTTTTTTTTTAACCAAATAGACCCTTCTTTCATGTTTTTCCTCTTCTCTTTTTTGCATTGCTGCTGTTGGAACACAGGGTTTATCTTCCCATCCTCTGCTGCTCACGAATGTCCCGGGAAATTCTGTGAAGGGCCGTAGGGCACCGGGTGCGTTTGCCCGTGGGCACTTAGTGTTATCGGTGTGGATCACTGTCAGTGTGTTCAAGATTTGTTTGTGTTTCTCCCTCATGCCCACATGGGACACCAAACCCTTCCCGTTTCAGACCTTCCCTGCTTCTTCAAAGTACAGAACTTACGTTTCCTTATGTCCACCTCCTTCATGCTGTCTTTGCCAGAGATTAGAAGCCGAGGGCAAAGACGCAGGTTATCAGATCCATAGGAAGAAGCAGCTTGGTTTAATCTGAGTTACCAGCAAGAGGTGACAAGCTGCCTTTGGGGATGAATTACGGGCTGGACCAGTGGCCGGTGGCGTGGACTGCAAGGATTTCCCTGGGCAACCTGCTGTAGCTGCCCCTGCTTGAGCAGGGGTGGGATGCGACGGTCTCCAGAGGTCCCTGCCAGCCCCAGCTGTCCTGTGCCTCAGTCAGTGATAGAATTTTGGAGTAGAGTCTACCCCACCATGCTAGTGGTAGTCCAAGTGCACAGCAGGAGGTCGTCCACGTCCCGAAGATCTCCCCAGAACGGGGAGGACAGGCGGTGAGGAAGGATGGGGCGAGAGCGGAGCAGCTCCTCTTTCCCCTAAGTTAAGCCTTCCCCTGAGGTCAGTGGCAAAAATGAGAGCAGAAACAATCTTCCCAGCTGACAGCAAGCGCTTCTTCCCCTTAACCACCCTGCCCTTGTCTTTCTGCTTGCTTTCTCATCCCCTGCTTCTCCCATCCAGCCATCCCGGTGGCCCGCGGGGAGACAAGCCTCTCTCTCTTCAAATCTCCTCGTGTCCTTCGTAACTGTGACTCGTTGTTCGCTTGGGCTTTTGGGGGTTTTGTTGGTTTGGGGTTTTACTTTCAACAGCAACACTGTGAAATTTCAGGAGGTGCCACGGATGCTGCCTGTCGTCCCCTCGCAGAGGGAGGCAAGCCGGCGGGGCTGGTGGCGGCGGCAGAGCGAGGACCACCAGCTGGAGCCCCTCGAGGCTTTTTTGGGAGCGAGCCAGGCAGGTACGTGGCCCTAGCCGGGCAGAAATACCGTTCAGCTGCAGCATACGCAGACGTGCAAAGCGCTCCTTCCCACGTGCCTGCGATGTTCCCACCACGATCGTCTCCCATACTACGCCATAACGGGGTCTAGTTTTATATACAATACCAGTAATCATTTTGTCTTCTCTTGCTTGAAACATTAAAAAAAAAAAAAAAAAAAAATGCTTTAACCCATCTGCGAAGCAACTGCTTCAAATTAAATTTTGTGATAAAAACGAACGAAGCGTAATTGAGAAGAGACAAGAGAAACTTGCCCTGAGAACAGAGTGATAAGAAATTCACTGTGACAATGATGCAATGTATATTGTTCTTCTACAGCGCACCAAATGTCCCTGCTGTCGGGCTGCACTGTCATTAGGGCAGTTTGCTGCTGTGATTGTGAATCTTAAAACATGTCTTTCCCTTTCTGTGCGAGACCACTCCTCTAAGATCTTACGCGTGCTAATGAAAGAATTAGGCTCAGCTATCGGGAATTAAGCAAAAATGTACTGGCACGTGTTCCTAGAAATACTGCTGAAAGAAAACGTCTTTTACAGAGCTGCTGCAATGCTTGCTGCAGGTATGAATATTGCAGAGCGTGCAGCCTGTCTCTAGTGGGCTGCTTGACCATGAAATTGCCCGTGAAATGGGACTCTATTGTTTATCATGCTAATTAGTAACCCAAGGAGTTTATTTAAAGGTCACTAGAAAGCAGTGAGAAATATCATAGTGTGTTACTGGGAGAAAATTCAAGAAGCCATAGGGGGTTTGGATTATTTAGTAGAATATTATTCCTAATATTTAAGATAATTTGTGAGATGTGCATTAAATTAATAAGGGAGATGAAGGAATGTTTTAATATAACTTAGTGTGAAAATAGCCTTCCGAATTTATTTTATTCATAGATTTTTGCATCAAAGGTCCTATAATGATTAATTTTCAAACTTACAGGTTTTAATAGCAAAATAAGAAATAATAGCTCCAAAGTTCCTTTGAAATACTTAATGAAATACTGTTCTTTAAAGCATTAGATGGCTTTCAAATGCCACTAGCACTTCAAAGAACAGTATTCTTTACAATATTTCCATACAGTATTTCTATTCAGTTTTCTACACTGTGTACAGCTGGCTCACTTTATGTAGCGCAGAAGTATTTTCAGATAGGCAAAATGAAAGTATTGTTATATTCCAACAAAACACTGGACTGAAAAACTGTACCGAGTACTCGATAGGGTTGAAGTTTAAATGCAAGTTAATTTGATGTTACAGAAAGGTTCCTGGCCTTCCAGATTCCCAGACAAACTCAAAAAAAAAAAAAAACAATCGGTAGCTAACAGATGTAATTATTGTAGCTGTTCATTGCTTTATATGCCAGACCTCTGGAGGAGGAGCAGCACAGCAGGTTATTGGGTCACAAGCAAGTGAGAAAGAAAAATCCTTCATCAGAGTCAGGTCCAGTAGGGAGCAAGTAAGTGAAAGCTGGTTTTGTCTGTTGAGCAGAAGAATTGGAAATTAAGGTAGGATAACTTCAGCAGTCACCACGCCGGGTGGAGGAGGAGAGGCTTTTCCTGCAAGCGCAGTCCAACAGGCTGACGGGCACGTGCCTGATGCAGAACCACGAGAAGACTGACAGAGCCCCCCAGTCCAAATGGGTTTTGTAGGAAAATACACGAATTTCCCCACAGACCAGAGAGATATTCATGTCAAACCAAAGGTGTGTAAAAACAGGGGTTCCAACCTGGGGCGTGCCAAAGTGCCCCCCTTAACAGATAGTGGAAAGAGAGAGAGAAGTTTCTCCTTGGATGCTATAAAATAAAAGAGCAGGATTTGGCCCCTTCCAGCGGCCCCAAGGAGGCAGAGGGCAGCGCTGAACGGCAGCTGGGTTCACATGCTTGAATCCCGTTACAGGAGGGCTACTAATTGTCAGTTCAAGCATGCAAAGGATTAATTGCCAGCAGGTGTCAAAGATAAGAAATTTCTCTCTGATCCGGGCAGGGGGTAACTATGTGTATTCTCCTGTATTGTTCTCTTCTTGCCATTGTTCATTAGAACATTAAGTGAACCTCTACGTGAGGAAGTGGGATAAATAATTTTGCTGCTGTCAGTAAAGAAAAAAAAAAAATTGCAAGTCTTCAAAGGGGAAAAATTGTTAATTAGGAAATGACTACATGAAAAAATACAATTGTGGAGGCCAGACAGTTCTTAAAGCTAGCCTGTAGTTTTACAACCTGCCTGCAGCAAAGGGTTATACGTAACCTGCCCCAGCAATTTACTCGGGTTCCTCGCCTCGCATTGTCGGAAAATGAGTGAATTTAGGCAATTAGTAGAGCTGGCGATCGCCAGGGCCCTCCCGGTCGTCACCAGCTCCTCATCCGCATGTGGCTGCCCTGTTCTCTCCATCTCAGCCCGGGAGGTCGACGCGCGTGAGCCGGGGGTCCTGCCGCCGTCACCGCGCCGCGCCGGCAGCGCGGGTCCTAACTTGGTGCTTTAACGGAGGGGCTTGTCCCCGCGGAGAGCAAATGGAGCAGGATGCTCTTTAGAAGGTGATTCCCCCCACTGCCCCTGAGATCTAGGTTGCCTTTTCTCTGTTGTCTTTGCAGAGACTGCGGGGAGAGCGGTTTCTGGAAGGGGTTGAGGCGGGCAGGGCGTTTACTGCGCTCGCAAAGGGAGCGAGCTTGCTTTCAGCGGGAGCATCCACGAAGGGAGTTACTGCTGAGAAATAGCGCTCTGCAAATTCATGCTTTAGTTTGCTCTCTATCCGCACGGACAAATCCTGATAAGGTCACTAATGAGCTAGCCCTAGGCATGAAGAAACTAATCAGAGCGGTCTGGTACTAATTTGCAGTATTAAACCCAGCACCACAACAGGAACAGCCAAGTTAAAGAGGAACAGTTTAAAATCCAGCGACCCTTACGGATTCTTAGGACACATACAAAATACATCATTTCCATCATCGTTTCAATATGTGAAAGAAAAGTCATGGCACCGCTGTAATAATGGCAAAGCAAATGGAGCAGTCAGAAATAATTACCTACACGGTAAGCGCCAAAGTTGGCTGATGGGGCTGTTCCAGTAGATGTGGCTTCTTTAAGGGAGTTTCTAATGCAATAGGTGATGCCGCTAGATGTGGTTTCTTGATGTGGGGGAAAAAATGTTGGTACTTGGAGTCATAAACCAATGTGGCTTTAGGAGTTTTGCCATCACCCTCAACAGGAGCTGAGGCATAGTCATTAATTGGGAACCTCTATACAGCATTTAGATTGATGAAAATGGACAATGGACCTTTTGGGGTATATTTAAAAGGAGAAAAAAAAAAAAAAAAGCCCATTGCCTGTAGCCTTGCATGCCTTTGCAAGCATAAGGCTGCCAGCCCACACACCCCATAAAAAAAGCCAATGCTTTGTTTCAAATTAGCACCCAACTTCTTGCCAAAGGAAGCAGAAGCAGCAAGCCAGTCATCTGAGTTTCTCTGTCTCTGATCTCCCAACAGGCCACTTCGGCTGAGTATCAAAAGCAAATGCCTGTAAGGAAGGACATTTATTCAGTGCAGAAGAAACATACTTCTTATGTGCATCTGCTGAACAGTAAGTCTTGACTAACCATCCAAGAAATGAGAGATCCCTGTGCTTTTTGCATGCCTTCTGTTAAAGAAAGGCTGTACATCTTTGATAGATTTAGAAAACAGAAACAATGCTCAAATAGTGTTTCATGTCATTCTCCAGTTTTCCTTCTTTTCTGTAAATGTCATTGTTAGTGCTTGTGAAAAGCCATTAGCAAGGAGTCCATTGCGTCCCAAGACAGGTTTTAATTATTTTCCCTGCACTAAACCAGTTTCTTAACAGTATTGTGGAAACCTTTATGTTTTGATTTCAATCCTAAAGTAATTAAGGACAAATTACAGATCAATGCAACAACATTTCTCTTTACTTGTTTGTTCATTCTCTAAAAGAATGGTGCTTAGAGGAGGCACTCCCTTGAACAACTATGCTGAACAAGATCTCAATCTCCTGAAATAGCAGAAACTTGCTGTTGGTCTTTGCTCAGTCTCTACATCTGTTTTGGACCATGTCAGTGATATCAGTAAAGTGAAGTAAAAGCAAACGTGAGTAAGTGTAGAGGAAGCCATAATGAGCATTTCTGATTTTGACAGCTGTCCTTGACATCATGCTTGTCAGTCTTCTGCAAGC
>JANHGO010000043.1:27740855-27751850 GCA_024606505.1 Aquila spilogaster | reverse complement strand
TACACAAGACTGTCTATTTGTAGTTGAAAGTGAATTATTTGCTCATTAGTGGTTCAGAAAGGTCTGCCGGCTCCTGCCGTGCGAGGCAGCTTGGGTTCCTCCGTGTGATGGAATGTGCTTGTCAGAGGCTCACAGCGTCCTCAAGGTGGTCCAGAGGACGTGGGATTATGAAAATCAGTAACTACCAAAAAATGTTCAGCTTTTTCCTTGTTTTGTTGCCCTTTCTGGCAGCACCTCCATCCCGTTCTATAGCCCTCAAGCCAGCCCCAAAACAGCGAGCTCGTCCCGAGCTGCATCCTGCTGGTTGTCCCCTGTGGTGCTGGGCAGGCTGTGGCCAATTGCAAAGCTGATTTTCTGAGCACATTTAGTAGGATCTTCAGGAAACTTTTGGAAAGATGCATGAATTTTCCACTGACCCATATTTATTTGTTTCTCAGGACGGCAGCACAGCAGCAATATATTATTTTGTCCCACTTTTTTTTTCTTTTTTTTTTTTTTCTGGAAGAAAACGCTCATGAGATTTCAAAGAGGGATATTCCCAAAGCCGGTGCTGTGCAGCAGGCTTTGCATATTCTGCCTTTCCCAGCTTGAGACTCACAGGGCAGTGTTCTCCTGAAGAATCATTTCTTAGCATCGCCGGCCTCCAGGATTTCACACAGAAGTGGGACCAGAAGTGCTCTGCCTGAATGTTGGCGTGTTTCTTGTGAGTTTTTCTTGGTCAGGATGCCTAGAAATACGGAACAGCCTAAGCCAGCAGCATCTCAGTGTTAGATGACCACGATGTGCTAAATTCTATCAAATCCCTCAGCAGATGCAGTCAAATCAAGCTCCGAGTCCTCAGAGCTTCATCTTTTCTACAAAATAATGACACCATAGCACAACTTTTGAGGCCGTGTTGTTCTTCATCCATAATAAATGAGCAGGTCTTGGAGACGCCAGGTTGGGAAGTGCTATCCAGGTTGGTTGTGGCCCTCTCTTGGCTGAAGGAGAAAAGCAGAGTTATGAAATTGCTAAACAAAACGGAAGCGTTGATGTTCACTATCGATTTCAGTCTTTGCTGCCATGGAACAGCACTAGCGGCAGCTGTTGTAATCCCATTACTTTAAAGTTTACTTCCAGAGTGAAGTGCTTGATTTGCCCCTCCTTTTCCCATTCCCAAATGGGTATCATATCAAGGTTTCACCTGCGGTTCTGTAGAACAGCTCTTCTCTTTCGGGTTCTTGCAGCATGCTTGTGCAATTCAGATGTTATCGCTTCCTGTGATTTTTTAACTTAGTTTCCAGCTATGTATTTTATTTCCTAACGTAGTTGCTTATATTCTTTGCGGAACAGTATGGGCAATGATTTTTAAAGATAGAATCCAAAAATGTTTCAGATTTTAGGAAATAGCTGTCAGAAACTGCGTTTGCTAAACATGCATCTAAAACTGTGCTGTCACGGCACAGATGTGCGCACGTGCGGCCTTTATGTGCTCGGGATGCGAGTCAGGCAGCTGAGACCAGCTTAACTGTGAATCTGGGAGATGCTGCATTTTGAGTGATGCGTTCTCATAATCCTTGAGTTTAAATGGTTCTTCTGATTTGATTCTTTACTGCCTCCCCTGTTTTGCATCAAATCAAATCGGGTGTGAAATGACAGGAAATCAAAGCAGCAGGCTCACCTCCCCTCCCCTCCCACCGCTCGTCTGCGCTGATATGAGCAATGGCAACAAGCACAGCAAAGAGTAATTAGTCCTTAATTGCCCCTGATTAGTCATATGCAGTGAACCAATATTAGTGGTTATCTCAGTGGGTGAAGAGTCCAATTGTTACCCAAGGGAGCTGGCATGGCTACAACGGTGGAGAGTGTCCCATCCTGTCCTATCCCATCCTATGGGATTTCCAGGTCCATTCCTCCTGCCCTCACTGGGAACAGTGATTTCCATGGGGCTTGGCTGGTGGCACCGATCTCGATAGCTGCCTCGTTGTCTGCCCTGGGGGTTGTAATGTTGTATTTACTCGAGCACCTAAAGTAGATGAATTACATGAAGCCTCTGCAAATGGTCATAAATATGATAGTCCATGTGAGCTGAGGTAATTGCCTGTTTTATATATGTGTTTATCTTCACCGCATTGCATACACAATGTGCGTTATGTCAAAGAGATGATAAGAAGCAGCCCTAATACTTGTGAACCACGTAAGTCTTTTTAGTTTATGGCTGAGGCTCCGAGTTATCTTATGCAGTTACCTGCAGTAGGCTTTAATGTAAATTAGCATACTTACAAAATGTCAAGGAGCATTAATTGACAATTTCTGAGGCCTTCCTCGCTAAATACCAGCTCAGTGCCGAAACCTGTCTCTGCACGTCTAATATATGGAAAATAATGCTTATTCAGCAATGGCTTATGTAACGTGGAATTAATTTCATGGCAGCCAGAGAAAGATGGTACAGAGAGTCCTTTATCAAAGGAGGTGCTGAAAATAAAGCTTCATGCCCCACCAGGAAACTTCTGAGATGGGATTCAGCGCTTCAGAAAACCAGGCCATGTCACTCTGTATGTAAACAGCGACTTACTAACTTAATTCTGGGCCACTTTGGCAGAGCACTGGCCTACGTAAGAACCTTTAAGAGCAGCAGCACCTCCTGCACTTGGAATGAGCGCAGCAGACGTGCGTGCCACCAACAAGCATGGTGCAGGAATGGCAGGAGATCCCACCCCAAAGCTCATCTGCAAAGTGGGGATAAAACTGAATGCTTCCAGTTGAAAAAGGTGAAGCTAGCTAAGATTTATTTGTGTGACTAACTAGAAAAATTCATGCGGATTCCTTTGCCTATTGTCTCCTACAGCTTGAGCAGCATCACAGCTTGTGGTGGGCATTGTAATGGGCCAAAGCTGGGGCACTGAATATTAATCACTGGTTATTATAAGCTTGGTTTGCATGGACCCCAGCTTCTCCCTTGGTGCCAGGCCCAGGCAGGTGCTGGTGTTCCCATCAGGTGGGAGGTTGTGAGATTGTGCCACCTCCAGCAGTAGGTGTGCTCAGTCCCGTGTTGCACTGCTCCTGCTGTCAGAGCTCATGGGGACTTCATCACCTGCCAAAACCCAGTTAGGGAAGGCTGCAAGATGAATTTTTAAAGCATTTATAGATTTTTCTTTAATATATTGTTTCTTTTCCATCTATACAATATTTTCTTTATCTAATACACTGCAGATAAGCTTATTTCCAGAAAATTATCCGCATAATGTCATTCTCATATTACAAGAGGTTGGAAAAGACCTTTAAGATCATCTAATCCAACTGCAATGTATGGGTATACAGAAACAAAATGAAAAATTGCCTGTAACTTGCTGAGAATAAGTCACACAGGCACCACGAAGGAGATCTGGCTGTATCAGCCCAGCAGCCTGCAGCTCTCCACGCTGCAGTGATCCAGGCTGGCACAGGGCAGGGAGGTGTTCCCAGAGCACAATGCTCAGAGGTCCGTCCCAACAGCACCAGCAGAGGCCTTGCGTGCATCTGGGGCCACAGAGTTGTGTGATAATGGGTTTCTATGGTGCTGCTGTGGGCAAGCTGGGGCTTGGGGGGAGCTGCACTAATGCCCACCTGGGATGGGTATGACTTCAGGGTAGCACCCAACCTGATGTGTCAGTGGTGGTACAAAAGCAGCATGCACGGGAATGCAGCCTCTCCACCTGCTTGAAACCTTCCCCCGTGATCTCCTGTGCTGCACCAAAACGGGGCTCAGTTTTATGGACAGCACCAGTAATCATTTTGTCTTCTCTTGCTTGACACAGAAAAAACGTTTTAACCCATCTGCCAAGCAACTGCTTCAAATTATATTTTGTGATAAAAGCAAATGAAGCGTAATTGAGAAGAGACAAGAGACACTTGCCCTGAGAACAGAACGATAAGAAACGCGTTGTGACAACGGTGCAATGTATATTGTTACTCTGCAGTGCACCAATCGTCCCTGCTGCCCCAGAGCTGTGACTGCGCTGTGGGGAGGGCAGCCGGCTGCTGTGGTTGTGAAACTGAAGATGTGTCTTCCTCCTTCTGTGTGACACCGCTCCTCTAAGCCTTACGCGCATTACTGGAAGGTTGAGGCCAATCAGCTGCCAGGAAATAGGTAAAAAAAGGCACTGAGGTGTTCCTGGAGATGCTGCTTAAAGAACAAATGTCAGGCAGAGATGCTTGCTGCAGGTATGCAAGCTGCCGAACCTGCAGCCTGACCCGGGTGGGTTGATTGACCGTCAAATTACCAATGGAAGGCGAATCCATTGCTTACCATGCTAATTAGTAACCCAAGAGTGTTTATTTAAAGGTGATTAGAAGGCACTGAGAGATGTGTGTCTGAATGGAAGAAAATTCAAGGAGTCATGGTTGGTTTTTTTTTTTAGATTATTTAGCATAAAATAATTCCTAATATTTAAGATAATTTCTGAGATGTGCATTGAATTAACAAGGGAGTTGAAGTTTTAATGTAACTCAGTGTGAAAATAGCCTTCAGAATTTATTTTATTCAGAGATTTTTGCATCAAAGGTCTTACAGCTATTAATTTTCAAACCTCCAGGTTTTAATGGCAAAGTGAGAAATAATAGCTCTAAAGTTCCCTTGAAATACTTCATAAAGTACTGCTCTTTAAAGAACTAAATGGCTTTCAAATGCCATCCACTGCTTCAAAGAACAGTATTCTTTACAATATTTCTATACAATATTTCTATTCAGTTTTCTACACTGTGCACAGCTGACTCATTTTTGTAGCGCAGAAACATCAGAAGATGGGTGATATCAACGTATTGTCATACTCCAACAAAATGCCGGCCTCAAACTCTACCAAGTACATGACAGAGCAGAAGTTTAAATGCAATGCTAAGTTAATTTGATGTTACACAAAGTAACTTGGAAGACTTCCATGTTCCATATTCTGTCGCTAACCAATGTAATTATTCAAGCTACTCATTGCCTTGTACTCCAAACCTCAGGAGGCTGAGCAGCGCAGCAGGTCAGCAGGCATGTGGAGCTGCAAGAAAATGAGAAGGATCCTTCATTAGTAAGGTCCAGGAGGGAGTGACTAAGTCTAAGCTGGTTATGTCTGTTGAGCAGAAAAGTTATCAATGAATGTAGGGTAACTTAAGCAGGTAAGGGGCGCAAACTTGGTGCATCCCAAAGGGGTTCCATAACGGTTACTGGGGAGAGAGAAGTTCCTCCTTGGATGCTACCAAAGACATAGAAAAACACCCTTCTTTGCTCCTTCTTGCCTTCCCAGCACTCTAGCTCACTGTTTAGCTCCCCAGCTCAGTACTGTCCATGCCACCCCTTCCAGCTCACGCCCTGTGGATGGGGGCATGGCAGCACCTCATGAAGGAGCAGCACGAGGGCAAGCATCGCTCTGCACCATGGGGAGGGACCTGCCTCCATCTCCCATGGGTGAGTCTGCTGAAACAGCATCTCCCAACTCTCGCTCTTACTGCAGAGTCTAAAAACTAAAAAATAATGGGATGAATCTTCTGCATGGCGCAGAAAGCCACCGCGGGTAAGCCAGATTTCGGTTCACGTGTGCAGGAAGCACCAAGCAGCATTCAGGCATTGCCCAAGGAGGCAGAGGGCAGTGCTAAACGGCAGCTGGAACCACAGCTGGAACCTCCTTACAGGGGTGCTGTTAACTGTAGATTCAGGCATGCCAAGGATTAATTGCCAGCAGGTGTCAAAGATAAGAAATTTCCCTCTGATCTGGGCAGGGGGTAACTTTGTGTATTTTCTGCTTTTGTTCTGTTCTTACCATTGTTCATTAGAACATAAAATGAACCTTTATGTGAAGAAATTGGATAAATAATTTTGCTGTCACTATAAAAGAAAAGAAAATAATTTGTCAGTGCAAGACTTCAAAGGGCAAAAATTGTTAATTAGGAAATTGCTATTTGAAAACATACAATTGTGGAGGCCAGGCAGTTGTTACAAGCTAGCCTGCAATTTTACAACCTGTCTGCATTAAAAGGTTGTACGTAATATGCCCCAGCAATTCACTCGGGCTCCTCACCTACCTGCACTGCAGGAAAATGAGTGGATTTAGTCAATGAGTAGAGCTGAGGATTTCCAGGGCCCTCCCAGTCATCATCCATTCTTTGTCCACATGCTCAGGGGCTGATGTGGTGTCCGTCCTGCTCTCTCCATCACTGAGCACAGGTCCTAGCCTGGAAGCTGCATGCACGTCAGCTGGATGGGGCAGGAGCTTCTGCTGCCCCTGCTGCTCTTCATTGTGCCTGCAAAGGTAAGCTAGACCCAATTCAGGTGCTAACTAATTGCTTTAATTAGGGGACTAGTCCTCATCGACAGCAAATGGAGAGCAAAAAGAGCAAATGGAGAAAAGCATCACTTAGAAAGTGATTCTCCCCGACCCTCATATATCTAAATTACCTTTTCAATGTTGTCTTTGTAGAGAATGCAGGGAGAACAGTTTCTGTAAGTGTTTGATACGTGCAGGGCATTTACTCCTCTTGGAAAGTGATGGAGCTTGCATTTGATGGGCACACTAGGAGCTCCCATGAGGAGAATTACTACTGATAAGTAGCACTGTGTAAATTCATGCCTTAGTTTGCTCCCTGTCCAGGTGGATAAATCCTGGTAGAGCTACTAATTAACTAGTCCTAGGCACTAATAAACTAATTGAGTCAGGCTGGTACTGGTTTGCACAATCAAACCCAGCATCATAACAGGAACAGCCAAGATAGCGAGGAACAGCTCAAAATTCAGTGACTCTTGCAGGTTCTTAGGACATGTACAACATACATCATTTCAATCAGTATATGAGAAAGAAAAGCCCTGGCACCACTGTAATAATGGCAAAGCATATGGTGCAGTCAGAAAAAATTAACTACACAGTAAGCATCAAAGTTGTCAGATTGGAGCATTCCAGTAGCTTCCTTACGGGAGCTTGCAGTGTGATAGATGTTGTCACTAGGGGTGGTTTTCTGATGTAAAAGTGTTGTTGGGTACTTGGAGTCATAAAATAATATGGCCCTAGGAATTCCGCCATCATCTTGAACAGCGCCTGAGGCACAGTCATCAACTTCTGTACAGCATTTAAGTTGGTGAAAATGGAAAATGAACCTTTTGGGTTTACTGAAACAAAACCCCAAAAACACTGCCTGTAGCCTTGCATGCCTTTGCAAGCATAAGGCTGCCAGCCCACACGCCCCATAAAAAAGCCAACATTTTGTTTTAAATTAGCACCCAACTTCTTGCCAAAGGAAACAGAAGAAGCAAGCCAGCCATCTGAGTTTCTCTGCCTCTGATCTCCCAACGAGCCACTCCGGTTAAGCATCAAAAGCAAATGCCTGTAAGTAAGGACACTTATTCAGTGCAGAGGAAACACGCTTACTGTGTGCATCTGCTGAACAGTGAGTCTTGACCAACCATCCAACAAATGAGATCCCTGTGCTTTTTGCATGCCTTCCGCTAGAGAAAGGCTGTACATCTTTGAGCATTGTTTCTGTTTTCTGAATCTATCAAATGCTGTGCCTTGTGGCGTTCTCCAGTTTGACTTTTCTCCATAACTGTCACCATGAGCACCTGTGTTAAGTTGCTAGCAACGAGTCCGTTGTGTCCTGAGATGTCAAGGAATGTTCTTCATTATTTTACCTGTACTAAGGCAGTTTCTTAGTGGCGTTACAGAAATCTTTTCATTTTGATTTCAGCTTTAAAGTGATTGAGGACAAATAACAGCTCAAAGCAACATTCTTCTTTCCTTGTTCATTCGTTCCCTAAAAGAATGATACTTAGAGGAGTCACCCCCTTTGATTGTGCTGAGCAAGATCTTTATGTCCTGAAACAGCAAAAATGTGCCTTTGGTCTTTGCTGTCTCTATATCCATTTTGGACCATGTCAGTGCATATCAATAAAGTGAAGTAATAGCAAATGTGACTGAGTGAAGCGTAGAGAAAGCTACAATGGGCATTTCTCATTTTGACAGCTGTCCTTGACATCATGTTCATCAGTGTTCTCCAAGCCTGAGTAATTCCTCTAGTAGGAATCGTGTAGAGCCCGTTTTCCTGAACAGCAGCAGATCTAGGTTTCCATCTGCACAGGTTTATTTTCCTTCCTTGCAGTAAAAGGAACTCGCACTCAAGCGGAATTTGAAGTCGGTGGCAGGAAATAAGGCATCCAGAGCATGTGAAGGTGACTGGGGGAAATATAAAGGTGCAAGCAATGGATGGAATAGTAAGGAGGGAATTAGATAAAGGACAGAGAATATGTAGTGCCTTGAAGAGTAAAAGATAAGGAAAACAAAATGTCCAGTGAATGTCCCGGCAACAGTTTCCCAGCAACAATAAATTCTGCTTATGATAGAGCAGGCTGAGAAAAAGCTGGGGCCCGATGGCTTTCCAATCCCTGCCAAAACCACATGGCCAGTGGTACCACTGCATAACATTCAGTACAACGTGTCAAACTCTCATAGGTATGCATGACTTCGATGCAGCAGCTACTGCCAAGAAAATTATTCGGAGAGAGAGAAGTTGACAGACAGTGCTGATGATCTGTGCTGGAGCTCTTTGAAGAGGTATCCGTCTGCTGTAACAATTAATTCGACTTCTAGTTCAGCGGGAAAGGCTGACAAAGACACCATATTGCGAGATGGGCAATTTGAGGGGTAGGCTTTCCACACGGAAGTGGTGTTGGCCTCCTGCTTGTCTGTTACCAAGAACCAGGAATGGGATGCCTTGTTGCCATGTGGATCAGTTTGTCAATGCAGTAGGGCCTTACAGATTAAAACAAATGGGAATTTCCTGTGGATGAGCATCTGTGTGGCAGTAAAGAGTGTCAAACAGCACACTCGCATGTTTTTTGAAGTGAAGGGGAAATGAGGTTCGTGCAGGTACAGTCAGGTATTCTGGCAGTGTAAGGTGAGGAAGCAACAAGTGGTGGGATGTCCCAGAGTTAGGTGAGCTACCCTGAGAAACACTCTGGCACACTGTGCTGCTTCCGCAGCAGCTCTGGGGGGAGACTGAAATACCATGCATCCTTCTTGCAGCGTATTTAAATGGAAGTTCACTGCCCTCCTGGGCACCCAGAGTTGGTAACCAAACCCCCAGAGGTGAGGAAGGACTCAGTGGGCAGACCCATACAGGCAGCACTGGAGGATTACGTGCAGGTAAAGCACTATGTGTAACAAAAAGATTGTAATTTAAAGCAGCAGAATTATGTTTTCCTTTGTTCTTATAACAATTTCAATTCCAAGTATGCAGATATTTTTTTTCTTCTTATCCGAATCTGTAATCAGCCTTTGCCAGAAATGAGAAATGGATTGGTTTTTCAGCTCTGCTGTGCTCCAGGTCAGCTTGATAACATAGGAAATGGCAGACTAATGACAGTTTAACACCAATTAACCGACCACTTTATAATAGATTAGCATTCTGAGTCTGTTGAATTGATAATTACAATAATTAACTCTCTGAGCTTGCATGCTTTTCTGAACAGAAATTTGGTACCTTTGTTTATGCTGAAGAAGCAAATGCACAGAGCAAACATGGATCATGTCAAGTACTACAGTCGCTCATGACCGTAAGTTTATTAAATCTGGGCTTGCTCTTGAAATGCACTTTGCAGGTAACACCCTCCCAGGTGGAAGTGACTACATAAATGACTATTTCAGTTCTAGCTAAGCACAGCTGTGAGCAGAACCTGAGATTTAACACGTTCCTGTAGTTCAAATGAGCTGCAAAAGGCATTTGTTCTGCAGAGCAGTTCTTCTCATCATTGCTTTGGGGTCCCTGCTTTCAAACTGATGGATTTTCTACGCGTTCAGGTCATATCTTCAATGCTTGGTACTCATAGCTGAAGTGAGGTTTTCAAATGTGCGCTTTCCTTTTGGGAAACAAATGGTGAGAAGTGTTTTGCAAGAGGCAGCTCCATTCCGATGCTTATGGGGAGACATTTGAATGAGCTGCAATTGCAGTGTGATCATGTCCCCGGAATTCCTTGGGAGAACTCCCTCTGCTCTTGCATCCCTGAAATCCAAGTGCCACTGCCACAGTGGGTTTTTTCTGTAGATGGTTTCTGGGTGGCTGCTGGCAGCAGGTGTGACCGTGGTTATATGTTTTCCCTGGGAGCAGGATGCAGCACTTGGAGAGGTCAGTAGGACAGCGACTTGCTGGTTCCTGGGACAGGTAACCAGGTCTCTGGCCATGGTGTGTTGATGGGATCGCGGTCACAAGATCTCCTTTGTAATTGTTGGGTTACTGTTGACTTCGTACTTCTCATTTAACTTCATCACCCTCTTCTCTTAAATACTGTGAAATCTCTTCATGTGCGGGGCCTCAAGTTGTGCCCAGGGGAGGGTTAGGTTGGATTAGGAGCAATTTCTTCTCTAAAAGAGCAGTCAGGAACTGGCACAGGCTGCCCAGGGGGTGGTGGGGTCACTGTCCCTGGAGGTGTACCAGAACTGTGGGGATGTGGCACTGAGGGCCATGCGCAGTGGGCACGGTGTGGATGGGCTGGGCCTGGGGTCATAGGGATCTTTCCCATCCTTAATGAATCTATGATTCTAAGGGGAGCTTTATTTATGGTTATTTCTTAAATCTGTGGGCAGGGATAACACGGCAGGGGGACTCTGCTGATGCAGCCTGTTTGTTCAGCCCTGCACTTGATGCAGGCAGCACCAGCTCTAGAGAGCAGCATCCCAAATCCCCCTTCCTCTGCTGGTGCCATCCAGTACGGTGAAGGAGCCGTGGTCTGCCTGGCCTGGCAGTGGGGGAAGAGAGATTTAAGAGCAATCTGGATTTTTATACTGAAAGTGTATTGTTTGGATGGTATGGATGGATTGTTTTTGTCATGCAGCACTGTACCAGGATAATTGGATGTGTGCAGGGCACGGTGACAAGCCGGGTGACAGTGGGTTTGTCAAGGAGCTATACAAAGAGCCGGAAGGCACGGGCTGCTGCTAAAAGCTGTCAGCATCTCCCTTTACCCCAGCAGAGCTCACGTCCCCCGTTCTTGACATTTCAGACAATTGCACA
>JANHGO010000043.1:27683592-27722997 GCA_024606505.1 Aquila spilogaster | reverse complement strand
TCCCTTGTCACAATAACTCAGTTTAAATGTATTGTCAGATTAATAGACTCAGTTATCCACTCTTCCAAGGAGAAAAACGACTTGTGGTTTCAAATCATGCCCTCTCTCATAGCATCCAATCAAATTAACTGAGCAGTCCAAATTTAGACTCCCAGCAGAAGCCAGGCTCTTTATGCATTGTGCCATAAAAGTGAGTTTATTTCTCTGTTTTTAAGGCTGGCCAAGTGACTCCTACTAGCCACAGTGAGGCCTGTTGGTGGCCATGCAGCTGGTAACCGCATCTCATGGAGCCGTGCAGTGTCACCACTCCTCCTATCCTTCCCATCAGCTCTATGGGCACCTGAGCCTCTGACTGAACTGCTGCTTAAACTGGGGATAAAAGCTGCTCTTAAAGGGCTGCAGGGCTGTATTTTCTGCTGCCTTAAACTGATACGGGGCAGCGGTGCTTTACAGCTGGTGGGAAGTTGGCTCGTGGACTTGCTGCAGAGGTGTTAAGGCGTTAAAAGACCATCAAGATCATCAGGTCCAACTGTCCTGATCCAAGGGAGGATGCACGCCGTGTCTTGTCCCTTCCCTAAAGAACCCCATGCAATAACTTCCCCTTCTACCCAAGGCAGCAGGTTCATTGCATGCTGCACCATGTAGGCTGCAGCCACAGTAGTGCTCTCCCTGCCCTCGCCCTCAGAGCAGTGGATGTGCAGCAGGTTGGTTAGGGTTTGGGGTGAACGTATTCTATTCTGCATGCTGTCAGAAAATAAATCTGAATTTTCAGCCCCTCAGCCCATCGCAGGCGGTGTGTGTGTAAGAAGCAATGCTGTTTATCAGTGCACCTGCTATGAATTCTCCCAGTTTACAGCTGGAGAGAGGCAAATTGTTGGCTTTAATAGCTGCAAGCTCCTCTGATCCGCAGTCACTGTCTGGGAGATCTTTTGATCTGACAAAGCATTTGCAGAGCGCTGCACGGCTCCTTCGTCAGCCTCTCGGGAGGAATCCTGCTGTCAGGCTGCAGACGTAGGGCAAGTGAATGGGCAATTTTGAAGTCTAAACCTCTCGGAGCTGGAGATGCTCTTAAGCAGCAGTTTACCTGCCGTTGCCCCTGGCTCTGCTCGCTGCCTCTTGTGAGTTAGTGTGATAGCTCGCGTTTCCTCTGCAGACAGTCACCAAGTTTACTTGCTAGAATCTCATCCTCTTCTCTTAATTAGGCATTTTCATGCAATGAACCATATGGAAGTCAATGAAAGAAATGTTGATGTGCAGCACGGGTAGTGATTGATAAAGCTGGCAGATGGGTGCATGGATGGCTTTGAAAACTGGATTTTCAGTTAGATTTCTTTTGAAGCTAAGTAAATAAGACGGATGGAACTCGGTGACAGGGAGGATGTGCAGCAGGGCTCCTTCCCTGCACTGTCAACAGTTGTTCAGGTCGATGGCCCCCTGCAAACAGCTCACGTTTTTCTGTTGCACAGAATACTTTGGGTTGGAAGGGACCTTAAAGCCCATTCAGTTCCAACCCCTATGGTGGGCAGGACACCTCCCATAGACCATGCTGCCCAGGGCTCCATCTACGGCCTTGGGCACCTCCAGGGATGGGGCACCCACGCTTCTCTGGGCAGCAGTGCCAGGGCCTCACCGCCCCCTGAGCCAATGTGAAATGTCAGTCTTCATTTCCAGTTATTTTTTTTCCTGTTCCCCATATCTCCACTTTCTTCTGCTTCTCATGGACCTTCCGTCTTCTATTTCATCTCTTTTTTGCACATCTTCATTGCCCTTCATTTACTTCAGAACGCAGATAATCTCTGACTATTTGGGACTTTTCCCAGCAGAGTAACAGAGAGTTGTCATTGTGGTGTGGTCCGTGATCTGAACTTCTGCATGCAATTCTGTACATATTGATTTAGGAAAGCACCTGAAGAGCACGCATTCAAAAACAGATTTGGGTTTGAATGCTGTTCCATGCAGAGCTTCTAGAAGTCCTTCTCCTCTGTTGCTCTGTCATTTCGGCAATACTTCCCCTAGAACCAGTAATTCTCAGGAACACCTGGAAGCTTTCTCCATGCATCTGCATGAGAGCTGAGCACCGTGGTACAGACAGCGAAGGCAGCACTCGCGTGACCCTTCCCTGACTGGCAAAACTGCTGAGCACAGCATAACCCCAAGGCACGCTGGAGCTCTTTTACTTTAAACTGTAGCCATGAAACAGGAGAAAAGCCCAATGAAGCAAAAGCTCCCGTCCTTTTATTTTTGCTCTTACCATGTAAAAATAACAGAAGCGCCTGCTGCCTGCTGGGCTCGTTAAAGAAGTCTTTTTATTTCCATAAATCACCGCGGTAGAATCTGAATTATTTACTCGGCAAACTTGAGGCTACGTTGATCTCCCCTCTCCCATTGCTCGGGGCCCATTCCTGCATTGGCTTTGCAGCAGTTTCCCTCCTGCCTTTTGTCGGGGCCACCTGTGCTCCCCGGGCAGGTCCCACCCCGATGGCTGCAAACTTCAAAAGCCGCCTGGAACGTCGGCCCCGCGCAGCCTCTGCCGCCGCTAAATTATGCATCAGCGCACAGCAGATCAAACACCTCCGTATCGTGCGCTTGTGGGTCTTTGGCAAAGCAATAAGAACCTCAGCACTTCTTCCTTGCTGATACGTGGGGCGGCTGTTCTGCACGCTGGAGACTAATGGTGTCAGGGTATGGGGGTGCGCGTGTAATTTTTTTAAGCGAAGCACTTCAATCAAAGCTTCATTCCACTGTAAACCCAATTAACTTCAATCTCTGCCAAGTCAGCTCGGCTGTCTGCAGGAACGTATGTGCCGCTATGAATAATTGCTACACTTGGTTTTCTTTCCATCTAAGAAACGCCACGAGGCTTTTGTTACCACCAGATAAACCTCCATGCTTGGCTCTGAGGTTCCAGCCGAGGACGTCTGCTCAGAAATGGTAAATGTGTTTGAACAGAGTTCTGTGTGTGAGGAGGCTCAATAAGAAGCGCGTGCTTTCTTTGCTTTGGAGCAGAAGGTCGCTGAACCCGGATCCTGCGCTCCTCGGAGCCGTCAGGGCAATGCCGTCAGCTCTGTGGGAGCAGGATGGAGCACTTACACAGCGTCGTGATGTGCTGCTGCAGAACGAGCCCATTGCTGCGGGAAAGCACCAGCAGGGTGTCCTCTGTGTCGTGCAAGGGGAAAGGGTAGGAAATGAAACGCTCCTACGATGTGCATGGAAAATGGGTCACCTACTTTGTGCGAGGAAGCGTGCAGGATGCTCGCAGTGTGTTTCAGAGTGCCGTGCCTGGCTTCCAGCAGCTGGGACGTGGTTCTGCAGTTAGGATGATGCCATGTGCCATCAGCAGGCTTGTTGGTGCCCTGCCTGGCAGCGGGATGGCGGGGGGACGCGGGGGTGCAGCAGGGAGCTGCTTCCAAGGCTCCTCCTATCGCTAAGATGGGCACCACGGATCCCATGGCTTTGGCCAGCTGGCAGATACAGGATTGTCATGGTTTTGTGATTTGTTGTTATCGGTGTTCCACATCATAACATCATGTAGTGCACTGGGAGTTAAAGAGTTAATGCTCCAGTTCCATGGACTGACAATATTTCTGGGTACCTGGTTGGACAGGGATGTATTCCCTAGGATGAGTTGTGTTGATATATTCATCTGATTTAAACACAGCACATCTTGCCTACCTGCCCTGGGTTCTACCTGAAATATTTACTCGCCTTTCCCCTGTGCAGGTGCAATATCCCCATTCTTCCCTCTCCATCCATAAAGGAAACGTTGCCGGGGGTGGTGACTCACCTGCCTAACTCCAGCCCACAGTCCCATTCTTGTTTTTGAAAGTGAATCATGATTTCTTTTAGCGTCCCTTGAGGACGCTCACATTCCGGTGGCAGCCTGAAGACTCTACAATTGTTTTCTTGCAAAGCCCTTTTATTTTATTTTTAATTTTGTTTCAGGCCCGGGGTTGAGAACGCAGCGCTGTGCTCTGTGCTGGCTATTGGCCATCAGCCACCCAACAAAGCTTTGGTGCTTCAGGGGGAAGGTGAGATGTTCTGCAAGACTTGACAACGTCCCGATTTTTATTCCTGAAGAGTTAAATGATGTGGGTTTACACTGACACACACATAGAGGCAGCTTTTTTTCCCCCAGATACGGTGTTATATAAAGCAGCATGACATTATTTCATTTGTCTTTTTGTTGTATCCACCGAAGTAATATGTTTGCACTAAGACTGAAAGAATTAGATATGAAAATATTTGCAGTGCTACAGGGGAGGATATGATTGTAACTAATTTTATTACAGCGGGTACGGAAGTGAGTGCCTGGTTTGACACCTGTGAACGGAGCTGCACAAAGCGGGAGTGACAGTGTGGTTCCTGCAGCAGAACTCAGTGCCACGCTGCTCGTCGCAGCTCCAGCTTCCCTTCTCCTGGGTGAGTGACGATGCGTCTGCTGTTCTCTGTATACAGTCATCTGTCAACAACTGCTTTCTCAATTACTCCTCGTGTGTGTGTGGGGGCGGCGTGGAGGAGCAGATGAGCCCTGATAATAGTACATTATCAACAGGGGGAAGTTTCATTTTCTTTAAATAGGAACCGTGCCTGAATGGTTGCAAGTCTTCTAGACACTGTGAGATGTAGAGGGGAATTCAAACCTTCGTTCTTTCTGTGGGATTGTCTGAAAGCACACGTACATCTCATTTCTTCTGAAAAACGCACTGTGTGCTGCTGACTGCTGCTGTAGTGTCTGGCTGTGAACTCAGATGCATAGAGCCCAAGAAGACCATGTGGTCCTGCAGTAACTCCCCCAGGTATCCAGGTAGCGCGGAGCCCCACACAGTGTGTAGGAATAGGGGGCAGCCCTCAAACAAAAGCTGTGGGAGGAGTTTCAGTCGATGGAGGACCTGTCCCAGGCAGCTCTTACTCTGTGGCTGTTTCTTCTGGTAGGGATGAGTTGGGCTTTGGTCATGGTGACATCCCAGTTGAGTGATTTATCCAGAAAGAAGCAGGAGGTGTATTAAACTTGATGACTGCTCTGTATTGAAAAGCCTCATTACATGAGGGGTTTTCTGCTTGGTGTAGGTGCAAGTTGTTTTGGCTGGAAGAGGAGGAGTGTCAGCCTTCCCCAGCCATCCATGAAGAGTGACAAAAATTGTTAGAGAGCAATGTGGGGGGAGGCAGAAGAGTGGCTATGCTTCTCCTTACCTACTTCATTAGTAACCGCTTTGGTGCACTCATTACCCAAGGGCATTATCACAAATGGTAGTTTGTCCTGGATGATTATGACGTTGACTAAAATGTCAATGATGGTGCGCAGAACAGTTGGGAAATTCAGGACAATTTCAGTGGCTATTAATGGACTACGGACTTTCTTAGTTGATAGAGTCTTCAGAGAAAAGAAAAACACAGAGGTTTTGTCTTTCTCAGTCTTTATACTCCCTGCAATGTTACCGTTATCGATTGGGCGCAAGAGAAGTTCTACTCCCATTTATTTTAATTTCTGGATGACCGCGGAGCCTCTGTCTGCAAAGTGCATCTGTGGCCGGGGAGGTGCTGCTCAGAGCTGCAGGAATCGCTGTGCAGTCAGTGCTCACCTGGGGGTGGCCCTGCTCCAGAAAGCCCAGGGGCAGAGCTCTGTCTCGCTGAGCATTTGCTTGAGGCCTTTCACTTATTTCCAGCTTTCATGTCACTGTTCAGGATGCGGGCCCCGCACTCAGCTCTTACAGCCCTTTGCTCGGAGCTGAGCTCAAGCTGGGCTTTGTGATACCTGTGCTGAAAGGAGGTGGGAAGCGGTGGGGTGCACATGGCAGCAGAAATCAGTGCACTTATCTCAGCATTTGTAACAGGAGAGCTCTGCAATGGGTGCTATTTTAGAAGAATATAAATATATACGTGTATGTGTACATATATATATATATATATATATATATATCTTGCTTTAAGTGCAATTAGGGAGATTCAGATGGAGGTTTCATATGAGCTCGTTAGAGCATGGCAGGTGCAACTGATCCTCCCAGCAAAGCGCTGCTGTTTGCTAAATGCGGAGAGGCTGCGGAGCAGTGTCGGCTCCTCCGCATGTCAGAGCTGGAGTATTCTGGGATGGGGGAGCAGATGGGCTCCCCCAAGGAATCCCAGGAACTCCCACAGATGGATTTAGCACCACAATATATAGAATATTCTTGTTTCTACCTAATGAAGGGCAGCGTTCTCATGCAGGGGGAGCACAGCACGTGCAGCCATAGATTAGCGTAGAGGAGTTCTGGCAACTGGTTTGAAAACTGTGGCCCAAAGTGTGGATTTTTCAGTTCATTTGAAAGTTTAAGCATGTGCTGCAGTTTCTGTATTCATTGGAAATGCTATGGAGAGACTGCAGGATGCAGAACCTCTGCACGCAGCTCCAGGCTTTGTCTGCAACACCCACAGTACTCCTATGAGGCATAGCTTAAAAATGTTGCACCCTAGAAATGGAAATATTGTGAGAGTGTGTGAGTCCTTGGGACTGCACCCATCGTACCAGGGGGTTGGATGGGCCGTGGGGTTGTGCAGGGCCTGTCCTCACAGCTGTGCTATCCCCAAACCCTGCAGGGTGTGCGGGGACTCACAGAGATGGGATGGCCGAGTTCAGCAGCTCTGCTCCCTGCGCCGCGCCGCTCTGCTGCAGCTTAGAGCCAATTAATTGTGTGAATCCTATTTGTAGCTCATGTTCCTCCTTATATAATCCTCATTTGTTTCAAATGAGCGGAGAGTGTGCCCCTGAGATTCTAAACATACTTCGTTATTAAAGTTTAACCAGAAATTGTTACCTGCAGAAGCTAAACTTAGACCTAATGTAAAGTCAGCTGAAGAGGTGCTGTTACATCTCCTACCAGGTGTTAAGTAACACAGCACCTTAAGGAGGGGTGGAGAAGGTGACTGCGCAGCACTGTGAACATCAGCGGTAATGATCTATTCTATTTACTTCTGCAATAAGCAGAAGCAGATGAAAACCCCGAACACAGCAGTGAATTGGGTGATTGCACAGCAGCTGGCCCTTGCTTTTGCTCTCCGCTCCCCACGATGCCGTGCGCTGCTGGGGACAGCTGGGAGCAGCACGTGGTGCACCACGGCGTCGAGCACCGCGGGGACGTCAGGGAAATGCAAAGGCCAAATGTATGGTATGGGCTTGCTGCACCGTCATGCGTTGGTGCTGCCTCTGCCACCCAAAGTAATGGCAGCCCTGTGTTAGCGAGGTGCTTAAAGGCTTGGAGTGGGATAGTGGGCTTGTCTATGAGATCTGCCATTCCTCTCACAGATTTGCGGTTCATCTTGCAAGGATATTCCCATGCAGCCTGAAACATGAGATTGGTTAAGGTGCTGAGGATTCTAATGAGGCAAACTGAATAATGCTCAGCTGTTCCAATAGGTGCGTGGCTAGAGAGTGCAAGCACAGAAGGGCAGCAGTCGCTCTGCAGCTCAGGAGCAGCGACTTTCATCATCACCGTGGCTGTGGCATGCCCCCCTGAAATCAATGAAAGCCAATTCTGCCTCAACGTGATAGATTGCTTGGAGATCTCGGTGGGATTTTCCTCCCAAATGTGATGTGAATTGGATATGGTGTTACAAATTACAATGGCTCTGGCCTCAGCAGGTGCTAACGTCCTCGTGTATTTCTGTGGCTCCGTGGGAGCAATAGGTAGGGCTGACAGAGATGACAGGGGATGGGTGGGCTCTGCAGTAGTGTCTGGAGCAGGGCTGGGCTGGGGGGACCTGGGTGAGTTTGGGGAGGGAGCTTTGTTGGGGGAGGTTTTGGGGATCCGCCTTAGCGAGGCACTGCCCATTCTGCCTCTGGTCCTACGTAAAGCTGGCTGGATGTGCGCAGCAGCAAACCCCCTGCCACCACGAGCACAAATTGTCAAGGTGACTTAAATTGTAGGAGTGTAACGAGAAACAAGATGTGCTTTTCCTCTAAGGTATACCAGGATATTTGTCAATTCCTCTCCATTAGAAACCAAGCAGATTTGGAGGTAAAGATGAAAAGCGAAAAGCCCACAAAGATCAGATGAGAGGATGGAAATTACCGCTCAGGTAACCCAGCTACCTCCACACTGTCACCATGGAGATCCCCCCATCCCTGCTCTGTGCATGCAAAGTGCTGAGAAACACTGCTTTCATAATTGGCATCATATTTGTCCGGGTATATTAAGCTCGCCTTGGAATAAGGCTCATCAGGCTCCAAATGATTTCAGATAACCAGCTTTAACGTATCAGATCGGATGGTTCAGCACTGTGATTTCTGATGAGGGCAGGGGGTGGTGGGCACTGCAGGGCTGCAGCCGTGTGCTGCGGGGTGAGCAGGGGCACAACGATCCGCTGCATTCCGTGTGCTTTCGCATTCCTGTGCTCTGATCTGAATTTTCCTGGATTTCAGACTGCAGAAAGAAAAATACCGTTGCAGCGCAGTCCCCGCTCAGCGGGCTGCTGCAGAGCCAGCTGGAACTCTGATTGTATTATTTTTGTAGGTCAGCACGTACGGGCTCAAACAAATATTTTGCACAAGAAAGACGGTTAAGGTGTTTGGATTGGTGCTGTGATCTGCCTTCCGTGGCTGCCCTGGCTGAACCCAGCTGTGCGCTCCCTCCTGCCCCGCTCACTGCAGTTCGGGGTCACAGCAGAACGCCGTCATTCTTCAGGTTGTGTCTTTAAACGAAAAGCAGCATTTGTGTTTTATGCTCTCGTATCCATAAAGCAGTTCAGTTGGATGGTGATTATTAGCAGTCTCATTAAGAACAGTTTAGCTAAAAATCAAGACGCAGAGACACAGAGGCTTCATCAAAGCAGCGCAAATCCAGATAAAGCTCGCTTTCTAATTCGACTTCTATGCTTAGAAATAAATCCTCAGAGCATCAATTACTGTATCTGTTGTAAAGCAATTACGGCCGGCCTCCGCTGCTCCGCTTTACGCATCTTAGGTTAATAATGATTCTCACGTTAAAATATAAGGTATGGATTTTACAGAGCAACGCAAAGCAGTCAACAACAAAAAAATACCCACAAAAGCAGAAATTGCTTTCTTTTGTAATCAGGTTGATTAGACTCACGTATAATCATACACAGCAGGTGGGAAGATTAACGTTGCGCTAATTCCTAGCGGTCATTACTGCAAGGGAATTTAATCTGCAGAGTTCGCGAGGATTGCGGTTGCATGCTGGCAAGGCTCATTGAAGAGAGAGCAAAAACAACACAGCTTTAAGTTCCGGAATCCATTGTCACTCAGAACAATGCTGGCCTGCTGGCAATGCACTCATACCCGGGATCTTCTCTTTAATTGAAAAGTAGGTTCTTATTGATCACAGCCACTTCTGCATCCAGTCCATGCATGTTCTCAGTTACGTTTGTGGGAACGCAGTCTGAGTTAGGCTCTTATATAGCTGTTTTTGCAGCCGTTGTGTTTTGTCCCTGCAGGGTCGCTATTAGTACACAGCGCTGATAGAGTCATTTCTTGTATTTGGATCAATTCAGAGTAATTCTGCTGAAATGTAACAAGTTATGCTGGCTTTATATGAAAGTAAAATGTGACAATGGTGGCCGAGACCCAAAGTTAGGCTAAGCTCAGAACTACTGAAGCAGCGCCTGAGGTTACATCACGTGGGCACTTGCCAGTATGTCCCATCTTGAGGTTAAGAAAGATGGACAGGAGCCTCGTGGGGTCCAGGAGAACTCCAGGGAAGAGTGAGCAGGAGGATGTCAAGGGGCTGTCACCAGCACAGATAACCAAATTAACCGGTGAACTAAGAGGCAAGTTGTGATATCAATATGCACAGTAATAAATGGCGATGAATCACTGGAGATCTGTTGCTTTAATGATGCTGTTACAAAAACGATGGCCCTGAGCTATTTCAGTCCACGTATACTGAATTTTGGGTGATGCTTATCAGTTTATATGCAAGAAAATTTATGGCATGCAACCTAAATAAAACAGTCCTTGGACAAGAAATGGATTGCAGGTGCAAACAAGCATGAAATGAAAATCTACTAATGAGTTTCCATTAGTAGCTAAATACATAATCGAATAATTTTAGCCAACATAGAGCAATGAAAAAATCAATTTATTCATCATAAGTACTACTATATAGATTGATATGGATTGATGCTCTCGTACATCTAGAACTGGTTTCGTTAAGTGAAACTTGAGCTTCGGATTCAATTAAAACAGCTAATAGCAGCAGAACATGAGTTGGCTTTTACTGAATATGAATGGAAACTATTTAAATAACTCATGACTCATTTTACCTTATGTTAATACAGAGTATTTCTTTATGAAAGCTGAGATTAAAATATTTCAGAATGATGGACCAACATTGGCAAACCTGAATTTACTGAGGGATATCCGTTAATGTAAGCAATAGTATCCTCAATTTTCTTCTTTTTGCCTTAAGTAACCTCTAACCTGACTGTTCTCAGCTTAGACTTTTACAACTGCAGGAAATATTGCTCTATTGCAGCTCTCACACAGACAAGCTGGATTCCCAGGCATTGGAAGTGCTCACGGGGACCCTTTTTGTTCAGCATCTGTAGCAGAAGACACACAGTGGCAGAGAGGTGCCAATTTAGAGAGGTGTGTGAGAACAGCAAAATCTTTACATGTTGAATTGCTAAAAAGCCCTCAGGGCTCTTTTCTTTTTCCTCCCTTTAAGAGGAATTTTAAATGGGGTAGACTTGGAGATTGACACTCACGTCAACATTTTCAGGCTCAGTAGTTTATGAATCAATGTATGCATATTATTTCCTAAACCTGAAGTCAAAGGCAGCAATAATAATAGAGAAGGAGCAAACCAAAAGCTTTTACCCACCTTTTGGAAGAAATAACTAGTTCTGATGACTCAGCCTTATTAGGTTTCAAGAACAGCATCCCTGATTGATGTTGTGGGGGTCTCAGATTGTAAGTAGTTGTCCAGTTGGGACAGGTTGTAGTGGACATAATTTCTAATTGGATCTCACACGTGGAATTCAAAATTTATACCAAGTGCATCAGCTGAAAAACAACTGAACTTGCTTGGACATGTAGTACTTCTAGAGAAGCTTTCAACAAATGCATGCATATAGATCTCTTACTTTAGCATGGCAATATATCCACTCGTAACCATCCCTTTGAATTTGTCCCATCAAACTTCAACAAAAGCTCTGGATGGAACGTGCGGATGTTGCAGCCCAAGTGGGGAGGAGGCTGGTGCACCCCGAGCTAATGGCCGCGTCCATGCCTGCTGCTCAGCCATCAGCTCCCAGCAGCGAGCAGCACCTCGCTGAGTCCAATGGGCTGCCAGCCTGTACTCACACAGCACTTCGCATTTGATGGGATCTCTAAAAAATTTACGAGTTTGTCAAACTGAAATACCATCCACTCGCTGCTGAAGGCAGCTTCCTCTGTGCTGAAAGCACAGAGCTCTGCGAGCAGCAGCTCAGCGCTGGGTGGTGAGTAACGCGCTGGGGAGAGTCTGAAGGGGAACCTGGGCAGGTGCAGTGCGGTGATCTAACCTGACGTGATGTGGGAAGGCTGTGGGAGTTCTTACAACCTGATTTCTGAGGAATACAACATGGCATCTCTTGTGTATTCCACATTTCAGGTGTGGGTTTCTTCTGAAAGTAGATCCTTTAGCTTTAGGCACCTGTCAGATCCGAGGGCTGTAAGGCAACAGGAGAAAAATCTTTTCACCCTAAAAAAAAATGCATGAGAGGTGAGTAACTGCTCCGTTTCCAATACTAGAAGACTTACTGCCTTTATCCTTTATTATAGCACTGCCTCAGAGTACAGCTTCATCAGGAGATGCTGATGGCATGAGAACACGGAGCCGCAGCGGGTGCAGCATGCCTCCATCGTCATCACTACCCTCTGTCACCAGAGCAGCTTCCTTTGCCTGCCCGCAGATGCACAGAGCTGGCTATAAAGGTAATTTTCAAGCCCATGAAGGATGCTGTTTGCCTAGGGTATTTTCTCCTGAGTTGCTACAACTTTGTGCTGCATGAATGCCTGATAGCAAACCATTGGGAAAGACGTCTTTGCTATGGTCCTTACCAGCAATTGTTGTAATGCTGATGGATTTCAGAGAGCTGGTGTTGTCAGAGGTGGGGATGGTACTTCTGAGCTGCTGATAGCCTCTGTTACCTCCACACTGGGCCATTTCAGTATCCGATACAGACATCTCCCATTTGTTGAAAGCTGAGTGATTCAGTGATAGTACAAAAATCAAACTGGATTCCAGAAATGCTTATCATAGCTTCTCCCGTGCTTACAGTGGGATGTCCAAATACCACAGGTTGCAAAATGAATTTCTCCCCAACATCTCATTGTCTACGGTGAGGTATGGGATGACAAGCAAGAGACCAGGAAGCAAAAGAGTAAGTATTGTTGTTCCCAACTAAGTTTGGCCAAAGCATTAGAAATGTCCACACAGCCTATCTAGCTCCACCTTGAAGAGTCAGCAAAAGTACATCCCATCTTCCTCCAAAACTTCAAACGAGAAACAAATAAAATTTTTGCAACCCTATGCAGCCACTGTCATAACTCTATATATCAGTTGGCATCTTTTACCTCTCTCTGGCTGGAAGTCTCACGCTTTCATTGCCCTGAATCACCAGATGCATTCATCAAACACAACAAATGCCTCCAAAACGCTTACTCACTCCACTTGATCTCAGTGGGTTACATAACCATTGTCACACTGACAGTAAATTTGAAAATATCTGTGTTGCAAACCAAGAGTTTCTAGCAGGACTGGGAAACTGCAGAAGGAAAACTGAATCCTACATTAAGTTTTGGAGTTTTTCAGTGTCTCAGAAATTTGATAGACATGCGCTTTTGGGAGGATTTCTGGTTTGTTTGTGGGGGGAAGTGTTTTTTGTCTACCAACAGGAATGACTGATGGACTAAGAGATTTTTTTCCAAGACATAATATTGTATCTTCGCAAGTAGGAAAACATGGAAGTGAAAAATGACTTCTCTGCTTTCCTGGGGAGCTGCCAGTGTTGTGGCTTGGCCATGCATTGCCTCCATCCTTCTGTGCCCCAGGGCACCCAAACCTGCTGCTGGTGGCATAGCAGGGGGCTGAGGCAGCAGCCGTCCTTCTCAGCTTCCAGAAGACCAAAAGGCAGCTGAGCATCCCTGCCCTGCTCTGACAGGAGCTTGCACCTGGAAAGCATCAGCAGGAAAGCAGTGAAGTCATCGCAGGTCAAACACTGAGCATTGTTTAAAAAGGACTATGGACATATGAGCAAATTGCCCTAAGGATCCCATAAATCAACTGATGTGTGAGAACCACTTCTTACCTGCAGTGAGAACCAGCCCGTGCAAGGTAACTTGATAACTTTAATTAAAAAGGTTCTCACTTCTTTCCTTGGAGCTGGCCAAAGCCAGTGAGGTGGCAGTGCCTCACATAACCCCATGTCTTATACAATAGCACAGGCAGCGACCGCAGAGATCCTGGCTCCGGTCACGGCACAGCTGCTTCTGCCTTTGCAGAGCCGGACCCCCATGGCCACAGCATTTGAACAGATGTTTTAAAATAAGTTCCAGAAAGGACGTATGAATGTGTTTCCTCCTCAAAGTCTCTCACTTAAATCTGAACGCTGTGTTTGTGTTAGGATTGTATCATGGACGCATAAGAGGTCTTTTTTCTCAGTCCATGCGTGAATCTTGCATTACTGAAGTACATTTAATGTGCGTATGCACTTGCACAAAAACACAGACCTTGTCTCAAAACCAACGTATTTGCTGCTGTGCAGTCATACAGCGCACTGTCAGATTTCTCTGCACACCGTTTATTTTTAGGTCAGAGTGGAAAGGAGACTTACCTGGGATTTTGCTCTGAGGTTTGGCCACCCAGTCCCCACTACAGCAGCTGAGTGTGGGAAG
The DNA here is from genome assembly GCA_024606505.1 of Aquila spilogaster. Classification (NCBI taxonomy): domain Eukaryota; kingdom Metazoa; phylum Chordata; class Aves; order Accipitriformes; family Accipitridae; genus Aquila; species Aquila spilogaster. The sequence continues at coordinate 27,709,127 of JANHGO010000043.1, read as the reverse complement.
TCCCCACTACAGCAGCTGAGTGCGGGATTTTGCTGTAGAAAGGTGCTGATTTTGCAAGAATGCAAAACGTGTGCCGACATCGGTGGGAGATGTGCATCTGGAACGATTAAAGACCAAACCCAACGGTTCGACTGCATGGCATTAGCCTGGGATCTGGGACACCTCCTTGCTATGCAACTGCACCTTTTTAATAAGGGACAGCTTAAGGTTACGTACCCCAGTCCTGCTGATCAGCTGCACTGTGATTGTCCACATTCCTCTCTCAGCAGCTGCCCAGTGTGACCTTGAGCCACGAGGGACATGCAGGAAGACAGCCCCTTGCCATGCTGCTCCTTCTGCCAGCTTTCTCATGCACTGCGGTAAGACCATTTCCATTACTATTTTTTTTCCCAAATAGCATCCAATTTCCTTCACTGATAAATCTGGTGTGGTGCAAAAGCATTTACTTCCCTGACAATCTAGTTTCCCATTCAAAAAATGCCCAAACTTGAGGCCTGTTATGGCAACTGACAGTAAAAATTCAGCTTACGCGAACTCATGCTGTTTAGCAAACATACCCAAGTAGTGAGAAGATGGCACAGAACTATCACAGGAGGATGCACATGGATATGAGGAAGTCGGGTTCTGTGCAGCCCTTCGCTGTCCCCAGAGCGTTAAAGAGCACCTGGGTTAAAATACCTGAAATGTTGGTGTGTGCTGAGGAGCCTCTCAGGCGGCTCTGCCTCCTTCCTGTGTTCTGGCAGTGGCTCAGCAGCAGCAGACGAGGACTGTCTGTTGGGCAGAGGCTGCTCCAGACCTGCTGGGATGCAGTGACCTGCTTTGTCAGCAGGTTTTGAGTAGAGAGTATTTTGGAAGGAGAGGAAGAATGCTTTGTGCAGTTTAAATATTAAAAAGGACGAGGGATGGTGGAATGTAAATAACCAAATGGCCCGAGCTGCTTTCTCTGCTTGGAATTGGTCCATAGCACAGATGCAGCCGAGTGCTTTGTTGTTCGAATGGCTTGGTGCTGTGCCCTTGCAGCGGCTCCAACGCGGCACTGCTTGGCTCCCACACTGCCCCTCTCAATTTGTCCAAATGAAGGTATTTTGGAAAATAACACTGCTTTCCTCGACGCTGAGAGGGGACTGAGTCTGTGGAAGCGCTCCTGGAGGTGGCTGACCCCAGGCCTCCTCCAGCACTGATGCCGTGTGTCAGGCAGGGGCTGTCATGTTAAACCCCCACACAGCCTCCCATTGCAGTATGAAACAGGAACCATTGTATTTTGGTCATTTCCACAAGCAAACCTCTTAACCTCCTGATACAAAGCTGCTTTCTGTATCAGAAGCCATCCAACCCTGATGATGTTTTTGAATGAAATTGTCATTAATGTCAATGGTGCGTATAAATCACAGTGTTCTTATAACTGTGGTTAACAAGGCTGCCTTCACTCAGATGGCCCAAATGTATTCTGGTCTGTATTCTGGATGCATGCAGTCCACAGCAGGCATGCTGTCCTCTGTCAGATGCAGTAAGTGTGCATTAAACATAATGTAAATCTATATTGCTATTTTCATTAAAATCGAATCTAGATGCCAATAAGGCAGCTATATATTTGGCATCTAACTTGCTCTGTTAAACAAAATATTTGTTCTTAAAATTAATAATGCTGACAGTCATTTTGTTATGTGAAATGCTCATACTTAATGCTTTGACTTCTTCCGTGGGACTGTGTCACTGGCCGGTGCACGATCCAAGCCCATCAGCCACAGCCTTCCATCAGAACAAAGCAGTCTGCCTTTAAACAAAACGATTTTTAAATCAAAACCATTGAGCAGCTAGAGTTAAAGTTATCGTTTCAGCCCTGCAAATACTTAAAACATCGCTGCCTCTGTTGTGGAAGCATTTATTTCAGCACTGTGAAGTTGTTTTCAATGGCTGATCCGAACTCTCTGCCATTTGTCCCTCCGTTCCGCTGCCGCCAGAAGGAATCTTTCCTCCTCCATGAGGACACCCGATCAGATGTTCACTGCACGTCAGGATCTGCCTGAAGTTTGGTGCCGAGCGGTATATGAGAGGTTGAGAAGTGCAGAGAAACGGTGCATTAAGCGTAAGATGCTGCATTTGTGGGGAACTGCATCTCTTCCAGAGAGAGCCCAGCTGCCTGGACGCGCTGCAGCAAAGTAAGCACTTGTCTGCTTTTATTCTCGGATGACAATTTATGTTGTTCTGACTGGTACCTGTACCAAGCACACTGGCTCTGATCCAGCAGAGTACTTGCTTTACTTTAAACCCACACGTAATATCATTGACTGGAAAGAGGTCTTCACCTTCCCATAAATTTCATCTCCCCTTCCCGTCAACCGGTCTGAAAGTTCTCCAACCATTCTTTAACTCGTTCTGGGGGTGGCTGAGTCAGACCGGGGTGGTGAGAGCTGTGCATTTGCTGCGGGTGCTCAGGGATGCAGGTGAACATGGTCTGCGTGCCCTCTGCTTGGCTGTGCCCTGCGGACCGGGGCAGCACTGCAGCACTGCCCTCCTGCACAGAGCTCCATGCGAGGAGCAGTGCGGGCGTGCACTGGTGCTGGTGGGCAAAATCCTGCTTCGTTGGACATCTGCAAAGCAGATCTCTTAAGGATTGCTTTCACACGTGGCTTTTGATCTCCTTGGGTACAGCGAGACGTGGAGCTGCGTGACAACGAACCGTAACACAGATATGGAATGACTTGGGAAGCGGTCAGGGGATACAGGTTGAAGAGGCAGGATTTGCGGTGGCAGAAATAAACATGCATTCCTCCCATCCAGCTCCCCAGCCCCCTGTGTGTGGGCTAATTCACAGCTAACTGTTGGATGATTTGCTGGATGTCCCCTGTTGTTATGTGTGCCCTGCAAAACAAAGCCCCATCTAATTCCGGGTAACCGCAGGGGTGATTTCATAGCTAGGCTGAAAAGAGCAGAAGGACTCGTTAATGGTCGTTAATGGTCACCTCGCTGAATTCCGTGCTATAGCGAGCCGGTCGGAGGTGTGCACTATGCATGGAGGAAGGTGCTGCTGGCCAGGGACACCAAGCTTTGTGCCACAGCAGCAGCAAAGCACTTGAGACACGGGATCGTTCGCTACTTCACTTGCATAACTACTGGGCAGCACGGAGAACGCGGCTGAAAGGGCAGGTCCTGAGTCTCAGTGCTTCCGCAGAGCCGAGAGCGTTCGCCTCTCTGCACATCCAATGTGTGCAGTGCTCCGAGGCAATGACATGCTCCCTCTCCAGCGGGGGCAATGAGGAACAGTGGGAGCTGCTGGCCACTGGATGTTCTGGGCTTAGAAAGGAGGAAAAGCAACCTGTGGAGAAGTACCAGCAGCTGTGGAGGCACTGCTGTCCTTGTGTCCCAGCTCTTGCTGCAGCAGAGCCCTTGGTTTGGCCTCTATAGGGAGAGACCATCCACCTGAAGCAGCGCATGATGATGGAGTCACATTTCTCTGTAGTTTCCAGCAGAAAAGAAGAGGAAAGAGATGAGTACTCCCTTTCCCCTCCAAAAATAGGTCCCAGAAGCTCATTGAAATAATATGACGGACAGCTAAAGTTCACCTGACAAAATAGGATCAATCATTTGCAGCTTAGCGGAAATGATTAATTGATTGAGATAAAATGCGTCAGATCATTCTGAACAAAAAGTGAAGGAACTGATCAGGAAAAACAACACGTTTAAGGGCTGTTCCTGACGTTCCTTTTCAAAATGGTGCTTTTGTTCTACAGCCGCCTAAAAAATGCACTCCTGCGGGCTGAGAAGGACTGCACGACCTAACTGGGTCGGACAAGAGCTACAAAGTCACCTCGAAGTAAGTTCTCCCAACGTTTAGCCGGTTAAACTTCGTTTTGGGGCTGGATAGACCCCAACCAATATTGTTAATGCCTCTCTTTTCCACGTGTTTTGGCTCCGAAGTGAAGAATAATTTCTCACGGTTCTGTAGCGATCATCAGCCTGGTCCCATCTGCGACAGCAGCTCAGAATTTACAGCCAACTTAACTGGCTCTATAGTGTTTAGGTTCAATAAAAAGATAAAACTCTCATGAGCTTTTTTTTGTTATCCTGCTCCGGTTTTTGAAACCTAGGAGGCACATAAAATGCAATTCTCAGCAGAAGGACGGTAATTGGGAGAAAAGGTAATAGATGGTCCACATTACTCTTTGAAGTTCCCATTGATCTGTGTTGCTGAGACGATTTTTCCAATTCATAACTCAGAAACGTGAAGAAATTGTCACTTTATTCTTCGGGTGTATGTGATTCACCTCCTGAGAAAACAGAGCTCTGAGCAGCCTTTGTGCGGGGTTTTCTTGGGAGGGGGTTTACAATGGGGAGGAATTACAACACCGTTTGTAATGTTTTCTTGAACTGAATGCAAATTTTCCTGACCTTAACCAAAACAACAGTGATTTTGGGATTTCTTTTTAAGACCTGAAATTCGTGTGAGAAGATTGGATACATCGAATACCTTCCCCTGAAAGATGTGCTTTGCCGCCAGTCCCATGCTGAGAGCTGGTGTTAATTAGGAGGCGATTATCCCACCTCCTTAGGTTGAAAAATGAAACCTTTCATAAACGTGGGAAAACCATCTGTCCAAACGATGCTTAAGGAAGAGCTTTTTATGCTCAGGAGAGTTGAACCTACGTGCAATCACTTGGGTTGAAGTTAATAGGACGAATCGTTGTGCCCCTGATTGACGGGGCTAGGCTGGCAAACCTGCCCAAAGCCAAAATGACCCCATGTTTTAGGTGCTGGTTGTACCAAAGAAGCAATTTGTCATGTCTGTTGGGTCTTAATCTCTTTGCATTTTGGTAGCTCAAATGAAAAGCAGTAATAAAATGAATAAATAAATAAGATCATTCCTTGAGCGGAGTTTCTAAAGAAAACTTCTTCAAACTTTGTGGGGCCCCCTGAGGTAGAGGGGAAAGTTGGTGATGGGAGAGGGCTGCTGACTTGGAAACAGCTCTGGTGGACAAAGCAAAGCTGCAGCTATGAGGAGTTCTCTCATCCTGCTGCCTTGCCCTTGTCCAAAACACAAAGCAAGGGCTGCTCCCCTCATGCTCGCTGCCAAAGGTTAGAACAACCCAGCAGAGGAGGCAGGTACTCATTGCTCACTACATTTTAATAGGAAAGAGAAGGAAAAATTATAGTCAGGAGAGAGAAAATTACGGTGATCCAGAAATTCAGAGCAAAAGTAATAAAAAAGGAGATTTGTGATGAAAAGAAATATAGTTGAGGACTCTGAGAATCGTTTAGAGCTGCGGTCTGGGATCTGCACACGGAGTAATTGCAAACAATGTTCAGTTTAGCAGGGTTTGTTCATTTGCTTCTTTAGAAATCGTGGTTGATGCTAATGAGAGGGCCCGTATCCCCCCACCATGAAGCCATCCCGGTTCACAAACGATGTCCCTCCCACGTGGGGCTGCTGGGACTCTGCAGATGGTACAACGCCTTCCAAATTTTTTTTTCCCAGATTCAGAAGAAGGAACAAAATGGTGATTTCGTATGCGCTGGCACACACAGTGATGAGTTCTACCAACCTGTCTCCAAGAGGCAGGTTTTTGAAGACTCATGCATTCATAATGCGTCGCCCTGTGTCTGCCCTGTGACATATCCCTGCTTTACATTCCCTTTGTGCCAAACGCACCGGTTCCCACTCAGGGACTGACTCATAATTCTTTATAACAGCCTTTCAGATGTTTTTGGCATCTACTTTTGCCCACGTATCTCCTCCTTTTCTGTCTTTGGGGATATGATCAATTCCTTCCTCAGTCAGTCCCGTCAGGACAGCCAGGAGACCTCAGGACGAGCTGTGCTGGCGGTGTAAGTGCACAGCACAATGCAAATGGAAACCTACTGGAACACAGTTAAATATACGTGGCAGGCAGGTATTTAGGTGAGCCTGGATTTGCCAGCAGTTTATTTCAACCTCTGAACTACATCAATGTTTCTTTCATCTGTTTTTAGATAAACATCTATTTTGGTTTGTAGATGCCTTGCTCCATCTGCCCTGTTGATGCTTTTTACTTAATCTTAAATCAGCACCTGCTGGACACGTTTGTACAAAGCACGTACGTTTTTCACACCATTGCAGGTGAGGAGCAGCACAAGCATGCCAGCAATGCATAGCCAAAGAGGTGGACGGCCATGCAGGGATCTGTAGCTCTCCTTTGAAAGCAGAGTGCTCTGCGTGTAGAGATGAGTGACTGAGCTGTGGGGACTGGGAAACCAGAACCCTGATGTCTGCTCCGTCTCTGGCCCTGTGTTAATGACAGGAAGCCCAGCTGCTCGGGTCAGCAGAGGGAGGCTGATCAAGGTTGGGTGTAGAGAGAAGCCATTTGGATCCTGCAGTCAGGAAAGGCAGGGAGAGGGATAACATGGTGTTTCTCTGAGCTTTTGGACTGCCTTGCAGTCTCCGAGCAAGAACGCAGTGGATTTCTTGTAAATATTTAAAGGAGAGGTCTGACCCTCCCTGTGCAATGCTGTGCTGTGAAGGTAAAGATTGGCAGCGATCTTCAAATATTTAGATATGTCAACTCTAAGAATGCAGCTGAGATGCTTGCTCCCACCCTGGAGGTGCTGTTCTTTTTTTAATTGGTATTTGACAGTTTAATGACATACAACATTTAGGTGTGTTTCTGAGAGATCCTGGTTAACTTAATCAGTGGAAACAATAAACATATGCCAGGAGTGCCTCAGGAATGACGAAGAGCTATCAGCAAGGGGGAGCGTGTCCCTAACGTGTATTAGTTTATCTTCTTTCATACTGGCATTCTTCTATAGTTTGCTGCATGGTGGCAAAGGCATAACCCCTATTCTGTCCATGGTGGATGATGATGTGAACTATTCCTTTCTGGCTGGAATAATCTCTCTGAACTGAATGATCAGCAAGGTGTGTGTTTGTTTGTTTTTAGGTGCTACATTGCAGCAATAGGAAGGCAGCTGCCCCACAGGGATGGCATCACTTCCACCCGGTGTGCAGCAAGGTGCAAGACTCTGGGAGAAAATGGGATGGATATTTCTTCCTTGTCTCCTTGGGCCCACACTGCGGAACTGATGGGAAAGCACTGCCCATGAGCCTGCCTTGTCTTCTATTCAAGTCAGTGAGAAATTAATACTTTTTAACTCAAGCCTGGAGTGTTGCTCTGCATTTCCTATGCTGTGATAGTGCTGTCCTGCAGCCTCCCTTCCGCCTTTTCCAGCGTCTTTCCCATGCCTACCATGGACCTGGATCCACAGGAGAAGGAAATCCTTTGACTCATCACAGCTGCTAAGCATCACAGCTCGGTTTCCAAGGTTGGTATGTGTGCGCTTTACTTTACCCAATCTGATTCTTGTTATGGCTTTGGCTTCTGTAGATTCATCACCCGAAACAGACACCAATATGGGTTTAAATGCTAGGAAACAGAATGGCTGGCTGGTGGAAGGAGCTGTTCTGGCCAACTTTACCTTATACACAGTCTCATTGAGTGGTATAAGAGGAGTGAAGCTCACGCTGCTATTTGCTTTGGTGCTGCAGGGGAACAGCTGGCAGTGGGGATGGTTCCAGGCTGGCACTGATCAGCGCCCAAGGAACACTCACAGCACAAAATCCATCTGGGAGCCATGCATATACTTATAGGTTACCACAAGTTCATATTGATTAGGGTGACAGTGTCATTTTGTTTTGTGCTGAACCACCCGGCATCTAGAATTGAGACCTGCCAGGCACTGAGTGAGTTAGCAGAGCAAATTGGAAAGAGCAGGGCTATAAATTGCAAGGGAATTCGCTTTGTGGTTAACACTTGTGCGTGCTGTGAGAAACAGGGCTGTACACAAACCGCCCTTCCATGCAAATCCCAATCAGTTCGCTGACAAAGTATCCTGCTGAACCCTAGCGCCTTACTCAGTACTTCTTAAAGTAGATATAGTTGAGGAGGCATGGGAAGACGTACATTCTCACCTTAAGTGTTGCACTGACAGGAGGCATCGTGGAATTAATAAGGAGTGTATAGATGAGCCTGCAGCAGCCTTAACATATTTAATGTATACTGCTAAAGTGTATAAGATGTCTGTAATTGAAAAAGGACCTCCTTGGTGCGTGTAGGACCATTTCTCTTCTCCAGTATGTATTCTGAAAAGTCAGGAGAATATTTATTCGGAAGTACAAATCCATAAATTGCCAGAAAACTGGGTCAGTACATTCATGCAGGAAACTAGTCAACCCACACACAGCCAGTGCACCTCGTGCCAGTCACAAATCTGTTTGTGCAGCTGGTGATTGAGCAGCATCTCTGAGCTGCCAGGTGCCATGGGAACCCAAGTCCCTTCAGGAGCCCCAGATATCTCTGTGCACTTCAGCACTGACAAACCACGCTGTGCTTGGAGGGCTCCCTCAGTTCCTCAGGTATCTCTGCCTGGATTATCTTCCCGTCCAGTGCTCCGCAGTTTTCTGTGCTTGTCACCTAGTTCAGCTTCTAATGGTTCGCTTCTCCTTTATGCTTAAATGAAGATGGTGGTTGCAGAGATCTGAAGGTTTCAAAAGGCAATGTCCAGAATGTTTTCCTTTCTTATCTCTTGGTCTTTGGAAACTAGAAAAACTAGGAAAAAAAGAGCACTCACCGAGAAATTCGATGTCCAAAAGGAACCTCTCCAGTATCTGAACCGATGCTGATGTGGGTTGTTCTGATGGTTATTAAAAACAGTTCTGAGAAATGAAGAGGGTATATTGCAAAGATAAAGCAAGGTGGCTTTCAGTGCTGTTAATTAAGGCATTCAGCACAGCAGCCAGATTTCACAAAAATCCTGCTTGACATCAAGCCAAGGACCAATAAAAAAGCATCGCAGTGTCATTGCATTTACACTACTGATGGAATTTGGAGCCAAAGGAAGGAACGTGGTTACCAGTGCTCACGGAGAGGAATTTCAAATGCAGCAGTTATTATTTCAGGAATTATTTAGATCCCTGGAAAACCTTATTACCCCAGATTACTCTTCTTTAAATGACAGATTTCATTGTGACCGATGGAGTTGTGCTGCGGTTCCATACAAGAGCAACTGTCCCTTTGCCTGGAGGGATCCATGGGCGGCGTGCAGCGGTAATCCCACTGCCATGCTGTCCCCAGAGCAGCATTTGCTCTCACTTCCCCTACAGGTGGGCACTGGGCCTCTCCATGGGTTTAGAATTTGAGGCAGGCTTGGACGTAGCTCTTAAAATGTGAGATGTAAAGAAAAGATTTGGACCAACGCTTGACAACTTCTGTGCATCTCAGTTCTGGAAGAATTTGAATTGAGTGATATATTTTCACTTGCAAACGTTTCAGAATTTTCATCTTTCTTTTATACTTATTTAAGCTCGTAGCATTGCGAAGTATGTTTTTATTTTTAGGTTTTTTTTCCCTGTGTCCTTGGGAAAATGAGACAGCAACATCTCAGGCATTTGTACTGAGAAATGATTCCCCTGGAACAGAGCTCTATTTTTTGGCTGAAGAAAAAAAAAAGATCTTAAAGATGTTAATGGTTTTAATTTCCAGTTGTTTAAGAGTCGATGGTTTTGGAAAGGTGTGTTCTTTATGTCTGTAGGGAACTTAGATGTCCTTTGGCAGAGCACCGTGGGAGCTGTTTGCTGGAGAAGCACAACATCGGTGCTTGAGGCTGTTTTGTGTTAGTTGCTGGTGTTGAAATAGAGTATTCTGTGGAAGAGCAATCGGAGAAGAATAAGAACTGTTGAACCAAAAGGTCTGCAATGCAATGCAGTGCTGGGGCTCTGTTATGCCAAGAAGGGCAGGAGAAGCCAAGTGTTTAAGGAGGGCTGGAAGGCAATAAGAGACAACAGTGGGAGATGTTCACAGAAACGATCAACAACCTGCTGAGCATGAGGATTAAGAGACCAGTGAGAGAAAGGTGCAAAGAGAAGCGAAAGGGAAAAAAACAAAGCAGTAATAAAAAATTTGTAATAAAATGGTGAGAGAATTTGGTCCTCAGTGTGTGGGGATGGGGTTCACCTCCCTCACGTCAGCGTCACCAGCACCAGGGCTGTCCCCAGCTCCCAGGGAGCTCCAGCTGCCACCAAGGACTGTGCCAGAGTGAGGTGGAGAGAGTGTCACAGTGAAGGTGACCTACACATAAATGCTGAAGTGGGGAGGAATTGTGAAGGAAGTGGTCATTTTGTTCTAAGTGATGTGATGGGAGGAGTTTGATCATCTCTGGATAACAGAAATGTCTTTGCAAAAATTCTGCTTAAAAAGAATTCCCAAGTCAGGACAATTTAGTTACGTGGAGCTGGGACAGAATGTGAAAGTCCTCTGAGGCACAGCACGGTCAGTGCAGCACCTCCACCTTGAGCCAGCCCATGCTGGGTTCACACAAAGTGCTGCCAGCAGTGGCAGTTCCTATGCTGCAGTGCTGCTCCGTTATTTTCTGTTCATTCTTTCTCATTTTGTATTTTTCTCTGATTACACTTCGCTCCTGGCAGCGATCCATGGGTACCGAAAATGAACCACGTCCTTTTCCCATCAGCCTTCACCTCTCACCGCGGCGGCCTGAGTCTGCGTGAGCTGTTGGGGCTGCCCCTGTCCACCGGGTGGGCCTGCCGCCTCCTCCTCTTCCTCCCATTGCTCTTCATCATCTTTTGCCCAGGAAATCCTCACAGCTGCCAGGCTCTCTCTCCTGCAGTGCTTTAGTTAGAGAAATGAAATTGCCGTTCCGGTGTCCTGTGATGGATGTGAGCTGGTCACCATATTTAACGTACCCTCAGATGACATTTAGGTATGTAACAGCAAGCCAAGCTGTGATGAACCTCTCATGGTGGGCTGAGAGCAAGCTCATTTACAAAAGTACTTTGGTAGGAATTAAAATAAAATTCCCATTTTCCACAGTTGCATTCTGACTCTGGTTGTCATTAACTTACTCAAAAAAGCATTTGGTATTTCAAACTTTAGTAAATCATTGTGTCTTCCAATTAACTTTCATACTCCAGACAACAGAATGGGACTAATTTCATTCAACTCTGTTGTTTAATAAGCATCTAAACAATTCTTTATTTCTGAGCCACGAAGAAATGTGCAGTTGTATTGTATTGTACACGTGGTAATGGGCAAAAGGAAAATTACTAAGGAGAAATTCATCTCAGTCCTTTGTTTTATCAGCTCTGGAGAAGCGATATTGTGAGAGTGATGGGCATGGCTAAGGTAGTGCCCCAGGGGCACGCGGAGCTGCGTGTCAGAAGGCCTTGCACTCCCATACGCGGCTTCGGGGATTCTGGCTGCCTGAGCAAGGGCACTGCTGGGGTCAGTTCAGAGCATGGCAGCCCCGAGGGTGTAGACAGATATGGAGATATGGAGAGAGCGGCATACCCAAGCAGAGGTCTTCTCTACTGCATCTTTCTCATTAACACTGGCAGTTTTGCAAGGTGGTCAGAGAATGCACGACTTTGTCTGTTGTGGAAAGAAAAAAAGTTGATCCCATCGGTACTTTGCAAATTGCAGATGCTGTCCAGTGCGCGGCGTGTGGACCCTGAGTGCGGAGGTGGAGGACTGCTGTCACAGCCCGCGTTCAGGAGAGTTAGGCAGAGCACACTGTGAAAAACCTTGTGGTCCATCTTATGCCCAAGAGCAAAAACGCGTGTGTGTTTGCAAAATAAGCAACTCCAGCACTGCCTGAACTGTGGGAAGACATTTACAGAGGGAGGGCTGAAGCTGAATGCAAGCAGGCGGTACTGGAAAAAAACCAGGGAGTTTATTTAGCGGTAAATAATGAGTTCTGCTGCTTTTCTCGAATGTGTTTGCAGATCAATTAAAAGCTGTGTTTAACCTCCGCTCCATTTGCGATCTGATACGCGTTGTGCCACTTCCGCGAGGAGGAGCGCAGCTGATGGCTCTCCCTGGGCAGGGCCTCCTCCTCTGGGGCTGCTCCGCTGAGGGATTCTGCAGAGCAGCCCACGCTCAGGGTGAGCCGCTGTCAGCTGCTTGTGTGTGCTGAACTCGCATGCCAGCATTTGTAACTGCAGGAGAACTTCCCTGAATTAGTAATGACTTCTTTATTTTTAAGAGACTCACGCTCAGGCAGCATTTTAAAAAATGAATCATGATTTTAGGTGGTTTCTTTCTGCTTGAATGCTCAGAACTGTCTGAAAATTGTCTGGTAAAGCTGCTTCAATTTCTGCCTCTAATGGAGGTGCTCACACTCCCTAAACTGGCAAATGCTGGCTGTAGTGTCTTGTTCTCCCGAGTATATTCCATGTTTGCATTTACTTGCATACACAAAAAGTAAACCGGCAATGAACAGCACAGTTAGAGCAGAAGTAACCATATGGGAACGGAGAAGTAACTGGGCCAGACCCACACCTGGCCCTCTGCAGCAGCGCATCCGCAGTGCCGGGGCTCCACTGGTCCCAGCTCCTTCCCCCGAGGCTCAGACTGGGATGCATGGCTGGGAGCCGGCAGTGCAGCCCGGCACGGCTCAGCCACCACCACACTGTGGGAGTTTTCCTTTTTGTCCTTTTCACTTTATTGCATCAGAAGGATGTAAGCCAAGGTTTGATATTTTAACGCTTGGCCTAATACTAATCAGGGAGACGCAGCAGCTGTACTTGGTAGTGTTAAAGACGCAAGCAGTCTCTGACAGTCTGGTATTAATGTGGTCAGATGGACTGAAAACGTTTTGCTCTTAAGAAATGCGCAGTTCATTTCCAGTCATTAAAATAATTAGGTGCTGTGCTCTGAGTGCTCAGCTAAGGGCACCACTGCTGCCCCGCTGAGCCCAGCGTGACCGACCCCACCACAGCGAGCAAGCAATGCCAGCGGTGCTGAACATCCCAGGGACTGATGACACCCAGTGCTTAAGTAGGAGCTTGATGCTTAAATGGCTTTGAGAAGCTGGATCCCAGTCCTGCAAAAAAAAACCCACATAAATAACGTGTCCCTGCTTTCCAATTTGTTTTAATGAGATAGCTTTTATTATAAGATATTTCTATAAATAAGAGATGATAGGATTGAGACAAAAGCAATCAATAAGGATTAGATGCAACTCATAGGATCAAGAGAAGTCAGTTTTATTGGGAGAAAGGGAGAAAAAAAAAAAGTCTATTCTCTGCTGGATCCCACTATGCATCACCTTCACAACGTAAAGAGGTCTTTTGAAAATGTGAGTTAACCTGCTGAGCCTCCTTTGTGCAGTTCAAGTGATGTAAAGGATGTAGGTTTGAATGAGCTCTGTAATTGCACTTCTCTTTCTATAGTGCTTTTTTTTTCTTTTTTTCAACTAGTTCTTTCTTAATCTAAAAATCTTTTATCTGTTTTGAAAAAGCAAAGAGATGTTCCTGCAATTCTGATGCTGGGTAGCAATATCATGAGAGCAATATCGTTTGGAACATTCAGATGTTGGCTCAAGGGAATTGCTGAGGGTGTGCAAAGCTTTTCTCTCTACATCAGCAGTTTGGGCGCTGGTGAGGTTTATAGAGGCAGAAGGAGCTGGGTGCTTCTGGGGAGGTGGCATCAGGGGAGGGCAGTCCAGCAAGCCACTCCTCTCCCATGAACTCTGTGGTGCCAAACTGGTCACAGCCACGCTCACAACAGGAGCTTTTGCTGGCGATGTCACAAAAAATAAGTGTGCACCGTGATGACTCTTTGTCTCCCTGTGTTTCTCTCTCTGCTGCAGGGCTGAGGTGCGGCTTCACCTGTGCTCATCATGTCCAACACATTCTGCTGAATCAGAACCAAATGGTGAACTGAGGGAAGAACCTCTGTTTGGCACCTGACAGGGCAGGACCTGGAGTGATGGTATCCGTGCCTGGAGCCTGTAAGCACTGCTGTGATACCAAACGTAGCGAAAAAACATGGCCCTCGCAAGTAACTTTCACTTCAGTAAGCCAGGAATGCGAAACAAAACAAATCTCAATAATAATCCATTCACTTCAGTGGGGTCTGAAAAGTTAAGGTGTTTACGTATGTTTTCTTTTGCTATTCCTTTCATTATTCAACCTTCATAGGTGTCCCTTACTGTAGTTTTAGAAAAGCAGCTTGTTAGTTAGTGAAGCAACAAAAATGGTTATCAAGGTACTGCACTGCAAAGAGGGAATTTTCAGAGCAGCTGTAGTGAGATGACTATGAGCAGGGCCAACGCTTTCACTGAATAAATTTATATCAGATTAATTACACAGAGTACTTAAGAGGCAAAAGTTATAGAATAATATACATTAGAAGGTGTATCTATTTCCAAAGTCCTTACAACCATACTGAAATATTGGGAGCTATTACCCACCTTTAACACGGTTCCCATCAACTGCAGTGTAAGCCTTAGAGCTGACACTTCAGATAAGTACATGATCTAGTTCAGCCCTAAAACCTTTAACAGAAAATACATCAGGACTTACTGTAAAATTTCATGGAGGATTAGAGCAAATATTAAGTCAATAGTTCTTTAGTTATTAGGGGCTTTTAAGGTAATCAATACTTTCTAGCCATATTAGTGCCTGAAATGATAAAAGATGACATGAATATCCAGCTCCTTTTTTTGGTACGCTTAAGTATTTCCTTTCTTTACCCACTCCTGCTAGAATCAATAGTGAAACAAAGAATGTGGTTATTTTAAAAATGTGATCAATATTGATTTCTTTATTGCTGCCACTTTCAAGAGGAGCTTCATTTCAGGAACTTGATTTCTTTCATACAGAAGAGTTACCAACCACGCTAAAACTTTGGAATATCCCTTGATTTTGGCTATGGAGACATTTGTGTTTAGCAGTGTGCTAATGCAGCAAGGTTTTAAGAAAATGTTAAATAGGATTAATTCTAAGAATCCTTTACAGTTACTTACTGTTTTATGCCCTGAACGCAATACATAGATATTAATTAAATTTAATTTATATAATTCAGCTCTAAACCTATTTGCATGCAGTTATTTAATAATTGTTTCTTCAATTGAGTGGATTCTTTCCTTTGATTCTATTTAAAAATATGAGACAGTCATCCAGTGCACAGTCCTTAAGCTCAATCTTTGTTATTCAGGCAGGAATGCAGCCAGTCATACGACAGAACTTCACATTCTTTCCAGGCAGTGTTACTGAGCGTACTTTCTTTTATTTCCCACTACTCATCTGCTGGCTTTCTTCTGCATTACTCGTGAAGGAATTTAAGAGTTCTGTTAGTATGAAGTGTTCATTTCTGCACACCCAGGACCCTCATTTCCCTGGCTGTTCCCAACCTGATGCCACCTGCAGACTTGACACGAATGCCTTCTCCAGGTTATCGCTGCTGCTCATGACAAAGTTGCGGATGCGAAGGAAGGCTTGCCTTGCAGCTTCAAAGAACATGACTTCATCAAAGCGTGGTCATAATTTAATGCCTCTGTTGAATGGTATCCTTTAGTTCTTTTGTAATTCACGAAATCATAAACGTTGCCATCTAATGTAGTCGAGAGTGACTGTGAGATCTGCGGTATTTGCTGTGTGTATACCAAGGACAATAGGTGCCAGGGATAACTAACAGCAGGTCTGTTTAACGTAGCAGTTTTCTTGTTTGAATGTGACATTTGGAAATTCTTGTTGCTAGTGAAAGGCAGGACTTATTTGCATGCAGTGATTGCTCAGCTTCCAAGTGAGTGCCAATGAATGCCAAGTGTATACACTTAACTGATTACGGAAAGCAGAACTGCATTATTTTGGCTTGATTTAAATAGTATTGAGCTACCATTTTAATCTTGTTTCCAACTCCCTTGTATGTTCTGAATGATGTAGGGAACTAGACTACTGCAGCAGTCATCAGATGAATTTCCCTTAGGAAATTAGCCCCCTGATGCCTTAAGATCAGCAGTGCTGTTCTGTGGAACAGCTGTTCCTTTCTGACCAGTCTAAGACAGCTGGAAGGAAGAAGGTCCCTTCTTAACCATCCCCAGGTTTGAAAATGGAAGGAGCTGCTCCTTACAAATATCCGTGAATCCACTCCTTTTAGAAGCCATCTTGAGAACTGTTGCAAAACTGTCCCCCAAAATAAAGTGGTCTGAAAGAGCAAGAGAGCAGATAGATCCAGCAGTCCTAGCACGAAGAGCTTGAATGAAAGTGAAGTGGGCTGCAGAGAGACTTCCCGTGATGGAAACCTACGAATCACCATCAGCTTTCTAAACCTACGTTCCTGGCTGCCAGCATTAAAACCCTGCTGTGTCTGTAGACTAATTATGCAGAAAGTAGCTTTTCCTGATAAAGGGTAACACTCACTGAAGTGTAATGGGGAAGGCATCTCCACTGCGCTATCGATTCTTGCCGCTCTCGCTGTCGAGGCTGGTCTGAGCTGAATGCAATTAGATGCGATCCCTGCACTCGGGGGAAACGGGGCTTCTCATTTTGTAACTATGCCTTCTTCAGCTCCTAATAAATAGGACATTAAAGGAGAATTATTCCATTCTGTGTTTTACAAAAGGACTACTCTTCTCCCATTTGATTACTGGGCCCTAACGATCAAGTCAGTAAAAACATTTACAGTCAGGCCTCTCTTTATTTCAATCCTTTCTTATCCAGGGAGAAACAAAACCTTACAAAGAAAACACGGGAAATTTTGCATTAAGCTGACCTTGCCCCATGCATCATTTGTACAGCTTTCTCTCCGTGTTTCCAAGAGGCCATTTAGCTTAATGCTCTGTTCCACATCTCATTTCATTATGTTACAGGTGCTCTGGGGATGATTTTCAAAAGAACAAAGGAATGACATATTTCCTGGCTTGGAAAATGAATTCAGTGTTGGGTTAGGAGTCTCCCTCCTTTTGTGCCTTAGGTTTGCTTTCTGTAATATAGAATGGGCAGTAAGATACTTTAACCAAAATATACAACATTGTGAATGGAAGAATTAATGATTTTCTAGCCCACTTCAATTTTCCAAAGCCATTAGGAAATTCTTCATATGTTTGCGCTTGTAGTAAAAGGTTAACTGATGGACTGAATGTTCAGAAATGTAGGCAAAGGCAAAATGAATTGGCCTCCATTCTATTTGGTTTAACTTTATGCCAATAGAAATGGCATGTACAAAATGCATTATTTGTAAAGCATTCTTAAGCATCTTAAAAGCAAAACAAAACAAAACCATGCCTAGCTGTGTGATACTTATTTAGACAGCACGTATTTTAAGAGCCTACAGTACTCTGTTTACATGAAAAAGAATCAATGAATTATAGGGGAAAAATGGGAGTGGCATATTCAACTATTCATGCTCAGGGAGTTAGTGTCTTTCCGTATGTGGAACAGGGAGCATAAAATTGTTCAAAAATGCACTATGAAATTGGTGACAACTTTGGAAGTGATATTAACATTTTAAAACTTAAAATTGTTTGAAACGTGGTAGAAAATGAACTGTTTGTGAACGGTGAATGAAATATTCTGCTGAAAATCTACTTAAGTTCTGCACCACTGAAGGAAATTAATCCTAAGTGGGACTTCAGTAGTAGAATTTCTACTTTGATGAATTTTTCATGCTTGATAGATAGTGATATTCACCTAATAACGTTAATAACCTTACTATTTGCAGGTGGTTATCCCCATAAATGAGCTGTGATGGTTTGAAAACATCTGTTTCCTTTTGGAATCAGTGTACATCTGCCCTTAAACAAGGTGAAAATGTAGTGTGATAACTCTGAGGACTGAATTGCTGGGTTGTTCTGTTGTTGTTTTTTTTTTTTCCTGTAGTGCTGTATTCCCTGCAATTAGGTAACAGCTTAGAATATGATTACTGCATTTTTATGTATCAGTGTATATATTATTAGAATGTTTGCTTCCTTAATCTCTCTGCTCTATCTGATCTTTTAGGCATTAAACAAATCATAGGGTTGATACATACAATGTTTCCAAAATAATCGATTTATTATTTTGCT
The DNA here is from genome assembly GCA_024606505.1 of Aquila spilogaster. NCBI lineage: Eukaryota > Metazoa > Chordata > Aves > Accipitriformes > Accipitridae > Aquila > Aquila spilogaster. Next base: position 27,691,295 of record JANHGO010000043.1, on the reverse strand, counting down.
GGTGAATTCTGTTTGATAGATAATTCCTTTTAATGAGCTTTGCCACAGCTGCTTCCTGTGTGGAGCTGTGCACACCCACCCGTCCGCTCCTTCACACCTCTTCCACTGCGACAAATCTGTGTATGCAATGGGCAAACGCAATAAAAGTCTTCTGAGGCTGTGACTGAGAATGAGTTTGATGCCAGCTGAATATTCAGCCAGCACCTTGAAACTAGTGGTAATCGAATGCCTACAACATAGTGTGATGAGTAAGAATTCCCATTTTCCTGCAGTTGTATTTTCCTCCCGTTCCCAGTGGAGGCGTTCACTGTAGCTTTATTGGAAACCCTTCACTGCTGGTAGTTCAGTGCTCCACTCGGAGCCACTCACAGGTAGTGGAATCCTCTTAGTGTGATGGATATGCTAGTAAATGGAAAAATGCTGCTCTGTAAGTCGTTTCGAACATGAGAGAGGTTATCTGACAGAGCTCTCTTTAACCATACAGTTGGCAGTGAGATCAATTTTTTTTTTTCCTTCCAGCAGAGAGGAAAGTGGCAGCTGGATGGATTTTAAATGAAAACATCTCTCTGAGGCTATAGCTGCTCTCCAGGAGGACAAGTCACAGGTTCCCATCCTGGTAGCAGAAAGAGCAAGGCTGGGATTGTCCTCAGTCTGCACAGCTGAAGCTGGTGTGTGACATGAAGGCGGCAGGGTAGTATTGACTATAGACTCATGTGTCTCAGTTGAGCTGGGGTGCTCAAAATGTTGTAAGGCCAAACTCTGATTTTCCATCTTTCATGTCTCCTGTGTTCTTCAAAGTGGCTGAAAAGCAGTTAGAGGGTTTCCTGAGATTTCTTTCAGTGTGAATGTTCTGAAGCATTGCACTAGGAGATAGCAAAGATCATGTCAAGGCAAGTTGAAAGTACATCTCGTCTTGCTGTGATGCCTGACATACCATTAACTACGGGATCTAGGCTGCCCTAACCTATGTGGAGGTCAAGGACAGTGGCATTGTGAGAGCTGCAAAAGTGTATGAGTATCTCTAGAGTACCCATTCCTCTGCTATTCCAGGCAGAAATTCAGCAGAGGTGGTCTTTGATGTCCATTACATTGTGGTTTTTAAAGTGTGCACTTTGTCTACCATCTCCGCAGTGATTGAAGTGATGCAATACTCTGTAGCACTACTATAAAAATTCAAGGAGTCAAGCTAACAATATGACTTTCAGTCCAAGTGATGGAGGAAATCTATGTAAGCAGCCTGAAAAGAATGGGTACTCCATTAAACTTCACTGTGTTGTCGTGAGAGCTCTACGGAAACTTCTGCTCAGAAAGGGCTAGCTAGATCTTCAGCAATACTGTCTAGAACTGTATGTGCAGCCATCATTTTGCTAAGATGGGTGCTGCCAGATTCGATAAGGACAACGGAGAAAGAAAAAGAAATGTTACAGCTACTGGGATTCAATGTAGACCCTTGCCCACGCTAGCTGAAGCAAAGGAAATTCCACATTTTTTAATGCAAAAATAAATAAATAAATAAAGATTAGACCCTGAGCTCTGCTAAATTCTTTCAGAATTTCGTGTCAGTGGTGGGCACATCAGCTCAGTGCTAACCTCTCTCTGAAGAGAGTTTCAAGCTGGGCCAAGAGCAGCGAGAACTGCAGCGGTTTCCAGCTTTATCTGTAAGAGCAGCGGTCACACAGGAACAGGTCTCAGCCCCTCTTCTCAAAAAGGTACGCTCATCTCTAAGCTGTCTGGAAGCTCTGGATTTACGCAGAGGCAATACTCCTAAGTGACATGGGGTCTTCTTGACTTGGTATACCCTTCTAGCTAGCATTACCTAAAATGGAGTTTTTCTCACTTTCTATTCTCTTTATTGAACAACATTTCTGTTTATAGTCACATTTTCTTTATGGCTCATGCTGCATGCTGTCACTCGCCTTGAATATGGGTTTTGCACACGTGCCAAATAGTTTGTTACTTGGAGAGGGTTCATTGGCAAAAGAATTTGCTTCTACGCATAGTAATAGGCAAGTTTGGCTAATAGGCTCTTTGTCTGAAAGCCTTCTGCATTTTCAGAGCTGCTCATTTGTCACGCTAGCCTGACCTAGGCAACAGATATTAAAAAGGAGTCATAAATATGCCCTGTTCTTTCCAGAATGCCAACTGAAGTAAGCATTAGCTGTTTTGTGATGAACTTGTCATCTGCTCCTCTTTAACTCCACAGGCGTTGTCCAACCATGCTTACTTCTAGAATAGTCTTCCTAACCATCACTGATTTTTTTCTTTTGGAAGCACCTTACTCTGTTCTCTGTGTTCTTGCGGAGTACATCTACTATTAAAGCGGACAGCTCTGATGCTGCAGTAGCTTTGGGATGGTGAAGTTCATACCCCAGTACTTGTGCAGCTGACAGCCCAAGGTCTGTCCTGGTTCTACAGTTAATAGAAGGGAATGTTCCCTGTTTGGCGAGTGGTGTCTGTACCACCAGACCCTTCAGTTGCAAGTGCTCCATGCATCGGGTGGCAGGCGTCTGGCATGTCCTGTCAGCGTGCTACCAGTAGCTTGTGCTCACTCATCTGTAAAGGCATTTAGAGATGCCAAGTGTCCTTCACACTGGGACTGCCTGGTTGTTGATATCAAGATGACTTTGTGTATTTTTTGCTACTAGCTTTTTATATGTAAGTTACAGTATTCCTTGTCCTGCAACTGCTTTCTTATTTTCAATATTTAATAACAGTTATCTAGAGGTTGAGAGTCACTTTTTATTTTGAAATACTTACATATATTACTTAATTCTGCCCAGAGCTAGAGTGTATAACAAGCCAATTAATTGGCAGAATAGAAATCAATGGCATACATATGAAAGACTCTTCCTTTTTTAATTAGACCATACAGACCACTTTTTAAACAGAAGTAGTCAAGCAGCATGCTGCAGAAATAGACAAAAGCCTGTTCTAAATGGATTAGGTCAGAGATCAAACTTTTCTATTGTTTGCTGTGAATCCCCTAAAAATAGAAAGCCCAAAGCTAACAATGCAGCACAGCTGATGGTCTCCCAAGTAACAACATCAGCTAAAGTGAATGTTACAGCACCATCTAGTGCTTCTTGTTCCAGCAATACAGTAAATTAATTAAGGTAAAAAAAAAATCCTCAACAACAGAAATCCAACTGTATTAGCATGTTGAAAGAAGAGAAAAATGTATTTCCTAACTGTTTTTAATGGAACCATAGGGTTTGTAGAAGAAATGGGTCATGCATTTGGAAGACTTCAGTTTGCTGGACTGCCATCCAGCATGCCTACAAAAATATTTGATGGGCTTTATTATGGCATGTGTGGTAGCTACAAAATCCTGGGGGCAGTGTGTTTTGGTTGTGGTTGGACTTTTCATGATCCTGAAGGTGTTTTCCAACGTGAGCAATTCTATGATCTGTACTGAGATGATGCAGATAATGCGATCTCTGAGGAATTGAGTGCTCATTTTACGAATGCTTGGTGCATCACCAGGGGCACATTTGTAACGCATTCCTCCTTAGCAAATGTGATATTGAATCCTATTCGTATTTAATGCTGTATGGATAACGTTGAAATGCCGCCCCGTGATGCTGAGGAACCTAGTGCCGGGTCTGAGAGCTCCTGCCAGCAGTTAGAATGGGGCCTCTGTGCTATTGATCTTTACAATATGTTTCTCTTTGAACACTTTAATTCGGAAAAACAAGCTGTATTTGCTTCGTTCCCGGTTAGGGGAGGACACTGCTTTAGTGGGCCAGGACACGAGTGAGAAAAGCTGGAACCACAGCGGCCCCGTCCCGCCCGGGCCCAGCGCCGCCAGGAGGCGCTCCGCAGGGCCTGTGCTCCCGGCCTGGCTCCGGCGGAGGCCGCGGCTCCTCCTCTCGCCGCCCTGCCCCCTTCCCAGGCTCCTCTCCGGGTAAACAGCGATGGCCGCCGAGGAGGGAGGTGGCGAGCCCCGTAACAACATGGGGAACCACCTGCAGCTGGTGCCTGGTAACGGCGGCGGGGGTTGAGGCAGGGCCGGGGCCGGCTGGGGGGGGCGGGGGAGGAGCTGGGGGAGGCGGGAGTGGGTCTGTGCCGCGTGGATAAAGGGTCGCGGAGCGGTAAATTGCTGTAGGATCATCAGGCAGGGGACACAAGGATTCGATTTTAATGGAGAAAATGGGTTCCGCCAGCTCGTGGGGAGGCGGAGGGGTGCAGGCCGTGGGGCGAGGAGAGCACCGTCCTGTCCTGCAGCCACACATACGGCTGGAGCTGAGTGCCAGTATCGGGCCTGGCGCGGCACTGCTCCGGGTACCACCCGGCCCGGCCCGGCCCTGCCCGCTGCTCGTGGTGCTGCGGGCCGCCTTCTGGCTGTCACCGCAGGCCTCGTCTATCGCTGGCTGCCTCGTGTTGGCAGCGGGGCTGTGCAGAGGTTCGCGTTATCAAGCAGTGTTCAGGGGAGTGCAAAACGATCAATTATGGCGTCTCGCAGTGTGCTTTTTTGAATTTGTTGACTGAGGGCGTAGTTCTGTAATGGGCAAAGATGCTCAGGCACGGGGCAGCTGGGCACTGTGCAGCTGGTCAAGTGAAACATGCTGAAAAGGTGTAGGTTCCAGCTGGCACTATACAGCTGGTCAAGTGAAACGTGCTGAAAAGGTGTAGGTTCCAGCTGGCAAATGCAGATAATCTGCTCTGTAGATCTGGGCCACTCTGAAACCAAATAAAATTGGAGGAAGGCGCTGGTTGATTTAGAATGTCTCCACTCAATCTCAATGCTCTGTGGTGCCGCTAGGGAGCAGGGAAACAGGAGGTGCTCAGGGCCGGATGGGAGAGCAGTGCTGAATTGCACGGTGTCCAGGCTTCCTGCAGTGTGCATGCAGGAGTTAGCAGAGCAGCCTGGTTTGTCTGTTGTCGGACAGCAGCAGAATTCCTCATGTAGATGCCTGTTGCATAAGAAGGTGCATTTTTCTTATTTAGAGTGCAGTGCCTCCAAACTGACGTGAGCTCCTGTTTTGGCTTTGGAGGCAACTCCTGCTAAACTGGAAAATATGTGTGTGTATATATTTATATACACCGATATATATATATTTTATATTTCAGAATAAGCGTGTGCCTAGGAGTAAGTCAGTCTTGCCAGTAACCAATGTAATTTGCTGTGGAAGGAAATACGAGGAGAATGTTATGCCTGTGTATTTAAAAAAATGTAAAACTACCAGCCTTAGCATTTCCTACCCTGTTTCTGTTTGCTAAACGAGGTTTGTATTTCCTCAGTTCTGCACGAAGACGTTGGCAGTAGATTTGGAAGTGTTAGTGGGCCAGGGTGAACATCTAGGAATGCCCATCCTGCACCGAAGGAAGCGTGAGCTTGGTCACTAATTGTGAAATTAAAAAGTCAACTTAAATACAGTTAGGAGTGATGAGTTCCTTTTGTCTTCTGTCTCTCACTCCTGTAGTGTGACTGAAGAAGAGAGTGAGGATGGTGTTTTTTCACGTACTCATGGTGCTGCTGCTGCAGTGAAATGAGTCATCATTCCTCCCTGCCTTCCAGATTGCCTCTGCCACTGCACAGCCATTAGGGTGCAATTTTGGCAAGAGCATGCAAAAGTTTGCAGGATACAGTCACTCTCAGATCAACGCCTGTTAATTCCTATTGTGTTCAGAAAAGCAAATGAAGCAGCCTTTCTCTAACAGGCTATTAAAAGTGCTAATGATTCATGCAACTTAATGAGTGCACGTAAACCAGAATACAGTTTTTGATGGAGATGGTTTCCCTCCCCCCAGCCCAGATTGCTGCACCAGAGCCACCATAAAACTTCGACTCTGCCCCTCCATCAGGCTAGAGAGTGATGGCCCTCTTGTACGTTTTAAACTTTTTGCAATTAGTTATGCTTAGGATTCCTAACTGCGTATCACAGAATAAATAAATTATGCAGAAATTAATACATTTTTATGATAATTAAGGAAGTGGTGTAACTTACTTTAAGTTACGTAATTAATAAAACACCAAAGAGAGTCTGTAACTTCTTTTCTTGCAGTGCTGGATCATTTCTGTTTGAGACGAATACAGTGCAGGATGGAATTGAAACATCAGTGGGTTGTGCTATTCCTCCTTCAGACAGAGTATGCAGTGCTGTAAAGCATACAGGTTTTTTGTTTTTTTTTTAAGTGAGCTACAACAGAAACATAAACTTCAACAGACTGTTTTGTAGGTCTGTTGCACAAACGTGCCTGAAGACCAAAGAAGGGAAATAGGAGGCCCTCCATAGACAGCTTGTAGTGCTGCATTCTTTGTTCTCTTACCCTCCAGTGCTCAGTAAGATCTGAGGGAACAAGGGTGTTGGTGCTCCTATTTCTGAGGAAGGCTCCTTCCTTCTGAGCCACCTTTCTTCCTTCTGAACCACCTTCCTTTCCTAATATTTGCTCACTGTACATTCAGGAAAATATGATCACTTTTTAAATTATCAACACTGGCTCATTTCTCAAGAAAATATTAATTGCAAAGGTAGGCAGCTAGATAAACTATTGTAAAAGTCTTTTTCTGCTGATGTTGTAACGTATTAGCTTTCAAGATCTAAATGACAGCTTTCAGTGCTGTTGGGACTGTCCCAGCAGCGGCTACTGATAAGAATCCTGCACAATTTGCCAAGTTTAGAACATCTGTTTTAGATTTAGGGTGGTGTATAATTATTATTGGTGTTTGAAGTATAAGGAAATAGTTTAGAGTAATACAGTCACGAATGTGCAGTAATCACATTGTATTTGTTTCGGGTGAATTTACAGGCCTACATTATATGGCAGTTCACAGCATGGACAGTGAAACCAGCATTTTAGAAGCACATTTTGTTTGTTATCTTCATTATGATATTTTAAATTTACTTTTAAATATGTATATGGATTTTATACAGATAAAGGCAAAATAAGACATGCAGGTAACTTAGTTGTTGTTCTTGCTTAAAAGTAGTTTTAGGATTGATACCTTCAGCTAAAAATGACATGAAAGTAGTAATCTTTAAATACTGTTTTGTACCTGAAATTCTCTCCAGAGTCATAATATTGCCTTCCTTTGTAGTTTGGGCTTTTCTGTGTGTGCTGCGCTGGCTTTTTGTGATCGTGTTTGGTATACACAGGGGAGAGGTTGACAGCAGTGAAATTGTCTAGGAACACTAGCAAGAATATTTGTCTGAATATAGAGCTTCAGATTACTTGCAGCTCAGCTGCTTTATGTACTTAGTTGCATTGTTCAGTTTTGTACCACTTGACGTGGAGCATTCGGCCTCCTACAGGAAATTAAGTTAGTTGGCATCCTTGTGTTGCAGGCAGAAGGCATTCAGAACTGAAATAGAAAACAAGTTCTGAAGTAAAAATTTGAACCGACAGTATTTGTGTATTTCAGCTGCCCAAAAAAGCTTGTTCCTTACCCGTTCAAAAAGAAGTAACCAGCTCTTGAGTCTTTCTACAGTGTAGTGATTTTGGCTGTAACTACAAGAAAATTATTTACCAGTTTGAAAACTGCTTCCCAGTGAAAGTCAATAGGCTGGGGATATTGAATGCATTTCTACGGTTCTCTGATTTTTCTCAGTATCTTCACCTTTGCTGGTTGATGTGTACACAGTATTCTATATGTGCTTATTAGCAGAGAGTGAGGAAGAAGATGACAATGAAATGGAAGTTGAAGATCAAGATGGTAAAGAAGCCGAAAAGCCAAACATGATTAATTTTGACACCAGTTTGCC